>JAVSCE010001358.1:600000-906618 GCA_032199065.1 Smutsia gigantea | reverse complement strand
AGCCCCATTACAGTCACTGTCCATCAGCATAATGAGATGCTATAGAATCACTACTTGTCTTCTTTGAGTTATACTGCCCTCCCCGTGCCCCCCTAACATTACATCTGCTAATCGTAATGCCCCCTTTTCCCCCTTGTCCCTCCCTTCCCACCCATCCTCCCCAGTCCCTTTCCCTTTGGTAACTATTAGTCTGTTCTTAGGTTCTGTGAGTCTGCTGCTGTTTTGTTCCTTCAGTTTTTTTCTCAGTTCTTATACTCCACATATGAGTGAAATCATTTGGTACTTGTCTTTTTAGGCTTGGCTTATTTCACTGAGCATAATACCCTCTAGCTCCATCCATGTTGTTGCAAATGGTAGGATTTGTTTTCTTCTTATGGCTGAATAATATTCCATTGTGTATATGGACCACATCTTCTTTATCCATTCATCTACTGATGGACACTTAGGTTGCTTCCATTTCTTGGCTATTGTAAATAGTGCTGCGATAAACATAGGGGTGCATCTGTCTTTTTCAAACTGGGCTGCTGCATTCTTAGGGTAAATTCCTAGGAGTGGAATTCCTGGGTCAAATGGTATTTCTATTTTAAACCAAGGTACTTTTGATACCAAATAGTCATAACCAAGATGAATTCAATCCAGTTAACCTAGGAGATGCACACACACCCATGAGGTTTGACTTTGCCAATACCTCACCTCCTCTTTTGATCCTCTGGATTCCCCATTCCCCCCCGTCTACCAGGCTGTGTCTCAGAGGCGACTTATCTGCATTTGTCCTCCTCAGAAGACAACTCATCCTACCTTCTCCTCATCTATCAAAAACCACTTTGTGTTCTATCGGTGTCCTGCACATGTGCGGTAATGGTAAATTTATCTCACAGATTTACGTTTTAGGAGAGAACTTCTGGAGTCTAAGGTCAGCCAGGCTGGCCACATGACCCGGTTTGTTTGGAACCCTCCCAGTTTATGCCTGTTGCCCTGGCTTAACTGTTAATAGTACTCCCTTTCCCTCTCAAACATGTCCTGGTCGGGGGTTTAATTATACGGTCACCCAACCAAAAGAAGCGACTAATCGTGGTAATTATAGGTATTTTGGTGGTCCAACAGGGAAAACAAGTTTAGGTAAATGAGGTTTTGATGCTCCTCAAATCACATCCCAGTTCTGCACTCCCATTAAAAAAGTTTAAATTCACCAACCGGTAGGAATCAACGTTTTATCCACAGGCAAAAAAGCATCAGCCTCTATAGTGACTTCATGGTCATATATATTCGGGGAACCCTAGGAGGGAAAAGGTAGAGAAAGAAATGAAGATTTAATGCCTAGTCTTACTTTGTATACAGTTGTCCCTTGAACAAAGCAAGGGTCCTGACCACCTAAGCAGTTGGAAATCTGCATATAAGTTTTGACTCCCCTCAAATTAACCACTAATAGCCTACTGTTGCCCAGAAGCCTTCCTGAGAACATAAACAGTTGGTTAACATATTTTGTATGTGTTATGTAGTATATACTGTATTCTTACGATAAAGTAAGCTAGAGAAAACAAAATGTTAAGAAAATCATAAAATAATTTATGGTACTGTATTTATTGAAACAAAAGTCCATGCGTAAGCGGACCCATGCAGTTCAAAGGCAAATTGTATTTGCATGAGAACGTCTCTCACAGAAATGTTTTGAGGCATTAAAAATAAAAACTAGAAATCCCACTGACCTACAGTAATGATTAAAATGTTCATTTAAGTGTAGTAAGTAGAGAGGACCTCAAAAAAGCAACTGACAAATTTGGAAGAAACTTTCAAGTGTGACTGCCAGCATGCATTTTCTTTTCTAAATGAAATTATGAAGGTGAAAAGTCAGAGCCACCAGTAGTTTGAAAGCCTTTTGGACTTTGGCTTATTAGAAGAGAGGTTTCCTCCACTCTCTCACTTGCCAGGCAAGCAGAAGAGCAAAGATCAGTGACCTGTAACACACAGGTGCTGGAGGGCCAAGACATAGCCTGGGGCTTGCTAGAGCTTCGGTGTGTGTCAGCCCTTCTCTGGCCCAGCTCCCACACAGAGGACCTACCCCCTGCCACATGAAAGAAGCCACAGAGTCAGAACTAGGGTCCCTGCTTTTGAGAGTTTGCTCGTCTCCTCCATTTAAGCAGCAGCCTGCTCTCCTAGGGGAGTCAAAGGCTGGTCAGTGGAGAGAAGGCCTGCAGTCTAATTCTGACTCTCATGGAATGGCCCAAGACAAGTCACTTAGCCTCCTAGAATCTCATTTCCTTTGGTGTAAAAATGGGCTAAAGACCACAATGTTGCTCATGTGATTGTATACCAATGATACTTCAATTAAAAAAAAAATGGGGCTAAAGATGCCCACAGCTTTTCCAGGGTGCTCGTGAAGGGAACAGTTTAGTAAAGATATGTTGCACTGCTTGCAAGTTGGAAAGTACACATGTATGTTTTTTTTTTAATTGACATACAATTCTTTTTTTACTTATATACAGTCTTATATTTGTTTCAAGCAAACAACACAGGTATGTTTTTAATAAGATATTATATTTTAATAGAAGTATATTTTAAAGCTTCCCAGCAGAAGACATGGAAGGGGAAACCAAGTGAGGGCTTTTGCTTAGTGAATGCTCAAAAATAAGCTAACGCAGTGATTCTCAACCGGGGATGATTTTGCCTTGTAGAGCAGAATTTGAAAATATCTGAAGAGATTTTTTATTGCCGTGACTGAGGGTGATAATACTCCTGACATCTCGTGGGCAGAGGCCAGGGATTCCACTGAACACCCTCTAATGCACAGGACAGCCTCCTTATCCCCACAACAAAGAATTATCTGACCCAAAATGTCAGTGGTCCGAAAGTTAAGAAACGCTGAGCTAAGCTGAACTGCAAGTTCTGCTGGGTCCCTGAGAAGTAAGCAGAGAGGCGGAGGGCTGCAGGTTAACTGGAAACAGATTCTATACTCAGAGGAACTCAGGCCCACACAATCATATGGAGCTGCCCTGAGGAGAAAGGGCCAGATTTTACAGATGATGAGAATCTATGCCTAGACATGACAGAAACTGGTTTAACTGCATTATGAAGAGGCTATTTCTGAATTACAATTCTCTTGTATTTTCCCAGTGGTCCTGTGCTGGGCAGGGGTAGGAGTGGGTGGGAGATACTCCCTCTCCTCTGCCCACACTTTTATCATAACCACTTGTTTTGTTTCTGTTCTGACCTGGGAAGACAGGTCCAAAACTGGAGGAATGCACCCTTGCCTAGAGAAGCTCTTGACTACAGGGGTCTCTCTCCTGTGTGGCTTTCTCTACCACCATCCTATCATACCTTGGGGCATGCCAGCACCAAAGAGGCCTCTGGTGCTGAGAGGAGCAGAGACGAGGGAAGAGGATCTGGGACTGAAAGTTTCCTTGGCTCTCTCTGTTCAATGCTCAGTTTCAGGTTGAGTGGCATTCCTTTGTATGACTGTATCACAGTCTGTTAATCCATTTTCCTGTTGAGGGACTTTGGGTTGTTTCTAGTTTTTTCCTGTTATGAATAAAGCTGCTGTGGGGAAAATGGAAGTTCCAATGGCCAGGATCCTCACCTGACCCTAAACTACTTGATGATGTAATTGGCCTACTGCTAGGTTACTGCTTCCACACCCATAGGCAATAAGCTATTTTTGACTGAGTCACTATATAAAGAGCTCTGCCCAGTGCTCTGGGTGGAGGCAGAAGCAGAGGAGGATTACAGACCTGCAGACTTTGGGTGCAGATGTGATTCTAGTGCTCAACCTACCGCCTGGAGAATAAAGCCAGGTAGAAATGCTTTTATGGCAAGAACATTCCATTGTCATTTTTTGGTGTTGCTGAATCCGTAGTGAACTTGCCCAGGGCTGAAACCCTCAGGCGAGACAGCTGCTTAGGAATTTCCTTTTTCTGTTTGTTTTTTAGCACTAGGGCAGGAAGAAAATGATTCCATTACACATCAAATAAATTGATGAGTCAGAGATATTAGGAAGAAGCCTGGAAGGAGAAGGAAGCAACATTTATTAGGCACCCACTCTATTAATGGTGCTTGGGTCACTAAGCACTAACATTCCTTTATTAAAGGGAAGCACGCTTCGTTTTAGGACTCTTCTGACCTGGAATAATGCAATGACCACCTCTGGTGGAATATTACTGTTGGATTCATTTCCTTTTTAGGCTGATGAAAATTTGGCAAGGAATGCTGATTTGCTAACAGATCTTGAGGTTCATCTCTGAGTTCAGTGTTTATTTTGGTTAACTTTGCTTGGCTGCTACTAGGTGGTAACATCAACCATTTGTAGAGCTCATTGTGGCCTGCATGGGGCTTTAAAGACTTTTATGAGCATTGCCTGTATCACTGCCTTCATTCAGCTCTCATCACTTCTAGCAGAATATAACAGACATGAGTGGTACTACCCAAAAGCCACAGCCATTCTTTTGCCAGCACCCTTCTTTTCTCCTGGCAGAAGCCTGACTTGTTGATTTATCTTATACTAGTCCATATATTCAGGGAAAGGACCCTCTCCCTGGCCCCAGAGCATAAATTTTGATTGGTTTATGCTGATTATGATGGTTTAATTCCCTTGCTGGTGATTGGGTTAGTAAAGAATAGGAAACACTTCTGGCCAATAGACTGTGGGGAAAAGTCTGCTGGGGAGCTTCTAGTAAAAGTTTTGCTTGTTCTTAAAAATGGAACATTAGAGATACAAAAAAAGGAATAGGTCCTTTTTTGTCTCTGGATGTGACTACATGAAGAGGCCATTCTTGAAGCTGTGGCAACCATTTTGTGACCATGAGGGGATGAGCCTGTAGACAAATGCCAGAATACTACAGCAGCAGAGTGGAAACATGCAAGAAACCGGGTCCTTGATGACATACCTGCCCAGTCATACAGGAACCACTGCTAGTCCCTTTCGTCTCCAATTTCCCTAGGACTGCTTTCATAACTCTTGAGGTGAAGTTTCAAAAAAAAAAAGTTCTCCCAATTTTGGTTAGGCAAGGAATGAACAGCCAAAAACAAATACCACCCAAACTGCAACCTATATACCTTCTCCATTCTTTCCTCTCCCCAGGTCTCCAGTACACAAACTTAGAAGTGATGAGTCAAACTTTGGCCCCAGGTAAAATAAAAATACTGATTACTGAATTTAAAAAACAAACAAAAAATGTAAGATGAGTTGACTATTTAAATATCAAGTTTTCAGCTGATTCCCTGGGGAGGGCTTAAGATACATGGTAATGTTTTCCTGCGTAGGGCAAGAGATGTTCTGAAAATGCAGAGACCCCTTAACCCCAGGCCTTGTGATTGACTGTCTACTCTTAGATAAGAGTGGACAGTCCCAAAGGCTGAGTGTCTCACAAGGCTGGTGCCCCCGCCCCCCACCCAACCCTGAAGCTCGTGGCTGTGGACGTGAGCTGCCCTTACTAAGATAGCATACAGAAGGGAGTTCACACTGGCTACCCTTTTGGGTGGGGGTCTGTGATCTGAGAAATTATTCAGCCTCTGGGAAGAGATGTAGAAATACCTATCACTCCAAGTCCCTGTAGGACTGGAAGCGTGGGAAGTTCTGGGCAGGTGGGTCCTTCCGCCAGGTAAATGGAAAGAGCCTAAGTGGACCTTACATTATACTTTGTCTCCTTCATTAGAACGCATCTGCAGATGTAATACTTTACACAAAATTTCTTTTTTGATTTCTGAATCTGTTCCTTTAGACTACCTCCACATTGTAAAATAGGGTGTCCTAAGGATACAATAGTGGGGAAAATAGTGAAACATCTCCATGATCTATTACTACATAAAATCACTAATATTTGGTCCATTTCTGTCAAGTTTCTTTCTGAACTTATTGTTAAAAGTAGGTCTTAGGCACATGATTGCAGAGCTTCTCATGGCTGAGCATGTTTGTTTCGGTTTTGGTTTTTGGCTTGTCTTTAACATCTCATCTCAGGAAGGATGGTGCAAGTTCCTGAAGATAAGGAACAAGCAAGTGAAGAATCATCTTTCTTATTTTTAAAGGGAGAACTTTGGAAGTTATATAAGAACCAATTAACTCATGCTATTTGAAGAGATTTTAGAAAAAAAATCATCAGATCATCTGCAAACTCCTAAAAAGAGTATGAAAATGCAAGATATTACTAGTTGGCTGTGAACATCATCCTGTGGCAGGAAATCACCCCAAAGTGATTCAAGTGTAATGGGCAATGGTGAGTTCTTCAGATGAGGAGGAGGTGATAGAAGCTACAGAGTTTAGCTAAGCTTTTTATTCTGTCTCATGTAATTGTCTCATCAATAAGCTAAAATAATAGCACTAGGAGGGAATGAGGTAGTTTAGAGGGAATTACCTAAGGGGGCTGTCAGTGTGTCTATACTCTTAGGGTGGACTGCACAATGGGAGCATACAAATATTGCAGCACAGCTAAAGGGCTGGGCCAAGCACATTTCCAAAGATCCAAGAGTGGAAAGTGCCTTGATGGGAAGTAATGTTGGGGGTGGGGGTGGGGTGGGGAACAGAACAGTAGAAACAAATGTGAGCACATGTCACAGGTAGATGAGAGGGAGTTCCTGAAACAGCTACTTCTCTGAGCATATGGGAAACTGATCATTCTCTTGGCAGTACAATGTACTCTTCCATCTTTTTCTGTAACTTCCATTTATTGAGCACCTACTAGGAGACAGATACTTTCTTTGCTGGGCACTTCTCTTCATCACAAGAGTGACCCCATTACCAGAGTAATTCCATACTGGGTTGGTCTTCCCAGCCACCCCCAAGCACAGGGCAGGCCACGAAGCACACAGCAGGAGAGCACAGGAGAATTCTTACCTGGCCTGCGAGGTTGAAATAAGAATGGTTGGTCAGATTGACGGGTGTGGTCTGAGTGGCTTGTGCTCGGTAGTTGACCGTGAGCTCCCCACCGTCCAGCGTGTAGGTCACCCAGGCCTTTAACTCCCCAGGGTAACCTTCCTCACCATCGGGACTGACCCGTGAGAACTGGACGCCATTGGACAGCATCTGAGGAGTCCAGAGGACCTAGAAAAAGTATTTTCAAAGCTGTTTAGGCACTCGGACCCCAAGCCAAAGGCCACATTTCAGTATTTAATGACAGCTTATTCTGGGAAGAGAAATGGTTACATGATCATTAAGGTGTTTGAGTAACAGCTTGGATTTTAATTACTCTAAAAGTTTGTTTTATACAGAAAAGTGGCTTTTGAGATAAAAAGATTTTCTTTGCCTCTCACATTCCTCACTCTTCCTCACAGAGTTTCGATGTATGTGTTACAACATTTTCTTCTTCCCCTTCTTTCAAAGGTTTTTTTTAATCTTGACACCCCATTCTGATAGCAATAACTGCAAGTAGTATTCAAAAATAACCTTAATAGATCAGCCCCGCTCTCCCAGGGGGTACTATTTTTTTTTTTTACAAATATTTATAAAAAACACCCCGAGGTTCTCCATGTTCCCTGGGCATGTTCCAAATAAATTAGAAGGCAAGAAGGCACGTGCTCCTTTGGGAAGAGTTCCAGCCCTCAAGCCTGAAGTCCTGACTCAGGGCCCAGGCTTGTTCCCAGCTCCCTCTGTGACTCTGGGCACCAACCCCTTCCGTAAAATAAAGGGGTTGAAAAAATGGTCTTGGAAGCTTCTTCTGGCTCTAGAAGCTATGACTCTAAGAGTGGCAAGAAAAATATGAAGAAAAGTTTTCTAAAAGAGGTTTTTTGCTGTTGGAAATAGAAATACTGGATTAACTCACTGGTTCCTCCCAAGTCTGCCCTAGAGGCCTCAAGATTACACTTATGGGGACGGGGAAAACCACTCCCATTATTGAGTCATTACTTTGAGCCAAGACCCTTTGCTAGAAACTTCACAGGCATGATTTTATCTGTCTCAGAGCTGACTTACAGTATGTACCATTATCCTCATGTAAATGAGAGCTGCGTCTGGGCCACACAGCCAGGAAGACCCTGGATTTGAAACAAGTGGTCTGATTGGAGCCTGTTCCCTTTTTCTACGCTATCAGACAATGCGGTGGCCAGTGATCTGCAGCCCCTTTAGGAGCCCTGAGGCCACTACCAAAGGGGCCTTTCGTAGACATGAGACCTTCATTTGTTGAGTGCTCACCAGTCACTGACCTGGTCTTTACATAAATCATTTTGTAAGGTAAGGATTTGGTTGAACCAAACAAAACCACCATCTTTGGAGGTCAAAACAGTTCAACAATGTCAGTTTAATATGGCTCCAACTAGTATTATTGCACCCATTTTACAGATGAGCAAACTGAGTTCAGGGGAGTTAACTTGTCCACATCCACCTCCTGCATTGAGGGGAGTGGAATAAAACCCTTCCATACCTCATGTCCATCGTTCAAAGAGGGGAAAAAAAATCTTGTTGGATGTCATACATGTAATTAGTGATGGAGCTAGGATTAAAACTCAAGCCTGGCAATCTTTATTAGTCCAGACGTTAGTTGCGGTGAATGTTTTGTTCAAATCTCCGTTTTCAACCAGAAGAGTTGAGGCCAAACACTATCACTGCAGATAGACTTGAAAGACAAAATCTCTGCGGGCCACAGGAATGGCCTATGAGCCCAGACTGCCCACCCACTCCTGGCATGGGCTGATCTCTCTCACTGACATTGCATTCGCCGGGAAGGGGGGCCCAGCAGGAACGGAGGCCTCTGCCGTCACCTATGGTGAGAACAGCTGCTCTCAGAAACACATTCACAGACCTTGGTAAAAAATTAATTTTACCACCCTAGTTATCTCTCAGAAATGTTGAACTTTCAAGATGCTTAAAACATAAAGCCTGTTATATGTGTGATTAAAACAAGAGAAAGAATCCCCCAAAAGAAAATTTTAGGAACAAAATATATGAAATAAAATCTTAACCTAGTTTCTCTCCTTCACAAAGATTTGGAAATGGGAAGAGTTTTGTGTAAACCAATATTATCAGATATGTACAGTAATGTGCAAAGTATAATTCCTATTCATGGGAGGATTTCCCTGAACGTACAGTTTCTAAGTTTCTTAAAAATTCCCAGACTTGCATTTCCAGGCCTACTTATACCGCTTCTAATCCTGTCAGGTTATTCAAATTTCATCTTTTAAATAATGTGTTGATATAAATAGAAAAACATACCTCCAAACCAAGAATTACTCAGTAATTGTTGAGATCAAGTACAACTTAATACCAAGTTCATCTGATACTGCTCATGTCACTCTATGAAAGCCTTCTGTTCCAAAGCTTTCAGTGGCTCCACGATGATACTCCAAGTCTTTCCCTCCTCTCTGGGCTGCTGCATAGCCACTCTCTCCAGTATCTACTTATTGAATGAAACGCCCTCCTTTCTTCAAGGGCAGCTGCTATCAGTGTGTCCACACCCAGTTCCTGTAGCACACCACTGGCATCTGTATTCCGGAGCTTATTGCTGACAACAGTTACTTATGTAAGGGTCCAGGGCCTTCACTATACTGGAGTCTCAGGAATCCCTATACTGTTATGCTCCCTGGTTCACACAAGGGGCTCGGTATGCACACTGCATTGAAAGGTATGTATGCTCACTATCTAGCTATGTTCATATAGGGCACACATGTTAAGTAGTACCACAGAAAATGGCACAAGTGGAAGAGACGATGCAGGAACAATCTAGAACAAGGTGCTGTTCTGAGGCTTCTCTGAAGATACCTGTCCAAGCAGAATGGGGCCTGACACCCTCTGGCTGGGCTTTGCCCAGGGACCTGGCATATTCTAGAGACCCTCCGCCTTAACATTGCCCATAGAGAGGCTACCCGCTGCCTTCATGTTCCCCTGGTGTGAGAAGTCCCACCAGGGAGGAAAGGGGAACTGATGGGGCCGTCTGGTTCAGGCCACAGACAGGAAGCTGCTGGGATGGGGACACAGAGAGAAACCAACTTCCTTCAACAGGACAAATGGTAGTAAGAGGCAGAAAAGAAATGATGGTCCTTAACCACCATATCCTGTCTTTTCTGGCTCTTCTCTGGAAATAACCTGGGTGGTATAATTTAAAGGAAAGTAAGCTCTCTGAGATTAGACTAGTAAGAGAGTCACTGGGGGTTAACCTGAAGATTCCTACACAGCTAGGAAGCAGAGGCCAGGCATTCCTACTCAGGGAGAAGCTGTCTGATCAGTCTGCTTTCCTGACCTTGTTTTTCCAGGGATTCACTTGGGGAGTGGGCGTTTTCATGTGGAAAGAGGAAGCTGGGGGAGAATCTGAGGTAATTCTAAGGCCTGGGGCACTTCAGTGGAAGGGGTGGCCTGGGTGTGGCGCCACATCCAGGGCAGGAGGGGGCTTGTTGGCAAACACAGGGAGGTGGGCTGATCCGGGGGCACCCACAGTGGCTGTCGAGGGCACAGCAATCGTAGCATAGGGGTGAGGACTTTGGGTCAGGCAGCCTGACTGAGTTGCATGGCCTTTTCAGAGCCTCACATTTCTCATGTGATAATACAGGGTTCTAGCAAGGGTGAGAGATAATATATGCAAATGCCTTCTGCAGTACATTGTAGGTATTATTTGTCAGCTGCTTTTCTGTTGTAGATTAAAAGTCAACCTGACTCCCTGATCCCAACATAGCGAGAAAGTCCTTCCCTGCCTTTCCTAAGTCAGGGCTGTCACCCATTCACTTGGGGCTCCCCTGCCTATTACAGTCAGATGAGCAGAGGATGAGGGCTGGAATAGGGCCAGTGAACAGCTCCCCACAACCAGGGCAGCGGCCTCTTCCTGTCTCACCTGACCATGCATTTGCTCAAGGGCCTTGCATTGTGCCTGGCAAACAGAAGGTGTGCTTGAAGGTTTTGTCAAGAGTGCCAGGTGAGGAGTCTAGCCAATGCCCCCAACTCACCTTATCAAACCCCCTGAGTCCTCCATGCAGACTGTTGGGCCCATTGTTAACAGCCAGCTTATATTCCTTCCTGTTCACAGTGAATGTCCCTTTGGCAATTCGGTTGGCTACCCTGCCGACCACCGCTCCGAAGTAGGGCTGCTTTTGGAGGTACCCTGCAAGGACAAGGCACTTCAGCATTTTTTAAAACTACAGCATTTTCTAAAATCCCAAACCAAAGGTGAGGCTCACACTGCCGCCCACACTTTCTTCTGAAGGAAGACGCAAGTAGTAACAGTTGGGGCATGTCTAAGTTCTCATGGAAGCACAGAGAAGTGGAGCTCTTCACACATGAACTTTGCTCTTTCCAAAAGTAATTCATGCTGTTCATAAGCATATTTAAAGAACTTTAAAGAGCATTAAGTCGAAATCTAAAGCATCCTAATCTCATCACTAAAGAGAACCACTGTTAATATTCTTCTGTATATCCATCTTTTAGTATATGCATACATGTGCTTTTGTTTTTATAAAACTGGGGTCTTAATATGCTGCTTTGCATGTAATCTGCTTTTTTCTAGGCCAGCCAATTTAGTCTTCACTAAAAATTGTGTCTTTGTGTAGTCTTGAAAAGAAACTCTCTTATTCTTCCTCTTTTTAATTTTTAAAAATCATACAATTACTACATGAAAGTACCCTTTAAAAATTATTAAATAATACACAAGTATACAGAGTAGGCTTGCCAGAGGAATTACAGGATGCCCATTTAAATCTGAATTTCAGGCAAACAATGAATTCTTTTTAGTATAAGTATGTCCATATTATTATTATACATGAGACATACTTACACTTAAATATCTGTTGCTTATCTGACATTCAAACTTAATTGGATGTTCTGCATTTTTATTTGCTAAATCTGGCAACTTTAATAAAGATGAAGGCATGAAAGCCCCACTTCACCTCTCAATTCCTCTCCAGCCAGTTATAACCATTGCTAACAATTTGATATATACACTTCAAAAACTGTGGTTGTTTAAATTAACTACATATAAGCACAGATAAATACACATATTCCACATAAACAGAACTGCACACACATTGTTTCGCAGCTCTTCAATTATCAAATGTCTTGAGCTCTTTCCATGTGACTACATATCCAACTACCATATTCCTTTTGATGGCTACATGGCATATTGATTGACCGTAAACTGTTGCCGGACTATTTGGAGGGGGTTATATGAGCAATGTAGTGTCCTTGGACTTACAACATTGTGTGTGGACATATTACAGTACTTCCTTCTCTTTCGGGGCCTCTATTCAATAATCTTTTAGTTTAGATTACAATGGCAGAAATGAAAGTTTGCAGGTAGTCTGTTTTTGTATTACCACCAAGATTGCTTTCTACTCTATTTTCCTCTCAAATGCCCTTGGAATTCCATTCCCCTTTCCAGTGGTACTCTGCATCTATCACATCTTCTGTGGATCAGAAGAATACGCAACTCAAGTGTGTGAACTCTTCAAACTATGGCTGGAGGGGCCCTCCGGGTACAGACCCAGAATTGATTAGGCCAGTTATAGGTCACAGGTTCCCATCATGCAACTGATTGGGCGTAAGTGAAACATTAGTCATTGTCTCGCTCGTCCTTCCTGGTTCACTTCCTTGCTGATCTGCAGTCCTCAGAGTCCTACCACAGACTATCACAGCAGCTAACACACTGCTTGCCGAGTCTCAGTTCATTTCCTAATTGCTCTACATTTAACTCATTTCACCCTCAGAATACTTCTATGAGGTACACACAATTATTACTCTTGTTTTACAGGTGTGGAAAATGAGGACAGAAAGGTTAAATAACTTGTCCCCAAATACACAGCTCGTTAGTAGCAGAACCAGCATTTGAACCAGGCAGTCTGGCTCATGGGTACATGTTCTAAAATCTCAGATTATCTGCAAAGCACAAATCTTCCTGGTTAATTGACTTTACTACCATTTCAGCCGAGGCCAGGCTGCTGATCTCTCCACCAGCTCTTACCTCTGTCCCCCACCCCCTCTCTTTCTGAAGCTGTACCTTACACTGGGTAACCAAAAGGAACCCCAAAGAGTCAAAAACCTTTCCTTGGTTTTCTCTCATCTGCTTCTGTTTTTGTGTTTAGTAGACCTTATTTTCTGGAGTAGTTTAAAGTTCACGGCAAAACCGAGCAGAAGGTACACAGATTTCCCATATACTCCCTTACCCCCACACGTGCATAGCCTTCCCCATTATCTACGTTGCCCTCACCAGAGCGGTGCTTTTGCTACAACTGATGAACCTACATGGACAATCATTATCACCCGAAGTCCACAGTGTACAGTAAGTTTCACTCTTAGTGTTGTATATTCTCGGGGCTTGGACAAATGTATTAATGACATGTATCCAGCATTATGACATCACACAGAGTATCTTCAGTGCCCTAAAAATCTGTGCTGCTTATTCATCCTTCCCATCCCCCTAGTTCCTGGCAATGACTGATCTCTTCACTGTTTCCACAGATCTGCCTTTTTCAGAATGTCATGCAGTATGTAGTCTTTTCAGACTGGCTTCTTTCACTTAGTGATACGCACTTAAGGTTCCTCCCTTTCTTTTCATGGCCTGAGAGAGCTCATTTCTTTTCATCACCAAATAATATTCCATTGTCTGATGTACCACCGCTTTTTTTAACCATTCACCTACTGAAGGACAGCTTGGTTGCTTCCAAGTTTTGGCAATTATATAAGTTAAGCTGCTACAAGCCTCTGTGCACAATTTTTGTGTAGACATAGGTTTCTAATCTTGGGGTAAATACCAAGGAACAGGATTGCTGATCATTTGGTCAGAGCATGTTTAGTTTTGTAAGAAACTACCAAAGTGTCCTCCAGAGTGGCCGTACCATTTTGCATTCCCTCCAGCAATGAATGAGAGTCCCTGTTGCTCCGCATCCTTGTCAGCATTTGGTGTTATCAGTGTTCTAGATTTGGTCATTCTAATATGTCTTATTATTGTTTCTGTTTGTGTTTCCCTGATGACATATAATGTATAGCATTCATCTGCTTTTCAGGTGAAACGTGAAGAAAAGCAGAATCTTTGTTCAAAGATTAGTTGGCTATATGTATTTTTGATTCCCACCTTGATTCATTCAACAAGTGTACACGGAGCCTCTGCTCTCTGCCAGGCACATGCTTGGCATCAGAGACAATGACAGATCCATCTGTCGGTCTGCTGCCTCATGGGCTTGCAAGAATTCCCTCAGAAGGGACCACTTTCTGGCAGTTGTTAATAAACCCACAGAGATAAGAAGCACTTGCCAGTCTTTGATTTAGGGTGAAGAGTTTTTAAGGATTAAACCATAAGGACAACAGAAACCACTGCTCCCAACTGTCTCTAAAAAACCTCTTCAGGATAAATGGATTTTACACTATCTTTATATGTTACCAAGCTTTTATATCAAGTCAGAATTACAAATAGTGACAGTCCCCAGATTCTGAATAGGAAATGACTACAAAGCTTCTTCTGAAATGTAGAAAATACTATTTTCCATGAAAAGAGGAAAAGAGTCTAGGTCAAGCCACAAATGTGGATTTAACCAAGTCAATTACAGATGTGGGGTAAAATGTACAGGAAAAGTTTACCCCTTTTTCTGGGCAAGGGATGGCCAGAATATAATAAATGCTTAACCAGGGCGATGGCTCTCTCCGCCCCTGTTAACACCCCTGTAACACCCCTGTATGACCTCCGCCTCACACAGCCCAAACCTTCTCCAGACTGCCCTACAGTCGGAGACGTGATTGCTCACTGTTCTCAGTCAAAACCTCCACACCCTGAATTTCCTTTCCACAGACTTTCCTTTGGTCTGAGGAAAATAAACATTAACTGACAAGGACTTTAATCATCCCAAATATATATTTTTAAATGGCTGCTGGTTGTCCCACATGAATCTCCATGCCTTTTTCTGCAGTGTTAACAAAGTAACAGAAAAAGTTCAAGGCATGTGAGGGAAGATATTTGGGGACAAAGGAAGAAAAAGAGATAAAAACTGTCAATTGCTCATCATGGTCAGCCGCCATCACAGCCGACAGCACACTTAATATCATTAATCATGTGCTAAGGTGAGGAACTAGGTCTGGAGAGGTTACAGAACTTGCCCAGGTCACACAGCTTTCAGGACAAAGCAGACTTAAGCCAGGAATCCTCAAAGCTCCCCTCAGGACGCTCTTGGGATCCACAGTGTTAAACTGCAGTCTCCAAACTGGTCTTTTCCTCCACCCCCTCTGATGAACTCGGGTTTTCTAAAAGCACTAAGTTAATTTTTTCCTAATTTTGTCTATCATGGCCCTCAGGGCAGTAATAGCTCCTGTCTGGTGGTAACTGGAAAGGGCAGGAGTTGCACTGACTGTACATGTAGGCCGTTTATACCTGTGGCATATTAGTGAATATTCTCATCACAGGTTTCCAAAGAAGTCACAGTGACTCTGTAGGTGGAATCCAAAGATGAACAACATTGAAAAATATTTTAAACACAAAAAATGGCAGAAAAATTCACAGGAGGCATTACTGATTTTTTCAGGCTGTAACAAAAGATTGTATGATTTACCTCTTAGAGTTTAGATCTCATTTTCCCAGGGAGGAACTGAACCATTCTGACCTCCGGTCATGGCCATCATCCAAGCACTTTATATAATCTATCTGGGAAACTGGAGATAGTTCACATCTAACCTGGCAGTTACAAAGGGCCATGTCTCATAGAATTATCCATGCACAGCTCTTCCCTGTGGCTCAAAACATTTTGGGGACATAGTAATGTCAAGATGACTCCTTATTTGGGTCATGTTTTGTTGCTCTAAATTCTTTACTTCAGTTTTGCTTATATACTTATAAACTCAGACATTCTAAAAGAATGCACAGGGCTTTCCTGTCCCCTCCTGGTGCGAGCCAGGAGCTCTAACCCCTCACTGTATCTCTAAATAAAAGCCTCTCCCTGGCTCTCCTAAAAAAATAATAATAATAATAATAGTGTACAGTGAAAATTAAATCTCCTTCTACCTCTGCACCCCAGACACCCAAAGTCCTTTCTCAGAGACAACTACTGTTGCCAATTTCTTAACATGGGTTTTAATATACTAAAATTGATTAAAATAGTAGCCCAGTGCTATTTCACATTCTTCTGATGGAGATAATTATGCTTCCTGTTATGACATATAGGAAGTCTTCTTTACCTTTGGCAATACTAGAACAATCTACAAAAAACTGAAAGACAGGGCTGTAAAAAGAGAACAAAGGGCCACATGCAATAACCTTGAAGATGGCTGAATATATTAAAAAGTATTACTTGATATTCTGAGGGCTTTTTTCCAACTTCTCTTTTGAAAATAGTTTGCTTTCCTTTTAAATAAGTTATTTAGACAGAGGACGGCTCAAGATGGCGGCGTGAGTAGGGCAGTGGAAATCTCCTCCCAAAACAATAAAGATTTTTGAAAATACAATAAATACAACTATTCCTAAAAGAGAGACCAGAAGACACAGTATGACAACCAGGTTACATATACATCTGGGAGAACTCAGCATCTCACAAAAAGGGTAAGATACAAAGCCGTGACCTGGTGGGACCGGAGCACTCCCCCTACCCCAGCTCACTGGCAGGAGGAAAAGAATCAGAGTGGAGAGGGAGTGGAAGCACAGGTCTGTTAAATAACCATCCCTAGAAATCTGCATCGGGAGCACAGACACACATTGCATGGTGTACTGGATGTTAGAGAAACGGAAAAGTAAAATCCGAGATGGAGGCTGCGAGTGGGTCCCCAGAGCTGGCTGCACTGGGACAAAAGAAAAGTGGGTGCTTTTCAAAAGTCTTAAAGGGACAAGGGCTTAACAGCTGGACAAAAGTCCCGTCACACTCAGCCCAGCAGGCTGGGAATCTTAAGGAACTTCAGGCACCCTAATGCCCTGGGTGGTAACACAGCTCCGAAGCCCATCACGGTGATAAGCAGCCTGCCATTCACTCCGCCCCCTCCCCCCGCCCCCGCCAGCACTGCAAGCAAACCGGCTGACAGGCCACAGCTGCAGAAAACCCAGGGAACATCCCCGCCCACAGCAACCACACAGAGTCTTCTCCCAGGGTGCAGCTAACCGGGACAGACCGAGAAGCTGCCGCTGGTACACAGCTGTCCGGCACAGACACAGGAAGCTGGAGCAAGGTCTGGAAGGCACGAAGGGGCACTGTTCTCACAGGAGAACACAGCCAGCACGTCTGCGACTCTCTGCAGTGCCCTAGGCTATCCCGAGGGCGGCACCACACATGGCAGCTCAGGGGATTAACCCAGAGGCTATCCCCTGCACCTGATTCACCAGCACAAGCAGACGAAGCTGGAGCAAGATCCGGAAGGCATGAAGGGGAGCCGTTCTCGCTGGAGAACACACCAGCGCGTCTGCGACCCCCCACAGTGCCCTAGGCTATCCCGAGGACCGCCCCGTCCAGAGCAGCTCAGGAGATTATCCCAGAGACTGCTCCCTGCGTGCGGGTAACTGGCACAGGCAGCGGAGAAGGGTAAGGCGACCAGCAAGCAGGAAGGGACTTTGTTCTCCCAGCTGACACACGCGCCACCTGCCGGTGACCACTTCTATCACCATGAAACGGCAGAAGAATCTGGTCTAGTCAAAAATCACTCAGACAACCCCAGAGAGAGGGCCTGGTGAGATAGATATAACCAATATTCCTGAAAAAGAATTCAAAACAAAAGTCATAACCATGATGATGGACCTACAGAGAAATATGCAAGAGCTAACGGATGAAGTCTGGAGGGAGATAACAGAAATGAAACAATCAATAGAAGGATTTAAGAGAAGACGGGACAAGGTGCAAGAGACTGTTAATGGAATAGAAATCAGAGAACAGGAATACAGAGAAGCTGAGACAGAGAGAGATAAAAGGATCTCTAGAAATGAAAGAATATTAAGAGAACTGTGTGACTGATCCAAACAGAACAATATTCGCATTATAGCGGTACCAGAAGAAGAAGAGAGAGAAAAAGGGATAGAAAGTGTCTTTGAAGAAATAATTGCTGAAACCTTTCCCAAGCTGGGGAAGGAAATAGTCTCTCAGACCATAGAAGCCCACAGATCTCCCAACACAAGGGACCCAAGGAGGACAACACCAAGACATATAATAATTAAAATGGCAAAGATCAAAGACAAGAACAGAGTATTAAAGGCAGCCAGAGAGAGAAAAAAGATCACCTACAAAGAAAAACCCATCAGACTATCATCAGACTTCTCAACAGAAACCTTAAAGGCCAGAAGAGAATGGCATGATATATTTAATGCAATGAAACAGAAGGGGCTTGAACCAAGAATACTGTATCCAGCACAATTATCATTTAAATTTGAAGGAGGGATTAAACAATTTTCAGACAAGCAAAAGTTGTGGGAACTTGCCTCCCACAAACCACCTCTGCAGGATATTTTAAAGGGACTGCTCTAGATGGAAGCACTCCTAAGGCTAAATAGATGTCACCAGAGAAAATAAATTCACAGCAAAGAAAGCAGACCATCCAAATACTAACTAAAGGGAAAAAATAAAATCAACTATCCACAAAAACAGTCAGAGGAAACACAAAAGAGTACAGAATAAAACACATAACATATAAAGAATGGAGGAGGAAGTACAAGAAGGGGGAGAAATAAAGAATCATCAAACTGTGTTTAGAATAGCTTAATAAGAGAGTTAAGTTAGACTGTTAGATAGTAAAGAAGCTACCCATGAACCTTTGGTAACCATGAATCCAAAGCCTGCAATGGCAATAAGTACATATCTATCGATAATCATGCTAAATGTAAATGGACTGAATGCACCAATCAAAAGACACAGAGTAATAGAATGGATAAAAAAGCAGGACCCATCTATATGCTGCCTACAAGAGATTCACCTCAAACCCAAAGACATACACAGACTAAAAGTGAAGGGATGGAAAAAGATGTTTCATGCAAACAGTAGGGAGAAAAAGCAGGTGTTGCAGTACTTGTATCAGACAAAATAGACTTCAAAACAAAGAAAGTAACAAGAGATAAAGAAGGACATTCCATAATGATAAAGGGGTCAGTCCAAAAAGAGGGTATAACCATTATAAATATATATGCACCAAACACAGGAGCACCGACATATGTGAGACAAATACTAACAGAATTAAAGGAGGAAATAGAATGCATTGCATTCATTCTAGGAGACTTCAACACACCACTTACTCCAAAAGACAGATCAACCAGACAGAAAATAAGTAAGGACACAGAGGCACTGAAAAACACACTACAACAGATGGACCTAACAGACATATACAGAACTCTACACCCAAAAGCAGCAGGATACACATTCTTCTCAAGTGCACATGGAACATTTTCCAGAATAGACCACATACTAGGACACAGAAAAAGCCTCAATAAATTTGAAAAGATTGAAATTCTACCAACCAACTTCTCAGATCACAAAGGTATAAAACTAGAAATAAACTGTACAAGGAAAACAAAAAGGCTCACAAACACATGGAAGCTTCACAACATGCTCCTAAATAATCAATGGATCAAAGGTCAAATTAAAACAGAGATCAGGCAATATATGGAAACAAATGAAACAACAGCACATTACGCCAACTTCTGTGGGACACAGTGAATGCAGTTCTAGGAGTAAAGTATATAGCAATCCAGGCCTATTTAAAGAAGGAAGAACAATCCCAAATGAATAGTCTAAAGTCACAATTATTGAAACTGGAAAAAGAAGAACAAATGAGGCCCAAAGTCAGCAGAAGGAGGGACATAATAAAGATCAGAGAAGAAATAAATAAAATTGAGAAGAATAAAACAATAGAAAAAATCAATGAAACCAAGAGCTGGTTCCTTAAGAAAATAAACAATATAGATAAACCCCTAACCAGACTTATTGAGAGAAAAAGAGAATCTACACACATAAACAGAATCAGAAATGAGAAAGAAAAAATCACGAGGGACACTACAGAAATGCAAAGAATTATTAGAGAATGCTGTGAAAATCTATATGCTAACAAGCTGGATAGCCTAGAAGAAATGGACAATTCCCAGAAAAATACAACCTTCCAAGACTGACCAAGGAAGAAACAGAAAATCTAAACAGACCAATTACCAGCAACGAAATTGAATCAGTAATCAAAAAACTACCCAAGAACAAAACCCCTCGGCCAGATGGATTCACCGCTGAATTTTATCAGACATATAGAGAAGACATAATACCCATTCTCCTTAAAGTTTTCCAAAAAATAGAGGAGGAGGGAATACTTTCAAACTCATGCTATAAAGCCAGCATCACTCTAATACCAGAACCAGGCAAAGATACCACAAAAAAAGAAAATTACAGACCAATATCCCTGATGAACATAGATGCAAAAATACTCAACAAAATATTAGCAAACTGAATTCAAAAATACATCAAGAGGATCATACACCATGATCAAGTGGGATTCATCCCAGGGATGCAAGGATGGTACAACATTCGAAAATCCATCACCATCATCCACTACATCAACAAAAAGAAGGACAGAGACCACATACATGATCATCTCCATAGATGCTGAAAAAGCATTTGACAAAATTCAACATCCATTCATGATAAAAACTCTCAACAAAATGGGTATAGAGGGCAAGTACCTCAACATAATAAAGGCCGTATATGACAAACCCACAGCCAACATTATACTTAACAGTGAGAAGCTGAAAGGTTTTCCTTTAAGATCGGGAACAAGACAAGGATGCCCACTGTCCCCACTTTTTTTCAACATAGTACTGGAGGTCCTAGCCATGGCAATCAGACAACACAAAGAAATACAAGGCATCCAGATTGGTAAAGAAGAAGTCAAACTGTCACAATTTGCAGATGACATGATATTGTACATAAAAAACCCTAAAGACTCCACTCCAAAACTACTAGAACTAATATCTGAATTCAGCAAAGTTGCAGGATACAAAATTAATACACAGAAATCTGTTGCTTTCCTATACAGAAATCTGTTGCTTTCCTATACACTAATGATGAACTAGCAGAAAGAGAAATCTGGAAAACAATTGCATTCACAATTGCATCAAAAAGAATAAAATACCTAGGAATAAACCTAACCAAGGAAGTGAAAGACCTATACCCTGAAAACTATAAGACACTCTTAAGAGAAATTAAAGAGGACACTACTAAATGGAAATTCATCCCATGCTCTTGGCTAGGAAGAGTCAAAATGGCCATCCTGCCTAAAGCAATCTACAGATTCAATGCAATCCCTATCAAAATAACAACAGCATTCTTCAATGAACTGGAACAAATAGTTCTAAAATTCATATGGAACCACCAAAGACTCTGAATAGCCAAAGCAACCCTGAAAAGGAAGAATAAAGCAGGGGGAATCTCACTTCCCAACCTCAAGCTCTACTACAAAGTCACAGTAATCAAGACAATTTGGTACTGGCACAAGAACAGACCCATAGACCAGTGGAACAGAATAGAGAGTCCAGATATTAACCCAAACATATATGGTCAGTTAATATATGATAAAGAGGCCTGGATAAACAAGGGGGAAATGACAGCCTCTTCAACAGGTGGCGTTGGCAAAACTGGACAGCTACATGTAAGAGAATGAAAATGGATCATTGTCTAACCCCATACACAAAAGTAAACTCAAAATGGATCAAAGACCTGAATATAAGTCATGAAACCATAAAACTCTTAGAGAAAAAACATAGGCAAAAATTTCTTGGACATGAACATGAGCAACTTCTTCATGAACATATCACCCTGGCCAAAGGAAACAAAAGCAAAAATGAACAAGTGGGACTATATCATGCTGAACAGCTTCTGTACAGCAAAGGACACCATCAATAGAACAAAAAGGCATGCTACAGTATGGGAGAATATAGTCATAAATGACATATCCAATAAAGGGTTGACATCCAAAATATATAAAGAGCTCACACACATCAACATACAAAAAGCAAATAAGCCAATTAAAAAATGGGCAGAGCAGCTGAACAGACATTTCTTCAAAGAAGAAATTCAGATGGCCAAGAGGCACATGAAAAGATGCTCCACATCGCTAATCATCAGAGAAATGCAGATTAAAACCACAATGAGATATCACCTCACACCAGTGAGGATGGCCAACATCCAAAAGACTAACAAGAACAAATGTTGTTGAGGATGTGGAGAAAGGGGAACCTTCCTACATTGCTGGTGGGAATGTAAATTAGTTCAACCATTGTGGAAAGCAGTATGGAGGTTCCTCAAAAAACTCAAAATAGAAATACCATTTGACCCAGGAATTCCACTCCTAGGAATTTACCCTAAGAATGCAGCACCCCAGTTTGAAAAAGACAGATGCACCCCTATGTTTATCGCAACACTATTTACAATAGCCAAGAAATAGAAGCAACCTAAGTGTCCATCAGTAGATGAATGGATAAAGAAGATGTGGTACATATCACAATGGAATATTATTCAGCCATAAGAAGAAAACAAATCCTGCCATTTGCAACAACATGGATGGAGCTAGAGGGTATTATGTTCAGTGAAATAAGCCAGACGGAAAAAGACAAGTATCAAATGATTTCACTCATCTGTGGAGTATAAGGGCAAAGAGAAAACTGAAGGAAGAATACAGCAGCAGACTCACAGAACCCAAGAATGGACTAACAGTTACCAAAGGGAAAGGGACTGGAGAAGATGGGTGGGAAGGGAGGGATAAGGGGGAAAAAGAGGCATTACGATTAGCAGACATAATGTAGGGGGGCGCAGGGGGAGGGCTGTACAACACAGAGGAGACAAGTAGTGATTCTATAGCATCTTACTACGCTGGTGGACAGTGACTGTAATGGGGTATGTGGTGGGGACTTGATGATGGGGGGAGTCTAGTAACCATAATGTTGCTCATGTTATTGTAGATTAATGATACCAAAATGAAAATAAATAAGTTATTTAAATTATCGCATAGGGACAAAAATGTATGTCTTGATCCAACACCTAGAAGATTCTAGATGCCTTGATTCTCCTACCATTCTTTGAAGCCTGTGAGGCAACCTTGTACGAAAATGCTATTTAACATTCATGAGAGATGTTAATATAATGGAGGGCAGTGCAATTCAAGTTCAATTGTGATCTGAGGGGATCTATTTTCTTCTTCCTTTTAAGAATATTTGGGGGTAATACTGTCTTTCACTCAGACTCCCACAAGTCATAGTCTCATAGAGATGATGGTATTAAAAATGGTAAGAGGTGAGTGTGTGAATGTGTGCATGTAGAGGAAGGGTAGGTATCTCCTGAACAGTATAACAAGGCAGAGATGGAAATGTGATAAAAGCAAGTGCCTATGGCATATCATCTCCAGTGCTTTCCTGGCTCTGGAGTTGTAGGCCATATACCCAGTACTTTTTTTTACTCCATTGGCCATTTTGCACTAATCAGGCAATTTCTTTGTGATCCTGTTTCAGCCTAGAAAATGGTTATGTTGCTAAAAGAAAGAGGTGACTCGGCAAAATGACTCTCAAGAATCCTCTTTTGTCACTTGTCAACCGCCTCTGCCTTCTGACTGTGAAGATAAAAGATATGAACTCCCACCCTCAGAAGTTCAAAAGGACAAGCAGAGCAAGGGGAAGTGGAGCTCTTTTCCCCACCTCCCTGCACCTTCCTACTAGGGAGTCTCCTGTAATAAATTCACTCAAGGAACCAAGGAAATCCTGATGAAGATTACCTCCCCTCTTCTCCAAGCCAAGCTGTGGAGGCTCTAAGGCAGAGAAAGATAACCAGAGAGCAAAGAGAGGGTCCTCAGGAATATTCTTACATTTGTTAAAGAAGTGCAGAGCGAATTCCACTCTCCTAAGGGAAAACCTGTTCTCTCAAATTTTCTGTTGACCTCCAATCACGTACCACGTTACATATCTAAAGAGACAAGCAGACAGACACACCTAAAGGAAAACCTCAACCCTCTCTAGCAGATTTTGCCCACACCCCCCTACCACTGAGCAGAGGTTATTCTCAGTTTCCCTTTGCTAACTTTATTTCAGACCTCATTTTCCGTCTAGCTACATGGTGGTGCCGAGAAAGCACAGTGTACATTTTCCTCTGCCAAGCTCAAACTGCAATTGTAATTATTTATTTATACAATTACTTGGCTAAGGTCTGTCCCTCCAGCTAAACTTCAAGCTCCATGAGAGTGGGGACCTTGTCTATCTCATTGAATGAGATAACTGATTAACAGATTTTGAATGCCTGAATTTAATGCATGATATTAATACCCCATGGATTCCAACAAAGTAAAACCCCACCCTGATTAGGAAACCTTTTCTAGACACTGGGTGGGTCTTCTGCCTTCTTCCTCTCAGTACATGGTTATGGAACAGCCACGGGGTGCTGGGTACTATATATCTCACTAGACCAAAGTTATGAGCTATGTTATGGAGCATTTCTGTGATAACCAAGCCTCAAAGCCAATCTGTGCAAGGAGGAAGTCGAAGACGCACGTCTTTGATTTTCCTTCTTCAGAAGGGGCAGGAGGGAAGAACTGGGAGCCACAACCCTTCTAGCCAGCTTTTTCCTCTCCTGCCCTCACAAAGATCAAGCAGTTCAAAGATCGCCCCACGGTTGCTGGAGTTTTATCTTGCCCTCAACTGACTTTTTAAACTTATAGAGGCAAAGCCTGAATGGATAACCAAAGGCCAACTTCAATGGCTGTTTCCATTCATTTCCTCTTTTTTCCAAGCACGGATCGCGACACGGTGGTAGTCGGATCCAAGCGCACAGGACGATCACCAGCGCGGGTACTTCCCCTGGGTCAGCGCGCCAACAGCAGCCGGGATGGGGACCGGCGGAGCGGGCCTGGGGCTCGCCTGCAGCCCAGGGCGGAGTTCAACCCACCTTCCAACTCTGCAAAGCCGAGCACCACATCTGAGGCTCTGCCCTGCCTGTCTTTGACCTCTAGGGCCGTGATGGTGCAGCCCCAGGAGATGATGTCCACTGTCAGCATGTCTGACTGAAGCTGGAACTTCTCCACTATCCCTGCCCCCAAGGGCAGGTCTCCAAACACAGCTCTGGTCACGGAAACCATGGACAAAGATCGCTGGTGCAGCTCTTCCCAGCCCTTCGAACTCCTGCAGCTGAAACTGGAGCGCCACAAGTTTTCGGGCAAAGGGGCGGGACACGGCTCAGCCTCCTCCCCTTTCTTGCCTGGATTTAGGGAGTGACCACTCCTGCAAAAAATATCCTCTGGGGCCTCTAAATCATTCCTCCGCCTGAGGGTGACACGAAGGCAAAATTTCCAGCCAGGCTTGCAGTTCTTTTCCTTTGCTAACCCTGGCTGCGTTGCATATCGGGAATGGTAGTCTTTGGAAAGTGAAACTGCATTCGGGGGCCTGTAGTTTTCCTACGCCCAAATCTTGAATCTGCGGGACGCCACCCCCTTCCCTGGCGCGCGGTTCTCAACATACAATGAGCTGTTCATTTGGACTGTGGCTACTTTCCTATAAAATGCTGGAAATGCGGAGAGCAGAATTAGGGACAGTGAGCAGGATCTTGGTGGTGGAAGCAGGGGAGGGGGAGGAGGAATTCCGGGTTTAACTTCTTCGAGCTTGAGGAGAGAGAAGTACAGAGATAGTTTAGAGAAGTGGTAAATAATTGCGGGCTTCCCTGCACACTGACTGAAGAGCATTCTGCTTGTCCCACACAGTGAAGTTCTCGGCTTGTTTCTGCTGGAGCCACTGCCTGGAGTAGCAGCCTAGACAGGGTCAGGTGCAGAGGGATTAGGGCCTCATGGAGGTGATCAGAGGCAGCTCCCGACTTTCTTTTCTTCAGGAGATTGGGAAAAGGGCCTTGGGGATCTACCCCTTCCTGCTCCTGAAGTCCAAAGTTCTTTAAGAAGGGATTAAAGGAACAAATTTATTAAGGTCCTTATAAATGTCAGATACTGTACTTCTATTATCTCCTTTCCACAAGCAGAAAAAGGTTTTTAAGTATGGGAGACAAAAGACATTAAGATCATTAAAAAATCGTCATGCTTTTATATGCCTCAGTTTTATCTGAGGAGATTTAACAAATGCATATTCCCAGGCCTATCCCTGGAATTTCTGATTGTGTAAATCTAGGGTGAAACTCAGGGATCTGCCTTTTTTGCAGGTCCCCCAGGTTATTCTAATGCAGATTATCTGGGACCAGACCTTGAGAAATATTGCTCTAAGATTTGATAGCTAATCTCAGATGCCCCCCCCCCTGCAATCGGCGGAATTAAGATAGAACTAATAAAGGCCCTAATAGGGTTGCCAGATGAAATACAGGTGCCTGTGTATTTCTCTGCTAAATCCGCCAACTCCGGACAGTACTGGGCCTGGGAAGGAGGACGATGCTGGAAACCTGAAGACGTGTTTTATTTGGCTGTCTGCATACACGTCTGGGCTTGATGCTGCTTTTGGTTTGGTTCCTCCATACTTTAGAAGCAATCCAACTAGACTGTACTGAGCACCGCAATGCATCTGTGCTTAGGAAATTAGAAGAATTGGGATCATGTTGCTGGATCAGATGCTAACAAAACAGAGTGGTCTCTCAGCTCTTTCTGTCTGTGTAGTTTGAAGGAATATTTAGCATTCTTGTCACAAGCCTCAGTTCTCATTCACGAAGCAGGGAAATTCTGATCGCCAAGGAAAAAGACAGCTTGCAGCAGGCTTCAGTGAAGCATAACATGGAATAACAAAATGGCCCAAACAAGTCAAATTACAGACTGTGCCACACTCCCACAACAACTGATAGGCGCTCTTGAGTCCTGCTTCCTCAGAATTTCTCATAAACTCTGCCACCCTCACCAGCCCACTTAACATTTATGGCTGATTTCTTACCCAAGCCCTTTTGGCGATGCTGTGTTAGGATGTCTTAGAATCTCTTCTGTTAGCAGGAAGACCTCACTTTCTTTTCTCCGCTGCCAATTCTCAATGTTCTGCCGAGCTCATGTCACAGAAAGAGATAAATGCATTTGAATGGCCAAAGCCAGGTGTCACCAGGGGTGTTCCTCTACCAGCTAGCTTGCCTTGGTAGAAAATGAAACATACCATGGTGTCTCTCTAAGATGTAAGGAGTACAGCTCTTGATTTCTTTTTCCTTTCTTTTTTAAGAGATTAACATACTGTCCCAAATAGGACTACCTTGTGCTAAGTAAGCTGTCAGGCACAAACCTTGATTTTCCTTGCCAAAATATCCCATTTTCCTAATCCCACTGTGACACTCTAAAGGAATATTTGTTCACTTTAAAAAAAAAGAAGCCTGAGTCTAATGAAATATTCCCATCCCCAAAGTTGGATTAGGTGAGAAGCAAATGAGGCATTGTCAAATTCTAGGAGGAATTTAATTCTAGTTTGGGAATAGGGGCTGAGGGTAAGGCTATGAGGTAAAGGGAGTAGGAATTGTGACATTTATGTCAAAGAGGAGGTGCTTAAAGTGGATACCTTTTGTAACCAGAGAGCAAAGTGTCAGGGTGGACAGGTAAAGAATAAGGTCTGTTCCTCTTCTTAGCTGGAGGTTAGTCCCCCAGGCTGAGGGCTTGGGGTGCCCGAAATGAGGAAAGCTGAACTCTTGGGCTCTGGGCCCCAGCTCCTATACGGAAAGCGCATGTGTGTGTTTCTCGGACCCGTCAGATCCTGGGCCCATGGCAGTGGCTCTAAGCCTTAAGCTGTGGACAGGCTGCTGTGCAGAGGAAGCTCTCCGAGTTACAATAATAAAACCAACTCATGATACAGTTTGTTTATAAAGAGACCCCAAATAGGATGCTCTTCAATCAGGTTGATGCATTGCCACCCTCCCTCCTGCTGTCTTTGTTGTTGCTCTGACCTCCACCTGTGTACATTGTCAGTTCTCTTTACTGGGCATTCATATGCATTGCCTTAAATCATTCCTTATCTTTTCAGGAGCACATTTTCTTATTGCTATTATTTACTCAATGACTGGCTCCCTGACTCAATACTTGGACTCATGGATTTTTTTTGTAATCCAAGTGTCTCTATACTTGGTTTCAGATGAAAGCTACTTGTATCTGGAAGCCAGGAATTCTTGGGAGAATCTCAAGTTCATGAGAGGTAGGATTCTTCACAGTTCAATTCAAATCTATTTCATTAACAATTTTGGAGCCACTGCTGGGAAAGGCATTATGGGGCAGGTGAGAAGTTGCTGAGGAAGATGAATTGAATTTTTCTGTATGATGTGTTGTTCATTTGTCAAATATTGGGTGAGTATGTGCCAGACACTGTGCTAAGTGCTAGCTGTACATTGATAAGTATAACATATCCTTGTCTTCAAAGAGATTACAGTTTAATGTGATATTATGCTCATCTCTGTCCCCCATAAAAACTTAAGTAAAATCTTCAAAATTTATTATTACTGCATAATGCTGAATGAAACAAAGTGCTGGGACTGGCCCCAAGGTAGTTGTAATTTCAGAGTTGCCCAAAGATGATCAGCCATATTGGGATTATTTTAGAATTCCATAGCACCAACCACAGTGACCATATTTTAAACATATTTTAGATGCTCAATAAATAATAATTGCATTAATATGTGATACATTCATAAGTACCATGTTCTAGTGGAGCACAGGATCTAGCGTCAGAAGGGTGAGCTTCTAGAGGCACCATAACTTATTGGCTGGGAAATTTATTCAACCACTCTAAACTTCGGTTTCCTCATTTATAAAATGAGAATAATATCACATGATAGGCCCATCTAATTATTGTTAATTGATTGCTAATAAATATATAGTGCTAAAAATTTACTAGGCACCATGTTAAATACCCCTATGATTCAAGCACTATTATTATCTGTTACAGAATCTGAGACTTAGAGAGGTTAAGTAACTTGTTCAAGGTTACGTGGTTAGTAAGTCAGGAAATCAAGATTTGATCCCAGGCAGCTTGACTAGAGATAGAAGCACTTAACCACTTCCTTATATGTTGCCTAGTATTGCAGTCAACAGAGAACATGGATTCCAAAGCCCTCTGTAAATTCTAACCCATTATGCCAATGTAAAAATGTTCATTTAATTTTATGGTAATTACAAGTTTTAAGAAATCATTTTCTGGAATTAGATCACACTGGGCTCAAGAGGGCATTGCATTCATTTGCTGTAGGCAAAGAAGGGCCCAAGCAGAAGAGCAAGTCCCTGGCACCCACTGGAAATGAGGCACTCATCACCTCCAGATCTATTCTATAGTCATTTGTTTATTTGTTTTTATGACTCCTGCCGAGAAAATGGAAGCTCCAAGAGAGCAGGAACTTTAACTGTGGTATCCCAGTCTTGGAACAGATTGGCAGATCACTAAAAAATATTTGTTGAATGTATGTTTGAATGCTGGAAAGGATATGAAGCCTCTTCTCATACATAGCAGGTGGAAGTCTCAAATGATGAAACCACTCTGCAGGACACATCATTATCCAATAAAGTCAAATTGCACATAACTCGGCAATAGCCCATGACTCAGCAATTCCATTCCTCGGAATATATCGTAAATGATCTTTTCTGTATGGGCGTAAGAATATAGCAGATTTATGTGTAAGAATAACATTTTGGAAACAACTTAAGGAGCATCATTTTAAAAATGGATAAAAATTTGTGATATATCCATGTAAAGAATACGGCAAAACAGGAGAATGGACTCACTAGGGACTCCACAGTTCCTCAGGCATGAATTTCATAATTATGATGTTCAAGGAGAAAATAACTACAGCAGAAGGATGCAGATATCATTTATATCAAATACTAAAACCTATAAAATAAGATAGATCTCCCTGAATTTAAGCTATTAGTCCAGGATCATTTAACTTGGTAAGTTGTAGAGCTAGGATTTGAACCCAGAGCACTTTCCACTATATAATTCTGCATGTGGTAAGCCTTGATAATCAGATACGTTTTAGACCCTTGCAGTGCTCTAGAAACCCTGTGGATTGATCTTTCCTCAGTTTGAGTCAGTGCTTAGTGGTGCCAAGAGAGTGTCTTGGGGGGGGGGGTCTTTTCTTCCCCTTATTCTTTGATTTGAATAATATACGTTTAATCAATTTTTGAAGCTACAAAGCAGCTTCAGAACAAGTTCTGCATCCATTCCCTCTGACCTAATGGTGGCATCTGTTCTATAGAAATTTTGGAGCCACACCTGGTCTGAGCACATTCTTTGGAGCTACAGACTAGATAGCCACCTTTAAGTGCCCTTTGTGATAGCAATCCTTTCAAGACTCAGAACTCTTTTAATTCAAGAGGTTATAAAAAAACCCTCAAAGTTGGCTTAGGCAAAAAAGGGAATTTATTGGCTAACACAGCAAAAAGTCCACGGATGATGCATTTACATTCAGGCGTAGCTGGATCTGGGCTGAAACTTGGTTTTTCTCTTCCTCTTGGTCCTGTTTTCTACTGTGGTGCTCCCATTTTCAGACTGCTCTTTCTACCTATGTTTTCTAGCACCCCCAGACTTATATCACCCTCCACTAGCAACCTGGGATAAAGCAAGCTTCACATTCCTAATAGTATCAACAGAAGTCCCAATATTGAATCTCACTGGATCACGTGAACTTCTGAACCAATTATCTTGTGTTCGGTGGGGTAGAGTCAGCCTCACCCAACAATATGTGCTGGGAAAGTGCGGAGGGGTGATTCCCCATGGGGAAATCTGGGTGATATTCCTGAAGAATGGATTCTGAGCAGACAAAAACAACCCTCCAAAAGGGGTCCTGGGGCTAATTTCATTACAGAACTATGAGCATGTTAGAAGCTAGAAATAAATAACTACACAGGGAATTCTTGTAGAAAGCGCAAGCATTTAGAATATTTTGACACATCAAAATACCTGTGTCTCATGAAGAGCTTTTCAGCACTTTGTCAGTGGTTCTGTAGCAGGTGTTGCCCCATCCTCACTTGAATTCTTCTATTTTTGTCTGTCTTGGTCTCTTGACTAATGTGGCAGTGATGCAACGTGCTTTAACCTTTCTCAACATTTTCAATTACCCTGATGTTTTTCAAAGGAAAAGAGCTGCCAACATTCTAGAAAGAATGTCGGCTCAGATCCAGCCTAGCCTGAAGTAGATTTGTCCCTGTGTAAGGACAAGGCAGATCAGAGAATTGCTCTCCGAGTTTATCTGGATTCCATTCTTCATAATATGGAATCTTATATCAAAAAGCAAGGGTGAAATTTTTGGCAGAAAGTAACATTCAAGCAACATTTAAAAACTAACTTACTCAAACACGAGAATTCACCCTCATGACTTTGCCAGTCTGATTCAGTGCCTTCAATATCTGCTAACCATGGAAACCAGTCATAGGGTGAGTTAATTCCTGTGGGACACTTGTTCAAGAGGTTCTGCGTACCATACACTTCTCACTTTTATAATTTCTTGCTCTTGAATGGATCATATTGGGCTCAGCTTGAATGATAAATTTCTGACAAGATGTAATAAGCAGGGTTTTGAGTTTTTCTTTTGGCCAAATCAGAACTTTGAAACATTTAACTTTAGTTAGGATTAAGTTTGGCTGCCTGCAACAGAGATCCAAAATAAAAGTGATTTGAAAGAAATACATGTTTCTTTCCTAAAACCAATCCAGAAGAAGGTAGGTCAGGTACTTTTACCCTATTTTCAAGTAATAAATTACCATTTCATGGATTTTGTGGGTCTGAGACAAAGGATTTTATGACTTGCTGTGTAGCAAGCAGCATGTATGTCATATTGGTGTTGGTTCCCTGTGCTCCCCAAGACCCATGGAGGGGACATGGAGGGGCTGAGGTGGACTCTGCACATACAGTGGGTTTGTCTTATAACCAGGATCTGCCACTTTTATAGTGAGTGTAAGCAAGCCTACTCTTTGTCTGGGAGATGTTACTTCATCCCTTGAGGCTGCTCATTGCAAACTCAATCCTGAGAAATGGTTGGCTAAAGAGCACCCACGGCCTGGCATTTCTGGCACACCCAAAAAAGGATGCTCAGGGATGCACAGGGCCCAGGTGGACTGCTTCTCTCAAAAGGTGGTCCAAGATTACTATGGCAGTTCTGCACATTATGGTCATCTGGGACCTAGGCTCCCTCTGACTTGCTGCTTCACCTTCTGTAGGCTGTGGTCTGAAGTTCACTTGGCCAAGGAAGTATGCCACGTGTCCATTAGAGCTGCAGGATGGAAGAGAAGAGGTGGGGAGAGGGCATTTTGGAGAAGGGGCAGGCTCTTTCCCATCCTGAAAATTCCATACATTTCTTCCCCTCATATCCCATTGACCAGAACTTATTCACATAACCATATCAAACCTCATGGTAGGTTGGGAGGTGTATAATCTTTATGCTAGGGGTTCTATTAGTGTGGTAGAAGGGAGAAGACTTTGGAGCATAAGTAGCACTCTGCCACATCGTTTTCTAAAAGTTGATAGTATTTCATTAAATACTTTTTGGGGACTTTGGAAATAGCTAACAGCTACCTTGCTTCTCCCATCCTTTGTACTTAATGAGAATCTGAACCTGTGGCTTGAATGTGTACTAGCCAGATATCTGTGAGCACATCCCTGGGAAGGGACCACAGGCATCAGATCTCTTCCAGGCACTGCCCAGGTGAGAACACACAGGAGTGAGGTATTCCCCAGCAATCTGAGAGAAGGTGGGGATTTCACTCCGGAGGGTGGTGCTTCTGAGTGTGGAGCTAGACTCTCCAAGGATCAAGGTGACAAGGTCTGAAAGAGCTCTAATTGGAGAGGTTCATTATGCCCAGAGGGTGGGTGGTGTAGGGTGGGGATCATTTTGATGGTGGTGGGTTTGTCAGCGGAGGAAGAGCCCAAGCCTTACAGAACTGGCTTCCATGAAACATGGAGAACCCAAGTCAGTTAGCCTAGGACATGGGCTGTTTGTGTCATGGAAGAGGAGCCTGAGTGGGAGTTGGAAGAAGGGGTTTCAAGGAGTCCGGGTTGACCCAGTTTAGTTACAATAAGGACTTTGCTGGGGCCAAGTGATGGGGAGCTGCCTGGGGCGTTATTCCTAATAGAGCCTGGCTGAGGTCCCTGGGGGTGACAATGCAGGGGCAGGTCCTCTTCACTAGCTAATGGTGCCTCTGCAGGATACCCATCTAGTTCCAGGAGAGCTTCTTCATGGAAGACTTGAGCCTCTGCGCAAAGTAGAAGCACTTGGCCAGTTCATCCCACTCGGATATCAGCATATTGGGGCTCTGTCATGTCCCTTGATTTTGTGTCACCTCTTACCAAATTGACTGTGCTTATGTCTCCCTCCCTATGGGTGGGCAAGACAATCATTGAGCAGGTTACGTTTGTTCTGAACTGGGTCCTAGAAGAGAAGGTCTCTGACAAATATCACCACATATTTTTATAAAGACTAAGAATGAGGCCCCTTTGAATGGTTTCAGGCATGCCAGCAGGTGTACCAAGATGGGTGGCAGATTAAGAAAACTATGTGGCTTCTCTAGGAGGAGAGGGAAGATAAAGCAAGAAAGGGAGGAGACAGTATTTGAACAACAAAGGCTGAACTTCAGACCTGAGGCCAGGACAGGAAGACTTATCAGCAAAGCCTTGGCCTGGATCTCCTGGGGCACATTCTGGTAGGAATGGCTAAGTGAGTTTACTGCAGCAATTTGGGGCTTGAAGAAAGGCTTGACTGCTAATAAATAGCCAAGAGGAACCAGGACCAAGAATCTTGCTAGATGGAAGGGGTCCGGGAGACACCATTTGACCAGGTTCAAAAGAACAAGAAGCAGCTCATGTTAAGTCGACCCAGTGTCAAGGTGGTCAGTGAGCCTCCGAGATGATCCCATGATTGGGCTTCCTATTCCAGAGCAGGCCTTTTGCTCCCTGGCCTGTTGGAGATTGTCCACTGGCTGTGGGGTGAATTGTAGTCAGCAGGTTAGAAGTCTGTAGGCAAATTCTGCCCTTTCTTGGGTAGGCTTCAGTGGGGGAAATAAAGCCCCACTTCTCTTCAAAAGGCTAACACTGAATTTAGGTCACAGAACTGTAACGGAATTGGCCGTTTCTTCTGGGTTTAACCACATTCTATAAAGAGGTGCCCTTGTACAAGGGCCAGGTGAAGTCAGGAGGAGACAAAATGTGACAGGGCCCCTGTGTGGTTTTATTCTGACACATACATGTGTGTTGTTTTTACACACACCAGCAAATTCTATGACACTTGTTACCCAACAATTCAATTCAGTTCTGACACTATCTAACTGGAGTTAGGGTTAGGTCTGATGAGTTAAAGGGCTCAGTCCCACAAGACTGCCTCCACCTCAGGCATCAGCTGCAAATGGGGTACCCCAACTACTTACACTACTGCCAGACTGACTCCCATGAGCTCTTCTCAGGTCTGGTAATTTGCTAGAATTACTCAGAGAACACAGGAAAATACTTCACTTATGTTTACTAGTTCATTATAAAGGGTGTAACTCAGGAATGACCAAATGGAAGAGATGCAGAGGGCAAGTTACAGGATGGGGATGGAGTGGTGATTGGCTCAGAGCTTCCACACTCTCTCCTGCCATGCCATATTCCCAGCACATGAATGTGTTCACCAACCCCAGAGGTCACTGAATCCATCCTTTCGGGTTTTATCAAGGTTTCATTAGGTAAGCACCACTGATTCAATCACTGGCCATTGGTGATTGAACTCAGTCTCCACCCCTCTCCCCTTCCTGGATGTCTGGGATGGTGTTGAAAGTTGGTTTTAATCTTCTAATCACTTAGTTGGTTTTTCTGGTGACCAGTCCTCATCCTGAAGTATCTACTGTCGCCCCCACACCCATCCCCAAGGGTTATCTCATTGGCGTAAGACACTCTGTCACTCAAAAGATTCCAAGGCTTTGGGGAGTTCTGTGCCCAGATCTAGAGACCAAGATCAAATACTTTGTATTATACCCAGCCCTTAACTGGGCCCCACCACCCACTCTGTCTTCAAGGGATAACCAGGTCAAGGAGGAGGAATAGGGAATTTTCAGAGAGGACAGTGATTCTCAAACTTGGGTGCTCATTAGAATATTCTAGGGACCTTGTTAAAAATAGGGATTCCTGGGTCTGATTCTCAGTGACTCAGTGACTTTCAGTCACTGAGGGAAGGACTTGAGTATCTGTGTTCTTCATAAACTCCCTAAATGATTCACATGCTCACTGAAATTTCAGAACCACAGAGTAAGCATTTCCTTGAGCCCCCACCCCTAGTACCACTCCTTTCCAGCAGCATTTCCAGTCATGCCCTGAAGGAAGAGCCCCACGTCTAACTGAGGGTTATCATGGATCTTCCCCTGACTTAAAGACAAGGAAGAATAACAGCTGAGTACAGAGGACTCCTAGTGAAGCAGATCTTTAGGATAATGGAAATTCTGTCTCAAGTTGCAATCAGCAACTCAGAGAAAGGAACCAGAAATAGCGTAGGTCAGTGTCTGCTGTGTGTCAGGCAATGTGCATGCCAGGAGATTTTATGTAGTTTATCTGGGAGGGAGTAATAACCGTTATTTCATGACTGAGAAAACTGAGACTCAGAGAAGACCGTAGCCACTGAGCATGGCTGGTATTCAAACTCAGGCCTGCCTGGCTCCAATAGCTACCTCAAGATGGTAAGAAGTTAAAAGGGAACATGGTGAGCTGGTGTGACTCAGTTGTGAGCTGGAGTCGCTGCAGCCACAGTACAGAGTGTCAGCCATTCCATAATCACTGCTATGGAAGTGGTAGTGCTGACAGGGCAGCTCTTCACTACCAACTACGAAACGTTTCAGCCCACAGAGGCCACTTACTGAAGCAGCTACTTTCTCAGAGCCTCCCTGGGAAATCACCAGTTTCCCCATCTTTTGCTGAACTCAAATCCCTGAGGCAGAGCTCAGCCAACAGGTCTGTAAATGGCTGGGATGTACACATTTCATGCTGAATCTAACATGGTTGATCCCAACTTGTGCCTCTTCTGACATGATGAGTGTGCCTCGGATAGTTCTATGGGTCTAAGTCTGATCTGTAAGGCCAGGGCAGGCCTGGTGGGAGAGTGGCCCTTCTGTTCAGGGTCGAGGTAGAGGGACACAGGCTGAAATAGGAAAGGTGCCCCCCAAGGCTTTTAGAGTCAGTTGAGGTCAGATCCAATGGGAATGGTGGGGAAATAAATATGAGAAGGGAAAGTAAAATCAGTAGATCAGAGGGAACTAGGTGGGTTAGGTGATGGGAAGTGGCTTAGGGATGAGTCGTTGAATGAACAGCTTGTCCAGCACACCTGGACTGTGTCATAGGCAGGCATAGGAGCTTAGAGAAAATATGTGCACCTCACCGGACTGACTTCTGCTTCCACGTAGGCTCTTGTCCGGGACTGACAGAAGGGGCAGGACAGGGAAGTAGTGGTGTTGTCAGAGAAACTGGCCAAGTGCCCACAAGGGTGTGAATTCACCCATGAATCAAGTCTAGCCCTCAGCCTTTCAGACAAGAAACTCACTCTTGTTAGAGTCCCAGGATTCAGCCTGGTCAGGGAGACCACACTTGAGGCTACTTACTGAAGCAGCTACTTTCTCAGAGAGACTACACTTCAGGCCACTTACTCTTAAGACACTGATATATAAAATAAAAGCCTGTTCTATTTTTAAAAGGGGGATTATCCTTTTCCAGTGCCAGTATTTAGTATTCAAGAACCAGGAACAATGAATTAATAATCAAGGGCCATTTGTGAGCATAGATTGGAGTAAAGATCTGGAGAGCCTTGGGCCAGGCCCAGAGAAATGCACCTGCTTCCAAAGACGGATTTACTTCTGAGGAGCTGGTGAACTAAAGGTCTGATCTAGTTTAAAGCATGGCAAAACGGATAGTTGAAATGACCTCTTTTGGTATGTTTAAAGATAAACTGAGGCATATTTAAAATTTTAAGAGTTTGTATGAACAAAAATCGATTGAAATCAGGCAGCACCAAACCGGAAGTAGTTGGGAGCACTCCGTGGGTGGTCTGGGAAGGGCCCCCACAGAGAAAAGGCAGAAGCAGAGTAAGGAAGCTATTGATTGCTGTGGCTTCAGCCCTAACAGGCTGTTTGTGATTGGTTGTCCTTAGGTTAAATTTCATAACCTTGAGGCATTTACAGACTTAGATTTTGGTTTGCTTATGTAGGCCCCTTGGTCTTAGTCACCTCAGGCTGATGGTGTTTAATGAACAGGTATGCTCAGTTTCTCTTGTATAAAAATACCATAACTCTCAGATAACTTTCCCTTCTCCCTGCTTCTTTTCCTACCATGGTGAGCAGGTGTGTGGAGAAGAGGGAGGGGTGTGGTTTCCAAGTTTTTGTCACAGCAGGAAGAGTAGGGTCCTTGGGCTGGAGGTCCTCTCTCCTCTGCTTCCCGTGTACCTGTTTGCTGTACTGCAGCCTGCAGCAGTTAACATGTGGCCCTTAACAGCTGTGGGAATGCTTCCTGGGAATGCTACTCCCTCTCCCTTGCAGACTCGGCCTCCCCTCAGCTCCTTCTTCTGTGGACCCTGAGCCTCTGCTTTGTCCTCCATTGGCTCCCTGGCCTGGAGGTCCACTGTAGCCTCTGCAGTGGGGTCTTCTCTTTGTTCAAACCATTATCTATCCTTTCTCATTAGTTCTACTGCTAATAATATCCAAATAGCCTTTCTACCTATGGCCTCCTCTGATATCCCTTTCTTTCTAAAACCCCATGTGATCATGTCACTCCCTTCCTCCAAAATCTCTAAGAGCTTCCTGTTTTCTATAGAACAAAGTTTCAACTACTTACTCTGATGTACAAGATTCTAAACAATTTGGCCTCAATTTGCTTTCCACCATCACCTGCCCTTCCCCGGCCTCACATGCCCATCTAACACATCATGCTCTTTCATGCTTCTGAGTTTATGTACTCTTTTGGTCTGGAATTTTCTTTTCTCTTCATTCTCTAAGGCCTAGCTCAAATGCTTCTCTGTGAAACAAACTTTTCTTTTTCTTCATCTTTGTACAAATCTTTAGTATGGCACTTATCTTATTGGAGCTATAAGGAAGGTAAAATATTTTAAAGGTTTAAGGAAAATTTGTTTCTTCAATAAATTGTATAATAATTTAAACCCCAGTTAACTATAACTAGTCTTTTCTGTGCATAAGCAGCAGCTCTTGGACATCAAAATAAACCCACTTTGACATCGACATATTTAAATAATTTTTAAATATGAAAGTCTCAAATAATTGGCTTGTGAGGAGTGTTTTGGGTTGCAAGTAACAGTATGTTAACAAAAAAGAGTTTTCTTTTTCATACAAAATGAGAAGTCCAGAGCTGAGCAGTCCAGCATTGGTATGGCTGCTAAGAAACACTGACAAGGGCCAGAGCTCTTTCAGTCTTTCTGCTCTACTTTTCTTAGCTTCTAGGCCTTTATCCTCATGCTTGTCACCTCATGCCACCAACTGGCTGTTGCATATCCAGGCCTCACGTCTGCTTTCTAGGTAGGAAGAAGGTAGACGAGGCAACAAGGACAAAAGGGGCAAAAAAGGGCCAGTTGTATCTATCCTTTCCATCCAAGTAAAACTTCCCAGGAAATCTCATCTAACAGAGTTCTATTTACATTGTGTTGCATTGTATTGGCTAGAACTGAATCATATAGCCAGCCCTAGCAGCAAAAATGGAAAATCAAGTAGTTTGCTTTCTAGCCTCTATTGTAGAAAAGGGCAGGAGAAAAGAACATTGTGAATGGATTTTGGGTTGCTAATCCCCAATGTCTGTCACGGGGCTATATTGGGTTAGATCATTCATGACTTACATTATAAAGAAGGGCCTTGATGAGGAGAGGGGAGAAAGAATGGTGGAAGGTTAGGATATGTTGGATCAAAAACTCGGATCTGTCCTTTGTTTCCTGGCTTTAGTGCTTTATTTAGCAGAGATTACCCAAATCCAAGAGAACTTCCCCTTATGGCACCCTTCTATCTTTCAGATTTCTCCTCAAGAACAGATGAAAAGAAACACACATCTTTTTTTTGAGATATTTGCAAACCATAAAATTCACCCATTTAAAGTGTACGATTCAATGGCTTTAGTCATTCATTCATATTTGTGTGACCACCAACCCAAATTTGAGTTCAGAGCATTTTCATTATCCCAAAAAATAACCCCCTACCCACCAGCAGTCACTCTTCATCCCCACCTACCACCCACCAGGCCTACGCAACCACTAGTTTACTTTCTGTTTGAGAACAAATGTTCAAAAGAGTGGTTTTTCTTCTGGAAAGTCAGTAGAAACCGCTACAAAAATGAGCTTCAGGGTAGGTACTTAGATTTAAATATATCATCAGAGGCAATTCATCTGCAGTGGTAGAGTTTTTTGTGAAGCAACTCAGTAAAAGTGGGATTTCTAAGCGCCACATCCCTTCCCTCATTTCTTCGTGAAGAATGCCATTTTCTAAATCTTGTCTATCTTATATTTCAGCCTTTCTGAAAGGCACCAAGTAGATATAGAGTTACAGAACTCAAAATTCAAATTGAGTTTCATTAGTGGGAAGGCTTTAAGAAAAATTTCCCCCTGAAATTGAAGGCCTGAAGAAGCCAAACAAGCTGCTAACTGACAGTGATCACTGGAGCCAGGTGCCTTTTCTTCTCTGGTGTACTTACAGCCCTCTCCCATTTTATGTCATCTGCAAGAGATAATATCATTTATCTACTGAAATGGAAATGAGCAAATGGGCCAAAGACTCAGAGCGACTGCTTTCATTATTGTTTGCAACATTCCCTTTAACTGTCATATCCTGCTCTACTTGGTACCTGTTGCATCTAGATGAGAGAGAAAACAGGAAATGAGGTAGGTATTTAGTGTGGACAAATGACTACCACCATGGAGTTCCAAGGCCAGGGCTTTCTGATCAGAGGTGTGAGGAACTGTGCAGAGAAACAGAAAATTTGTGCCAGATAATACTGAGAAAAGAAAAACTGTGCCCAAACAGAAATGAGGGAACATTTCAAAGAGCCAGCTTTTGATGCGGGGTTATGTACCACTAGAGATCTTACCCCTGAAGATGACAGATTTGAATGTTGTTCAGTTGGTTTCAGTCACCATCAAACTACCAAGTTTCTTTTCTTCTTAGCTGTTCTTTCTTTTGCCTTTTAACTCCTACCACTATATAGTAGAAAGACATTTGTACCAGTTTTCCACCAAAAAACTTTATATGGTTAGGTTAGCTTTATGCTTATTTTTATCTTATTTTTTTTGAAATTTAAGTAAATCAACTGCTAACTGGATGCTTTATTAACCAATAGTTTCATCTTTGAAGAAAAGATAAATCCTGGTTTTAAAATCTTTTTCCAATTTAAAAAGTTCATAAATGAGAAATATTTCTGATTTCTAGAACTGAACTAGGGCTTCTTAAGCCAGTTTGTATCCCTACCTTTCTCCACAGAAGAGTCAAATTCATGACTGAATTTAGTTTTCACTCTCAGACATTCCTTTATAATTGTGATATATATCCATGCAATCCTTGTTAAAAACAAGACAACAGGCCCAAAATGGAGTCACTTATGCTAAGCCTCCTGTCACCAAACTGAGCAGGTGACTCCTGATTGCTTTAAGATTCCATTTCTGGGATAGCCAAAACTGTAACTAAGCGTTAGTGTAGCCTCGGGAGGAGGGCGTTCCCCACCCAGGGCAGGTTCTCCATAAATTCGATGAGATCAAATAAAGGCAAGGGCAAAAAGTCAGGTGTACAGGGGGTTACCACGTTTATTCCCACTGCGGTCACAGGCAGCTTGGTACATGCTGCTGGTTTGAATGCGCTGCCCAGGCCGGCTACAGGTTCTGCTCCCAGCACAAGCTTAATCTTCTCAGTCTCTCCTCCCTCCCTGCCTCTAGGCAGTAGGTATCAGTCTCTCCTCCCTCCCTGCCCTCCAAGCTCCCTACTCTCACACTCAGGCTTAATTCTTCAGGAGCACTGGGGCTCCACGGCTCTCTCTCCACTCCCCTGGCTGCCCAGCTCCCTGCTCCCAGGCTTCAGGAGGAGCTCTGTGTGTGGGACTCTAGTGACTGGTGGACACCTGACCAATTACTTACCAGGAACTGAAGGGAGGAGAGAATTGGTGTTTTCCTTCCACCCCTTCCCTGGGCCAGTGTTCTGTGACTGACCATTGGCGCTGTCACCAGTAAACATCCCATAAATGTGCAAACATGCTCTTATATACACAATGGGTACTATTAAGGCCAGACAGGAATCCTAATCAGAAAGTTCCATTTTCCTCACAGTTGGTTTGGTGATGTGGGGTAGTTCTGCACATTAACAGTGCAGTTTGGTGAGCCTGCCCTTGTGATTTCCGATTTGGGTTTTGTATTTGAGATCACCCTTTGTTTTCTTTGTCTGTAATATCTTTGTATGTGTCATGTGTCTTTTCCAGTGAGCATCCCAATAGCTTTGCCTTTTATTTCAGTATCAGATGATCTGGACAGTAACTACTCTCTAGTCTTCTTCCAAAGTGAATTTTTTTGGAAACCCTGTAACCTATATTTTAAGTCAGATCTTTCCTTGCAAACATTTCACCTAAATTCACCAAAAATTGATCCAGAATCTTAAGCTTATTTATACAATCAGTTACACAGTGATGGGTTTTACCACTTACTGGTTGTGTGATTTGGGCAGATTATATAATTTTTCTAGGTCTGAATTTTCGTTTGTAGATGAGACTAATAATACTTTCCATATAAGGTTTCTGCAATGATGAAATGAGCTAATGTACATAAACGATCCTGTGGCCAGGCACATAGTAAGTGCTTCCTAATAATAATGATGACAGTAATAGCAAACACACTGCATTTACTATGTGCTACCTTGTTCATGTGCCCTATGTGTGCACTGACTTGAATAAACCTTACAATAATCCTACACATAGGTATTATGATGATCCCACTTTTACAGACGAGAAACTGAGAAAAAGAGGCCATATATCTAGGAAGTGGCATAGCTTGGATTTAAAACCAGGCAGTCTGGCTCCAGAGTCCATGTTCTTACTCCTTTATTCTTATGGTGCCCTGATAAGAATAAAAGAGTAATAAAGACATGCTTTGCTTTCTTGGCTATTGTAATGCTGTCTTGTATAGCTTTGTTCTTATATCTGTTTCAGGTTGAGTTTGTTCTCCTCACTTCTTGTCCCTGCAGCAACAAAGCATTGAAAGGCAGAGACACAACAGCAAAGCAGAGTGAAAGTTTTATTTGAATACACTCCAAGGGAGGAGCAAGCCAGAATCAAGGTAGACAAAGACCCTGAACTTGTAGGGGAGGGTCTATTTATCATGACTTCACTCGGGAGGCAATTCTCTGATTACCAGGGTGAGGTTGATTGAGAATTCTGGTCATACACCCTTTCCTCTTAGAGGGCATGTTCTTTACCCAAAATGCACACAGAAAAGCCTGTGGTGGGGAGGGAGGCAAAACCATAATTTTATTTTAATGAGATTATGATGAGGTGTGGTTTGGACGACTCTTAGTTTTGTTCAATTGTGCCTGTGTTGGGATCTGGCTGGGGCCAGTTTGGCCTGCTAGGCAAGGATCTTACCTGATAGGCAAGGAAGCTGTCTCACTGCAAAGCCTTTGTTGCCTTCATGTGGGACCCCCCACCTGGGCAGTTTGTTCAGGTTTTTCCTTGGACCTTATCTTCCGCTTCCCTGGCTGCTCAAGTCTATCTTTCTACCTAACATATTTTTGTCCACATATCAGATTATTTCCTTAAGACCTTTGTACATTTTATTCATAATATGCAATCAAAGTATGGAAGGAGTCTTCTGGTGTGAAAGGGACTATTTCATTGATCCCATGAGAGGAGGGTCCCCTCCACACCATTTGCTAATGACCCCTTGTTTTACAGTTAAATAGTCTGGGAGATCTTTCTGAACTGTCAGGAAGGAGATCAAGATAATTAAACTGATCCTACCATCATGAACACATCTATGAAATGGTGTATATGAAGCATTATATAAAAGGAAAGCATGCTGCACATGTACTACATTTGTATTACCATGCATGGAAGGCTACCTGCTTCCCTCTGAATTGAACAAAGATGGGTCCAGGAGACAACTTTTCTCTTGCTTCCTTTTTTTGCATACAGCTCAGGACCTATTTAAGAGCAATTTGATGCAGCTGTTGCCATGGTAAACACATTTCATAAGAAATAAGTAATTGTTGGAAGCTGTTTTAATTTACCATTATTTAGTTTCAGAGTGATTTGAATGTTCTCACTTTTCCCTTTCATTTAAAAGGCTTATCTGCATCAGAATTTCTTTTTACATTTTCTCTGAGAAGGGAAGACATATCTCCTTCAGGATGGAGACACAGTGATTATAGAGAAAAGACGTGCATTTTTTCCCAAAGAAAATGGTTGGTGGGGTTTTATATTTTTTGATGTGCAGGACTTAAAGCATCTGACTCTAACCTCACATTATAGGTTGTTTCAAACCACGCAACTGATTTCACTGCTCAACAGTTCAGGACAAAAGGGCAATTGAGCTGTTTTATCATGCAGTGAGGGGTTTGTGAATGCTTATATTATCACTGTTCTCAATAACATCATAATGGAATCACACTACATTCAAACTCTAAAAGACAAAATTTAAATGCAGGTGTATAGCATGGATGAGTTCTGCAGCTGCGGTAACAGCATCTCGTCAGGTGTCCTTTGGCTTACACTGTTAATTGACACACGGTACCCAAAGATACAAAGATACTGAAGTATCCATAAAAAAGAAAAAGGAAAAGACACCACAAAAAAAGAAAATTACATACCAATATCCCTGATGAACATAGATGCAAAAATACTCAACAAAATAATAGCAAATCGAATTCAAAAATACATCAAAAGGATCATCCATCATGATCAAGTAGGATTTATTCCAGGGATGCAAGGATGGTTCAACATTCAAAAATCCATCAACATCATCCACCACATCAACAAAAGAAGGACAAAAACCACATCATCATCTCCATAGATGCTGAAAAAGCATTTGACAAAATTCAACATCCATTCATGATAAAAACTCTCAACAAAATGGGTATAGAGAACAAGTACCTCAACATAGTAAAGGCCATATATGACAAACCCACAGCCAACATTATACTTAACAGTGAGAAGCTGAAAAAATTTCCTTTAACCTCCGGGAACAAGACAAGGATGCCCACTCTCCCCACTTCTATTCAACATAGTACTGGAGGTCCTCGCCACGGCAATCAGACAACACAAAGAAATAAAAGGCATCCAGATTGGCAAGGAAGAAGTCAAACTGTCCCTGTTTGCAGATGACATGACATTGTACATAAAAAACCATAAAGAATCCACTCCAAAACTATTAGATCTAATATCTGAATTCAGCAAAGTTGCGGGCTACAAAATTAATACGCCAAAATCTGTCACATTCCTATACACTAACAATGAACTAGCAGAGAGATAAATCAGGAAAACAATTCTATTCACAGTTGCATCAAAAAGAATAAAATACTTAGGAATAAACCTAACCAAGGAAGTGAAAGACCTATACTCTGTAAACTACAAGACACTCATGAGAGAAATTAGATATCAATAAATGGAAATACATCCTGTGCTCATGGATAGGAAGAATTAATATTGTCAAAATGGCCATCCTGCCTAAAGCAATCTACAGATTCAATGCAATTCCTATCAAAATACCAACAGCATTCTTCAATGAACTAGAGAAAGTCATTCTAAAATTCATATGGAATCAAAAAAGACCCCGAATAGCCAAAGCAATCCTGAGAAGGAAGAACAAAGCTGGGGGGATTATGCTCCACAACTTCAAGTTCTACTACAAAGCCACAGTACTCAAGACAATTTGGTACTGGCACAAGAACAGACCCATAGACCAATGGAACAGACTAGAGAGCCCTGATATAAACCCAACCATATATGGTGAATTAATATATGATAAAGGAGCCATGGACATACAATGGGGAAATGACAGCCTCTTCAACAGCTGGTGTTGGCAAAACTAGACAGCTACATGCAAGAGAATGAAACTGGATTATTGTTTAACCCCATACACAAAAGTAAACTCAAAATGGATCAAGGACTTGAACATAACTCATGAAACCATAAAACTCTTAGAAGACAACAGAGAGAAAAATCTCCTGAATATAAGCATAAATGACTTCTTCCTGAATGCATCTCCTCGAGCAAGGGAAACAAAAGCAAAAATGGACTCATGGGACTACGTCAAACTAAAAAGTTTCTGTATGGCAAAGGACACCATCAACAGAACAAAAAGACATTCTACAGTATGGGAGAATATATTTGTAAATGACATATCCAACACGGGGTTAACATCCAAAATATATAAAGAACTGCTTCAACACCCAAAAAGCAAATAACCCTATTAAAAAATGGGCAGAGTATATGAAGAGACAGTTCTCCAAGGAAGAAATTCAGATGGCCAACAGACACATGAAAAGATGCTCCACATCACTAATCATCAAGGAAATGCAAATTAAAACCATAGTGAGATATCACCTCACACCAGTGAGGATGGCCAACTTTGAAAAGACTAATAAAACTACAAATGCTGGCGAGGATGCGGAGAAAGAGGAACCCTCCTACACTGCTGGTGGGAATGTAAGCTAGTTCAACCATTGTGGAAAGCAATATGGAGGTTCCTCAAAAAACTCAAAATAGAAATACCATTTGACCTGGGAATCCCACTCCTTGGAATTTACCCAAAGAATACAACTTTTCAGATTCAAAAAGACATATGCACCCTTATGTTTATTGCAGCACTTTTTACAATACCCAAGATATGGAAGCATCCTAAGTGTCCATCAGCAGATGAATGGGTAACGAACAGGTTGTACGTATACACAATGGAATACTATTCAGCCATAAGAAAGAAACAAATCCTACCATTTGCAACAGCATGGATGGAGCTGGAGGATATTATGCTCAGTGAAATAAGCCAGGCAGAGAAAGACAAGAGACAAGTGCCAAATGATTTCCCTCATTTGTGGAGTATAGCAACAAAGCAAAACTGAAGGAACAAAATAGCAGCAGACTCAGAGACTCTGAGAAGGAACTAGTGGTTACCAAAGGGGAGGGGTGTGCGAAGGCAGGTGGGAGGGTGGGAGAAGAGGATTGAGGGGTATTTTGTTTAGTACACATGGTGTAGGGGATCATGGGGAAAACAGTGTAGCACAGAGAAGGCAAACAGTGAATCTGTGGCATCTTACTACACTGATGGACAGTGACTGCATTGGGGTATGGGAGGGACTTGATAATATGGGTAAATGTAGTAACCACATTGTTTTTTCATGTGAAACCTTCATAAGAGTGTATATCAATAATACCTTAATTAAAAAAAATCACATACACACAAAAAAAGAAAAAGGTCTGTAACACAAAGGTGACATCAAGAACTTGCGTTGATACAAACAGGATGGAGGAACATGAGGTGGAGGATTTTTGTTGTAACCACTCATAAAAATAGCCAACCAAACAGAACCAAAAATATTCCAGTTTATTTTAATCACTAGGTGAGAGACTTTCCATGTATACTTCTAGTACAACCTTTGTATTTGTTGCTCAAGATTTAAAACTTCTTATTTTCTAAGATGATGTCAGGGAACATCTATCGTGGACTTACTTGGTTTTTCTCTCTTTTCTAGGATGCATGATCATCCTGCCCACTAGTGAGTCCCCTGGACACATATTGAGCTTTTTCTTTTCCCTCTTTCTCAGTATCGTCTTCCTTCCCTCCCTTTCTCTCTCATTTCTAGACCATTCCAAGGAAATCAGTGACATGGGGATAGTATAGGTGTGGGTGATAATGAGTGGGGGAGATTAAAGAAATGGAAAATGTGTGTTTGAGGTCCAGTCATATGAAAAACCTAATTATTCATTCTGAGGTTACTTCTTTTTGCTTCCTCTTTTATTAGTAATAAAGTGATATAACTTTCAATTCTCTGTGACTGTGGATTTATGTCTGGTGTTTCACATAGATGATTTTTATATTCCTATACTATCTTCTGAAAAATAGGGACTATTTCCAGCATTAAGCTCCTCAGCCATTGACCCTGGCAACTTTCCCCAAGGCCATCTAAAATCCATTTTTTATAGTTTGCCTCAAAACTCATTTCCAGGAATCCTTTACCAATGTACCCCTTCTACTGCAATTGCTTCTCTTTTTATTTTAAATTTCAAATAATTAAAAAAAAATACAGGTAGATATAAAGTATGAAGTTTCTCACCTCCCAGAAATGAGCATTGTTAGCCTCTTGAGACAGGGCCCCTGGGTTTAGACAGAGTAGGGTGAGGGCCTCAGGAAGAAGGAAAACAGGATAATTACCGTCAGAACAATGTAACAATGTGCAGAGAAACTCCTGCCGAAACTCTGTGTTAAACATTAAGCAAAGTCAGAGTCACACAAATTCTTTAGGATAGAAATACCAAATCAGGCATATAGGCAGTTTTCAGGGAGATAAATCAAAGCCTCCTCCTTGCTTTCCTACCTTGAGTGTTTGTGAGGTTCATTCTTCGACTCCACAAACAAGAACCCCTGCATCACTGTTGGCATATTTGCTTTTAGCCTTTATGTATATTTCTGTGTATGCAATGAAATGTTTCCAAATGTATTTGAAGTCCTTTGATCCCCATGGCCATCACATTCCCATCTGTGTCTCCTCCCCTGCAATCATCAACCATGAATTTGCTGTGAATCCTTTGAGTTCATTTTTCACCTTGTGCTTCTTTCTTCATTCTACATTTATGAATACTTTTTGTTCTTTTTTTGTATGGAGTTCTTGGTGGTCGCTCTAGGACATTCAGTTTTCCCTGCTGGCTGCGGATGAGCCAGGTGGCAGCTGTATCCTCTGGGGACCAGCGCTTGCCGCAGTTGGTCTCAGAATCTTTTCTAGCCACCACGTTTGGTGAGAAGTTTGCTCTCTCCTAAGTATGTCTTGTCTTGTCCCTGCTGCAATCTTTATTACAGATTCAGAGAAGACCTCAAATAAATGCATGTTGACACACCCAGCAACGTCTGGGCCCTGTTTTTTTTTTTTTTTTTTTGAGTGCTGTGAATAGAACTCCTACTTGGCTTTTGATTTTCTAATTGATCTAGCTTTCCTCTTGTTTGGCTGCTAGAAGCTCAAAACAAAATATACAGTCCACCAGTATTAAGAGGAAAGATCCTTCTGGCACGGCTTTTGGGTATTAACCATATAACATGTTTATTTTCTAACTTTCATTTACCATTTGTCTCAGTGTTCTTCTTTTATACATTTTTATCCTCTATAGTTTATGAATCTTTCTAAGATGCCCCACATTTTTTAAAGTCAAGAGAATAAAAATCTAACAAGCGATCTGCTATAGTGGGTGGGAGTTTTCATTGTTTCTGATTCAGGAAAACTCGGTCAGCTGACAAGTAACAGAAAAAGAAAATTTATAGTAAGGAAGATTATTTTTTGTGCTGAGGTATACAGTAGGTGTGGTAGATATCTTTATTATTTTTATATTATTTTGTGAATTTCCTTTGTCTAGTAGTTAAATATATTTTGAGTGCATTAAATAAAACTAGTGAAATATGATCTGGAGCTATAGCTTGATTGTAACTTTGGTTTCAGAAAATAAAAACAAAACCTAAATGCTGTTTGAATCTTTTCCTTCTTATTTTATTTGAAGTAGAAATAATCAGGATTCTTTTCCTTGGGCATTATGGGGATTTGGGACTAACCTTAAGTACGTGACATGTGCCACCAACCTGGGTGCTGTGAGTCAGGAATGCTGAATGGGCCTCTCCTTGTTTCTCCACCAGCCTTTTATATTCTCTTAAACACCAGTGTCAGAGGTATGTTCCTTTGGGTCTTTAGATTTTTTTTTAGAAATCTTTCTGAAATGTAAATATCCCTTGGAAAGGTAAGCCTTCTTAATGAGTATTTGTTTATAAGATAACTTTCCATGTTCGACATCTGGCTGAGAACAGAATTTGAAACAATCTGAAACAGGTAAGTTAGAAAGGATACTGGGAGGTATGATAGCAGAATGAGAGGAAATTGCTTGTCATTTTGTCTAGGATGAGCATAATTAAGAGTAGTCCTTTCTTACTTCCCCCAGTATTTTAAGACCTTTCTTCCTTCTTTCTTCCCAAAATATGAAGTTCAAAAGGTTTTGGTCTCTAAAAAAGAATTATTATAAAAATTGACCAAAGAGGGGAAAGTCATTTATGCCACTTAGGAAATTTCCCCTAAAGGAAAATATCAGTAAATTTTTCCTTCAGTCGATCTCTATGTTAGAATTTTTCCCTTCAGAAATTCTTAAATTGTCCCATAGAAAATCAAATTACACATCTCTAAACTGTGGTTTCCCAAGACCGTGAAGTTCTCTAAAATGAGGCTACGCATCAGTAGCAGTGCGGTACCAGCTTAAACAAATTCTTCCATGGAATTGTCAGCACTGCTGATAAACCTCTGCCAAATATTGTAAGACAACAACCCAGCACAGCACAACCTTGATAGATTCTTTTCTTATTTTAGCAAAACCACATTCTGCTTTGAGAAAGGTCAAACTCAGAGCAAGGGTAATAGTTCTTCTTTATTGGTCTTTAGTGAACTTTTTACCTGATATAAGACACAGTAAGGGCAAAAGGCATATTTGTTTTATCTGGACACTTCACAATTTCATCTCAAAGTACCTAATTTTCTGGGCCAGTCTTTTATGGATTTATCTTGCTTTTTTTTCCCTAGTGAATGATGCTAAATCTTATTACTTTGAAAAGTTATTGACTATTCTGCAATTTTAAATAAAAAAATTTTTTTTCTTTGTATAACTGCAGGCTTGTGCTTCCTGTCTAGACTTCTAGGAGACCTATGTGTTCCTGGTTCCACCTGCTTCCTGTCCTCTGCCATGCCTCACATTTGTATTTTATCAAACAGTCTTTCCTGGAAGTGTAGAATTTCTGATGTATTAATTGCCTCAGGGTTATTGGTCACAAAATTGGGCCAGATTTTACTAAGCAAAAGCCTTAAAAAGAATTTTTTATGGTATAGATTGGCATCACTTTTGAAGATACAGGTAGACATTTGGACAATGAAGATGTAAGATGAAAAGTGAGGGCAATACATGGGCTTCTCAGAAGGCATTTATCCTAGGGATATGGAGACCTCCTTTTAAAAATATAGCCTAAAACTGTATCAAAATTCAGCACTAAATCAAGCTTCAAAACACTCCATAATAACAGAATGAAATTTATGGAGCCCTCTTTCCAAACTTTAGCAAGAAACTAAAACCTTCCTTTGTTGCCAAATAAAGCAGTGACGTGTGGAAAGTGGAAAACAAATCCCACACTAGGAGACAAGAGACTTGAATAGTCCTCCAGTCAAAATAAACAGTTTAATGTGACACCAGCCGTCATTTAAACTCTTTGTTTTAGGTGTCTCATCTTGGCAGACTGAAGGCTGGGCCAGATGACCTTTATTAAAAATCCTTCTTGAAAAAGTGATCATACTCATTGTAACAAAACAAAATAAAACAAGAAATTGAAAATTGCAGGAAATGATAAAGAAAAATATAAAGATAATCTATATGACTCATAACCCCACCTGCCCTGATAGTGTTAACAAAATGAACTTTTTCCTTTTACTCCCTTTTTTTTGCATAACTGAAATAAATGATATATAGTTTTGTGTTTATTTATTGCTTTTGAAAAGTAGTAGATCCAAAATGCATTGTGTTCTACAAAAGAAGCCTGCGACAAATGGAAAAGCAGACCATGTTCTTGGGTAGGAAAGCCTATTGGCATAATGACGCTAGCCCATTTGAGATTGGCAGCATCCATCAAAATTACAAATGGATATACATTTGGACCCAGAACTCTACTTGTAATAATGACTTCTAGAGATAGTATCTAAGAAATATTATTAATTGCAGCATTTTTTTATAATAGCAAAAAACTGGAATCAACACAAATGCCACTTAATACAGGCCTTGTTAAATAATTGATGGTATAGCTACACTTTGGAATACTATATGGCTATCAAGAGGAATGACAAGTGCTTTTTGTATTTTTAGAAAGGTTTTTATGATATACTAAGTTAAAAAATACCAGGTTGCTGGGAAAATGTGTATAGTATTTCATTATTTGTGTAATAAAGAAAGAGGACAAAATATTGTCCTTTTTCATCAGGAACAATTCTCTGGAAGGCTAAACAAGAAATTTCTAATATATATATATGTATATTTTTTGGTATCATCAATATACAATTACATGAGCAACATTGTGGTTACTAGATTCCCCCCGTTATCACGTCCCCACTGCATACCCCATTGCAGTCACTGTCCATCGGCGTAGTAAGATGCTATAGAGTCACTACTTGTCTTCTCTGTGCTATACTGCCTTCCCCGTGCCCCTCCCTGCCCCACATTATGTGTCCTAATCGTAATGCCCCCTTTTCCCCTTATCCCTCCCTTCCCACCCATCCTCCCCAGTCCCTTTCCCTTTGGCAACTGTTAGTCCATTCTTGGGTTCTGTGAGTCTGCTGCTGTTTTGTTCCTTCAGTTTTTTCTTTGTTCTTATACTCCACAAGAAATTACTAATATTGATGACCTGTTTTGGGGTCAGGGATGGCAACCAAGTGGATCTGGGACCAGATCTGCTGTCCATATTTTTATACTTGTTTGATGTTTGGATATTGTGAGTGTATTCTCTATTAACATTCAATTCAAATAGAAATAAAAAAGTGCTGTTCTTTGCATACTAAGATGATATTATTGATTCAACATGAGCAAGACTTTCATTTTTTTATTAAAAATTTTTTTTGAAGTATAGTTGACATACAATATTATGTTAGTTTCAGGTGTACAACATAATGACTCAGAAATTATATATACATTACAAAATGCTCACCATGATAATTGTAGTTACCATTAGAACTTTCATTTTTGTGTAATTTCAGTACTAATACATTTGCACTAAACCAGAATACCTCATTTCTTCAACTGTGAGATGCATATTTTCCCATGTATTAACGTTTCTAAAATGAGTAATTGCTCCTTTCCTATTACATATAAAGATACCACACTTTATTTAGATGTTTGGCTATTGTTGGACATTTAGGTTGTCGCCAGTTTTTTCTTTCACTTTTTTCCCCATGAATAATTGTTTTACACTGTTTATTGAGTCACTAAAAAGTGCTCTGTTTTGACAGCTACAGACAATGCTCTAGTGCTCCAGTATAAAATAAGGGTTCTAGAATCACACTGCCTGGGTTTGGATTCTGGCCCCAGTACCTCCAGGCTGAGTACTTTGAGGAATACCTTAGCCCAAGTCTCCTTATTAGTGAGAGAAGAATTTTAACAGCACCTGTTTCATGTGGTTTAGCACCATACCTGGCATATGGCATAAGCGTTCAGTAAAAATATTCTTTTGTAACAAAAACATTTGTTGGTATAGGAGAATAATTTCTATAGCACAGATTCCTGGAAATGGTATTATTTAACCAAAGAGTATAAACACTTCAGGAGTCTTGATAGGTACTGATACATTGCTTTTCACAGATTTGTATCAACTTACCTGCCTAACATCAGTAGAGTGCCAAAAACTAATATATCTTAACCTTTTTTTTAATTTGAGAGATAATAGAATTTAAATATTAAATTTTAATTTCTTTTAACTACTAGGTTGGTAGAAGGTTTTCTTTTCTTTTTTTTAAATCCCTATATGTTTACCTGTTATTTACGTTTCCTCTTGTTTGAATTTGTCTGCTCTTAACCTCTGTTCCATTTTCTAACGTGGTCTTAGTATTTTCATATGCAGGGTATAGTACTGATACTTTGTATTATTTATTCATTTTCAACTTATTTTTAATTTACCCTTTTAAAAAAGAATGCTGATTGCTTTTTAAATGAAAAATATAAATTCCTAGGAGTGAAATACCTGGGTCAAAAGAGTATATATAGTATATTTGTACAGTTTAAAGACTAATAATAAATTGACACTTCTTTACTGAGTGAGGACACTCAGCTTAAGAAGTAGATCACCAAAACCTTTTGTAGTGGGCAAACCTGTGTGCAATTCTCCACCCCCATTCTTCCCAAGCCCTGGGGTTACCAAAGTTTGAATTTCATTTTTTGCTTTTTAAAATAATCTTACGAGGTACATATGTATCCCTAAATAATATATTGCTTGATTTTGCCTGCTTTCAGCTTAATATAAATGCAGTCATACTGCATGCATGCTTCTGTAACTTGTTGCAGTGACAGTTCTCTTGTATCTCAGGTCTCCATGTGTAAGTCTATTTCTGGGTTATTTAGTCTGTTCTGTTGGTCTATTTGTCTTTGAGTTAATACCACAAAGTCTTTAATATTACAGCTTTATAATAAGTCTTGACATTCAGTAGTACAAATCTCTTCAGAGTATCTTGTTCTTTAGGAATATCTTGGCTGTACTTGGCACTTTGTTTTTCCATCTGAATGTTAGAAGAAACGCGCAAAGTCCAATGACGCAGTTATGATTCACAATTGAATTGAATCTATGGATCACCTTGAGAGCCCTTAAATCTCTATGATTTATGAAAAAGATACGTTTTTTCACCTACATTTGTGGCAGGTAGACTTTGCTGTTTGTTGTTTCTGATGACTCTCATTTATGGGGGTTTATTTCCTCGGCGTTTTATGATTTTTAGTTGTGAGGTCATGTTCTTTGGAACTTGGTGGGAATTTTTTGAAGCCGGGTTTAGAGTGTGTCCCACCAAAGAGAAATCTTTTTGTACCTGCTAAGTGTTTGGGAGCATTGACAATCGAGGATCACCTAAGCTAAGTTTTCAGATTGGGGGGTTTCAGGCCATCCAGGCAGCTTGAATGCCCAGGATTTATGTGAGAGTATGTAGTTTCTGGTCAGTGTATCTCACCGCTAAGATAAGAATCTCCTTGTTGCACTTTGCTGGGTGAGTTTTTTCCTTACATATCTTTTTAGTCGGTCATCTTTAGAGCATTCTAGCTTTATCTGGGGGTTCTGTGTTCTGCTATCTCATCTTGTGAAAGACTCAGACTTTTCTCCTGCTGCCTTCATATTACAGAGGTTTATTAAAGCTCAAGTATTAGGTCACTGGGTATCAGCAGATGCTCCAGGGCAAACATTCAGCACCTAATTTCTCTGGTTGTTTCTGGCCCCTATGGACTTACTTTATATTCCAGTCAGCACAACCACGCATTAAAAAAACTGTTTTTTAAATATGTGTGTGTGTGTGTGTGTGTGTGTGTGTGTGTTTAACCTTTATCCAGCATTTTTAGGTGTTCTTTCCTGGGAGAGTTACTCTGGACAGTTAGGCTACCGTATGGCTAAAAATTAAAGTCCTTGATCACCTTTTGAAATTTTTCTAAAATCTCAGTGTTTTATGATGCACTGGTTTATTTTATTTTATTTTGCTATTATTAATATACAATTATATGAGCAACATTATGGTTACTAGACTCCCCCTATTATCAAGTCCCCATCACATACCCCATTGCAGTCACAGTCCATCAGCGTAGAAGGATGTTATAGAATCACTACTTGTCTCTGTATTATAGTGCCTTCCCCATATCCGCACCCCCACCCCCACCCCCGCTACATTATGTGTGCTAATTGTAATAACCCTTTTCCCCCTTTATCCCTCCCTTCCCACCCATCTTCCCTAGTCCCTTCTCTTTGGTAACTGTTAGTCCATTCTTGGGTTTGGTGAGTCTGCTGCTGTTGTGTTGCTTCAGTTTTTTCTTTGTTCTTATACTCCACATATGAGTGAGACCATTTGGTACTTGTCTTTCTCTGCCTGGCTTATTTCACTGAGCACAATACCCTCTAGCTCCATCCATGTTGTTGCAAATGGTAGGATTTGTTTTCTTCTTATGGCTGAATAATATTCCATTGTGTATATATACCACTTCTTTATCCATTCATCTACTGATGGACACTTAGATTGCTTCCATTTCTTGGCTATTGTAAATAGTGTTGCAATAAACATAGGGGTGCATATGTCTTTTTCAGACTGGGCTGCTGTATTCTTAGGGTAAATTCCTAGGAGTGAAATACCTGGGTCAAATGGTATTTCTATTTTGAGTTTTTTGAGGAACTTCCATACTGCTTTCCACAGTGGTTGTATTAATTAAATTCCCACCAGCAGGGTAGGAGAGTTCCCCTTTCTCCACATTCTCACCAACATTTGTTGTTGTTTTCTTTTGGATGTTGGCCATCGTAACTGGTATGAGGTGATATCTCATTGTGGTTTTAATTTGCATTTCTCTGATGATTAGCGATGTGGAGCATCTTTTCATGTGCCTGTTGGCCATCTGAATTTCTTCTTTGGATAAGTGTCTGTTCAGCTACTCTGCCCACTTTTTAATTGGCTTATTTGCTTTCTGTTTGTTGAGGTGTGTGAGCTCTTTATATAATTTGGATGTCAACCCCTTATTGGATATGTCATTTATGAATATATTCTCCCATACTGTAGGAAGTCTTTTTGTTCTACTGATGGTATCTCTTGCTGTACAGAAGCTTTTTAGTTTGATATTGTCCCATTCATTCATTTTTCCTTTTGTTTCCCTTGCCCAGGGAGACATGTTCATGAAGAAGTTGCTCATGTTTATGTTCAAGAGATTTTTGCCTATATTTTTTTCTAAGAGGTTTATGATTTCATGACTTACATTCAGGTCTTTGATCCATTTTGAGTTTACTTTGGTGTATGGGGTTAAACAGTAATCCAGTTTCATTCTCTTACATGCAGCTCTCCAGTTTTGCCAACACCAGCTGTTGAAGAGGTGGTCATTTCCCCATTGTATATCCATGGCTCCTTTTTCATATATAAATTGACCATATATGCTTGGGTTTATGTCTGGGCTCTCTATTCTGTTCCACTGGTCTATGGGTCTGGTCTTGTGCCAGTACCAAATTCTCTTGATTACTGTAGCTTTGTAGTAGAGCTTGAAGTCAGGGAGCATAATCCCCCCTGCTTTATTCTTCCTTCTCAGGATTGCTTTGGCTATTTGGGGTCTTTTGTGGTTCCATATGAATTTCAGAACTATTTGCTCTAGTTCATTGAAGAATGCTGTTGGTAATTTGATAGGCATTGCATTCAATCTGTAAATTGCTTTAGGCAGGACGGCTATTTTGACAAAATTAATTCTTCCTAGCCAAGAGCATGGGATGAATTTCCATTTGTTAGTGTCCTCTTTAATTTCTCTTAAGAGTGTCTTGTAGTTTTCAGGGTATAGGTCTTTCACTTCCTTGGTTAGGTTTATTCCTAGGTATTTTATTCTTTTTGATGCAGTTGTGAATGGAATTGTTTTCCTGATTTCTCATTCTGCTAGTCATTAGTGTATAGGAATGCAACAGATATCTGTGTATTAATTTTGTATCCTGCAACTTTGCTGAATTCAGATATTAGATCTAATAGTTTTGGAGTGGATTTTTTAGGGTTTTTTATGTACAATATCATGTCATCTGCAAACAAGGACAGTTTGAGTTCTTCCTTGCCAATCTGGATGCCTTTTATTTCTTTGTGTTGTTTGATTGCCGTGGCTAGGACCTCCAGTACTATGTTGAATAAAAGTGGGGAGAGTGGGCATCCTTGTCTTGTTCCCGAACTTACAGGAAAAATTTTCAGTTTCTTACTGTTAAGTATAATGTTGGCTGTTGGTTTGTCATATATGGCCTTTATTATGTTGAGGTACTTGCCCTCTATACCCATTTTGTTGAGAGTTTTTATCATGAATGGATGTTGAATTTTGTCAAATGCTTTTTCAGCATCTATGGAGATGATCATGTGGTTTTTTCCTTTTTGTTGATGTGGTGGATGATGCTGATGGATTTTCGAATGTTGTACCATCCTTGCATCCCTGGGATGAATCCCACTTGATCATGATGGATGAACTTTTTGATGTATTTTTGAACTTGGTTTGCTAATATTTTGTTGAGTATTTTTGCATCTATGTTCATCAGGGATATTGGTCTGTAATTTTCTTTTTTTGTGGTGTCTTTGCCTTGTTTTGGTATTAGAGTGATGTTGGCCTCATGGAATGAGTTTGGGAGTATTCCCTCCTCTTCTACTTCTTGGAAAACTTTAATGAGGACGGGTATTAGGTCTTCACTAAATGTTTGATAAAATTCAGCAGTGAACCATCTCGTACAGGCGTTTTCTTCTTAGGTAGTTTTTTGATTACCAGTTCAATTTCTTTGCTCATAATTGGTCTATTCAGATTTTCTGTTTCTTCCTGGGTCAGTCTTGGAAGGTGTATTTTTCTAGAAAGTTGTCCATTTCTTCTAGGTTGTCCAGTTTGTTACCATATAATTTTTCATAGTATTCTCTCATAATTCTTTGTATTTCTGTGGTATCCAGTGATTTTTCCTTTCTCATTTCTGATTCTGTTTATGTGTGTAGACTCTCTTTTTTTCTTGATAAGTCTAGCTAGGGGTTTATCTATTTTGTTTATTTTCTCAAAGAACCAGCTCCGGCTTTCATTGATTCTTTCTATTGTTTTATTCTTCTCAATTTTATTTATTTCTTCTTTAATCTTTATTATGTCCTTCCTTCTATTGATTTTGGGCCTCATTTGTTCTTCCTTTTCTAGTTTCGTTAATTGTTAGTTTAGACTGCTTATATGGGATTGTTCTTCTTTCCTGAGGTAGGCCTATATTGCAATGTATTTCCCTCTTAGCATGGCTTTCACTGCATCCCACAGATTTTGTGGTGTTGAATTACTGTTGTTATTTGTCTCCATATTTTGCTTGATCTCTGTTTTTATTTGGTCATTGATCCATTTATCATTTAGGAGCATATTATTAAGCCTCCATGTGTTTGTGGGCTTTTTCGTTTTCTTTGTGTAATTTATTTCTAGTTTCATACTTTTGTGATCTGAGAAGCTGGTTGGTACAATTTCAATCTTTTTATATTTACTGCGGTTCTTTTTGTGGCCTAATATATGATCTATTCTTGAAAATGTTTCATGTGCACTTGAGAAGAATGTGTATTCTGTTACTTTTGGCTGGAGTTTTCTGTAGATGTCCATTAGGTCCATCTGTTCTAATATGTTGTTCAGTGCCTCTGTCTCTTTATTTATTTTCTGTCTGGTTGATTGGTGCACTGGTTTTTAAATCATGAAATATTTTAGATACACAAAGGTGCATGAATCTCCACCCAGATTAATACATAAAATTAATAATAATTTAATAATTAAAAAATAATAAATATATTACAAAGATATTGTTTGCTCTGACTTTAACAATGTAGAAATCCAGTGCACATTCAGTTTCCTCTTTCGAATGACATGGTAATAACTCTGGCTCTGGAGTCAGAAATACCTTGTTTCTAATCTGATCTCAAGCACTGGAGGATACACCTTTTGGGAAGTCTGCCCAGACCACAAGACCCCCTCTCTGAGAACTGCCTAGGAATGTGCCTTAGGGTCATATCTATATTATATTACACCTGACTGGACATATTTGATTGCATCAGATGAAGAAACAAGATTAATCATATTCTCTTTCTTAGTGTTTCGAATTGTGACCACTTGGATTTAGAACAAGTAAATTTACAAGCTGGAGGGCAATTATATTTGGCCATGCACATATGGAGAAGCAGAGCATAAGCCTGGAGCATAGAAAAGAATGAAACAGAAGGAAGAAAGTATGTAGAGAAGAAGGCAATACACCTTGAGGAAGGAAGAGAGAGAGAGAGAGAGAGAGAGGAACTCCTCACTACAAAAGCACTGTATTATGAATTCTGGGCATCCACATGGCCCCTAACAGATTTCTTTTTTCTGATTCAAGTTCATCTTGGTGCCTGATGTTACCTCTTGTCCTTTGGGTTCCAAATAACACCCATTTGTTCTTAAATTTCCTTTTTAGGAGGGAGCATAATTTAGCTCAAGTATGTTTCTATTGCTTACAATGTAAGAAAACCTGATTGTAACAATCATTTACTAGCCGTGCAACTTTAGGCAAGTTATTTAACCTCCCAGCCTCACTTTCCTCATTGGCAAAATGGAATAGTAAGAGCATTTGCTTGCCATGATTGCTGTGAGGATTACCTGAGTTAGTGTATGTAAAGTGTTTAACAAAGTGCTTGGCATGTGGTATGTTCTCCATTTTAGATGCTATTTTTGTTACTGGATTGTTTCCAATCAGGCTGCTGCTCTACTGAGTACTGGATACTTCGTGACACCAGCAAGAATTATACAACACCTTGATGACACAACTTGCCACCGAGATTCAGGTACACTCCAGGTACCTTTAAAACAGAAATGTTTACCCCCTAAGTGTTTTCTGAACCTTCCAGGTCATGGGAAAGATTGGAGTCAGGGCTGGGAAGAGGTGAGGGGAATCTTGATGGGAGGAAATGGTAGAAGTGTCTCTCCAGAGGGGCCCCCCCCACACGGTGCCTGATTTTGGAGCTGGAAATCTGTGAAGGTTTGGAGGGAAGTTTTGCACAGGAGAGGCTTGGTGGCTGCCAAAGGGTCAGGAACATGTTTCCTGGTTTAGTAGAGTCCCATTACCATTTGAGGACTCTTGGTTTAGACTAGCAATTGTTAAATGCAGGCAATCAGGTAACATCACCCACACTTTAGCAGATGCTGCTGCGGCTGACACCTGTTTCCCTGACGAAATGTTATATCCAGTTAACTGTCAGTTAGTGTGCCCGTGTGGGACTGTTAGCACTAACATCAAAGGATGTCAAATATATCTTGAGAAAGGAGTTCTACAAGCACATCATTTTTCTTTTCCCCCCAGCTTTATGGAGATATAATTCACATGTAACATTGTATAAGTTTAGGGTGGGCAATGGTAATGATTTGATACGTGTATATACTGCAGAAAGATTACCACGATAAGGTTAGCCAACACCTCCATTATCACCTCACATAATTACATTTTTTTTTTTGGTGGTGAGAACATTTAAGATGTACTCTCTTAGCAACAAGTATATAATACAGTATTGTTAACTATAGTCACCATGCTGTACATTAGATCCCCAGAATTTGTTCATCTTATAACTGGAAGTTTGATCAATATCTCCCCATTTCCCCCACTTCCCAGATTCCTCAGATAAGTGAAATCACCAAGTCCCATCCATGTTGAAAATGGCAGGATATCTTTTTTCTGTGGCTGAATAATATTCCTGTGTGTGTGTGTGCGCCACATCTACTTTATCCATTCATCAATCACTGGACACTTAGGTTATTACTGTGGCTTGACTATTGTGAATAATGCTACAACGGACATTGGGAGTTCAGCTATCATGTCAAGATTTCACTTCCTTCAGATATATACCCAGAAGCAGGATTGCTGGATCATATATGGTAGTTCTATTTTTAATTTTTTGAGGAACCTCAACCGTTTCCACAGTGGCTGTAGCAACTTACATTCCCAGCAGCATTGCACAAGTTTTCCCTTTTCTTCATTTCCTTACCAACACCCATCTCATCTTTTTGATAAAGGCTTTCCAACAGATGTGAAATGATATTTCACTGTGGTTTTGACTTGCAGTTCCCTGCTGACTACTGATGTTAAGCATCTTTGCATGTACCTGTTCATCATTTGTATGTTTTCTTTGGAAAAACATCTATTCAGGTCCTCTGCGTATTTCCAAGTTGATTATTTTTGTCTTTTTTGCCATTGAGTTCTATGAGTTCCTTATATGTTTTGGATATTAAACCCTTATCTGATAGACGGTGTGCAAATATTTTCTCGCATTCCATAAACTGCATTTTCATTTTGTTGATTGTTTCCTTTACTGTGCAGAACTTGTTAGTTTGATGTAGTTCCACTTATTAATTTTTACTTTTGTTGTTTGTGCTGTTAGTGTCATATCCAAAAAATCCCTGTCAAAACCAATGTCAAGGAGTTTTTCCCTGTTTCCTTCTAGGAGGACATGAGGTAAATAGGAAGAAGCCAGCTGTTAAACATTTAGCAGCATGCTGCTGAATAGAGGCCTGTGCTGGGACAAAGAACCCTGTACATAGAGATTTCATGAGTAAAAGCAAATGGATAAAACCATCAAGTCCCTCAGTGATGGTGGCACATACCCCAAATGGTCAGAATTCATCACCTAGGGATAAGGCCAAACTAGTCTGTCCACAGCAGAGACCAGCAAGGATGCTGGACATCACTTGGATCTGAGGTCCCTTTCCCCTACTGCCCTAGAATACTGCAGTCCCCTATCACTGAGCCACTGTCCTCAGGTTGTCACAGAGTATCTACCCTTATGTCTAGTTATCCAAGAGACAGTTTAAAAGCTAAGACTGAGAGACTTTTGATTGGCTAGTTAAGCAATTTTCATATTGTAACCAAAGAAAGTAAAGCTTGACAAAATCTCCTTGGGCAGTAGGAAAATGAATTTCTATAGGATCTAGGGTTCTGGTATTTATTGCAAGAGGTGAAAGGTTTTTTAAAAAATGGTGAGGAACAATGTTCTAGGCCAGAGACTAGATACTTGTGCTTTCTGTAGTCCTCATGATTGTTATCCCTGAGCTTGTTCTGTTATATATTAGACTCTCATTGGGGAGGTATACATGTTATTATCAGTTCCATAATCCATTATTCTCAGGACCCACTATCTTCAGTTTCAAAAAACAAGATGGGGAGATTCAAGATGGCGGTGTGAGAGGTGAGACAGAGAATTCCTCCCAAAACCACATATAGTGTGAAAATATAGTTAATACAACTAGTCCTAAAACAGCAACAGGAAAGAAGGCTGTACCAGACTGCATACAGACCTCACGAACAGAGCAGACCTCACAAAACAGGGTAATGTACGAAAGCCTTGATCTGGCAGCACCCAAGTGCCTCCCCCACCCCAGCTCACCGGCAGGAGGAAGAGAAATGGAGCAGGGAGCGGGTGTAAATCTAAGACTGCTGAACACCCAGCCCTGGAGGTCAGCTTTGGAGCACAAATCTACATTGTGTGGTGCTCTGGAGGTTGATGGGTGGGGAGCTGGGAAGGCAGAGTGCTTGAGAGGCTGAGATTCTGGCCATTTGCAGAGGATGGGGATCCACATCCAGCTGCTCTGGGATAAAGGAAAAACGGACAGTCTGAGAGGCTTCCTAAAAGCGAGAGGGCTGCTGAAGGGGCGGGATTTTCACGGAGCTTGCTATGGGGGAGAAGGGATAGGGGGACAAGGTTGTCTGGGTGCACTCTGTCTAGTGGGTTGGGAACTTTGAGGAGCTTCAGGCGCCCCATCCCCCTGGCTGCCTACTCAGCTCTGAGGCGCCCCACTGCGATATGCAGCCTGCTGCACCTTCCTCCTGGCCTGCCAGCACCTGCTGTCAAACCGGCAGTCACTGTGCTGGTGTCAGACCAGCCAGAGACGCCAAGTACAGAGGCTTACACCTGTGTGCTCAGCCCACTGGCTCTGATAATGGAGACAGGCACTACAGCCGGGAATCAGGAAACAGCTCTTTCCTGCCCCAAGACACCAGTGCCGCTCCCCTACGACCCCCAACCTCACTCTAGGGGCTGATCAGCTCCAGAGACTGGAGCTTCTGGGCACTAGAAGGCACCACATAGAATTATGAAACATCAAAGGAACCTGGTTCAGACCAAAATATCACAAACCCCAGAAAAAGGACCAAATGAGACTGAACTCACCAATCTTCCTGAAAGAGAGTTTAAAATAAAAATCATAAACATGCTCATGGAGGTACAGAAAAATATTCAAGAACTCAGGGACGAATTTAAGATAGAGATTCAAGCACGAAGAAATTTCACATGTGGAAATGAAACATACAATGGAGGGATTTAAAAGCATATTAGACGTAGTAGAAGAGATGGTAAATGGAACAGAAATTAGAGAAGAGGAATACAAGGAAGCTGAGGTACAGAGAGAAAAAAAGGATCTCTGAGAATGAAAGAATATTGAGAGAACTGTATGACCAATCCAAATGGAAAAATATTCACATTATAGGGGTACCAGAAGAAGAAGAAGAGAGAGAAAGGGATAGAAAGTGTCACTGAGGAGGTAATTGCTGGAAACTTCCCCAATCTGGGGAAGGAGATAGTCTCTCAAGCCATGGAGGTGCACAGATCTCCCAACACATGGACCCAAGGAAGACAACATCAAGGCATATAATAATTAAAATGACAAAAATCAAGGATAAAGACAGACTTGTAAAAGTAGCTAGAGAGAGAAAAAGATCACATACAAAGGAAAACCTATCAACCTATCATCAGATTTCTCAACAGAAACCGTACAGGCCAAAGGGAGTGGCATGATGTATTTAATGCAATTGAAGCAGAAATGCCTTGAACCAAGAATACTGTACCTGGCAAGGCTATCATTTAAATTTGAAGGAGGGATTAAACAATTTTCAGATAAGCAAAAGCTGAGATAATTTACCTCCTACAAACCACCTCTACAGTCCATTTTGGAGGGACTGCTATAAATGAAAGTATTCCTAATGCTAAATGAATGTCACCCAAGGGCTAGACAAAGAGTACAGAATATGATACCTAACATACAAAGAATGGAGGAGGAAGAAACAGGAGGAAAAAAAAAAGAACCCTTAGTTTGTGTTTGTAATGGTATACGAACTGAGTTAAATTAGACTGTTAGATAGTAAGGGAATTACCCTTGAACCTTTGGTAGCCACAAATCTAAAGCCTGCAATGGCAGTAAGTACATACCTATCGATAATCACCCTAAATGTAAATGGTATGAATGCACCAATCAAAAGACATGGAGTCACTGAATGGATAAAAAAACAAGACCCATATATATGCTGCCTACAAGAGACTTACTTTAAACCCAAATACATACACAGACTGAAAGTAAAGGGGTGGAAAAAGATATTTCATGCAACAAATAGGGAGAAAAAAACAGGAGTTGTAGTACTTGTATCAGACAAAATAGACTGCAAAACAAAGAAAGTAACAAGAGACAAAGGAGAACATTACATAATGATAAAGGGGTCAGTCCAACAAGAGGATATAACTGTTATAAATATCTATGCACCCAACACGGGATCACCTACATATGTGAAACAAATAGTAACAGAATTAAAGGAGGAAATAGAATGCAATTCATTCATTTTAGGAGACATCAACACACCACTCACTCCAAAGGACAGATCAACCAGGCAGAAAATAAGTAAAGAGACAGAGGCACTGAACAACATATTAGAACAGATGGACCTAAAGGACATCTAAAGAACACTCTATCCAAAAGCAACAGGATACACATTCTTCTCAAGTGCACATGGAACATTTTCAAGAATAGATCATATACTAGGCCACAAAAAGAACCTCAGCAAATTTAAAAAGATTGAAATTGTACCAACCATTTTCTCAGATTACAAATGTATGAAACTAGAAATAAATTACACAAAGAAAATGAAAAAGCCCACAAACACATGGAGGCTTAATAATATGCTCCTAAATGATAAATGGATCAATGACCAAATAAAAACAGAGATCAAGCAATATATGGAGACAAATAACAACAATAATTCAACACCACAAAACCTGTGGGATGCAGCGAAGGCCATGCCAAGAGGGAAGTACATTGCAATACAGGCCTACCTCAGGAAAGAAGAACAATCCCATATGAACAGTCTAAACTCACAATTAATGAAACTGGAAAAGGAAGAACATATGAGGCCCAAAGTCAGTAGAAGGAGAGACACAATAAAGATTAGAGCATAAATAAATAAAATTGAGAAGAATAAAACAATAGAAAGAATCAATGAAAGCAGGAGCTGGTTCTTTGAGAAAATAAACAAAATAGATAAACCCTTAGCTAGACTTATCAAGAAAAAAAGAGAGTCTACACACATAAACAGAATCAGAAATGAGAAAGGAAAAATCACTATGGATACCACAGAAATACAAAGAATTATGAGAGAATACTATGAAAAATTATATGGTAACAAACTGGATAACCTAGAAGAAATGGACAACTTTCTAGAAAAATACACCTTCCAAGACTGACCCAGGAAGAAACAGAAAATCTGAATAGACCAATACCAGCAAGGAAATTGAATTGATAATCAAAAACTACCTAAGAACAAAATGCCTGTACCAGATGGTTTCACTGCTGAATTTTATCAAATGTTTAGTGAAGACCTACTACCCATCCTCCTTAAAGTTTTCCAAAAAGTAGAAGAGGACTGAACACTCCCAAACCCATTCTATGAGGCCAACATCACTCCAATACCAAACTCAGGCAAAGACACCAAAAAAAAGAAAATTACAGACCAATATCCCTGGTAAACATAGATGCAAATATTTAGCAAACTGAATTCCAAAAATACATCAAAAAGATCATCCATCATGATCAAGTGGGATTCATCCCAGGGATGCAAGGATGGTAGAACATTCGGAAATTCATCAACATCATCCACTACATCAACAAAAAGAAGGACAAAACCACATGATTATCTCCATAGATTCTGAAAAGCACTTGACAAAATTCAGCATCCATTCATGATAAAAACTCTCAACAAAATGGGTATAGAGGGCAAGTACCTCAACATAATAAAGGCCATATATGACAAACCCACAGCCAACATCATTCTTTTTTTTTTAGTCTTTTTTTTAAATTAAGGTATTATTGATATACACTCTTATGAAGGTTTCACATGAAAAAACAATGTGATTACTACATCGACCCATACTATCAAGTCCCCACTCATACCCCAACTCAGTCACTGTCCATCAGTGTAGCAAGATGACACAAAATCACCATTTGCTTTCTCTGTGCCACACTGTTTTCCCCATGTTTCCCCACACCATGAGTACTAAACCTACTATCCCACAATACCCTCTCCCACCCACCCCACCCACCCTCCTACACCACTCCCCCCTGGCAACCACCAGCTCCCTCCTGGAGTCTCTGAGTCTGCTACTACTCTGTTCCTTCAGTCTTGCTTCGTTGCTATACACCATAAATGAGGGAAATCAATTGGCACTTGTCCTTCTCCACCCAGCTTCTTTCACTGAGCATAATATCCTCCAGCTCCATCCATGTTAGCCAACATCATTCTTACAGTGAGAAGCTGAAAGCTTTTGCTTTAAGATTGGGAACAAGACAAGGATGCTCACTCTCCCCTCTTCTATTCAACATAGTACTGGAGGTCCTAGCCACACCAATCAGACAACACAAAGAAATAAAAGGCATCCAGATTGGTAAGGAATAAGTCAAACTGTCACTGTTTGCAGATAACATAATACTGTATATAAAAAACCCTAAAGAATCCACTCCAAAACTATTAGATCTAATATCTGAATTCAGCAAAGTTGCGGGATACAAAATTAATACACAGAAATCTGTTGCATTCCTATACACTAACAATGAACTAGCAGAGCTAGAAATCAGGAAAACAATTCCATTCACAATTGCATCAAAAACAATAAAATACCTAGGAATAAACCTAATCAAGGAAGTGAAAGACCTATATTCGGAAAACTACAAGACACTCATGAGAGAAATAAAAGAAGATACCAATAAAAGGAAACACATCCTGTGCTCATGGATAGGAAGAATTAATATTGTCAAAATGGCCATCCTGCCCAAAGCAATCTACAGATTCAGTGCAATCCCTATCAAAATACCAAACAGCATTCTTCAATGAACTAGAGAAAATAGTTCTACAATTCATATGGAACCACAAAGGACCCTGAATAGCCAAAGCAATTCTGAGAAGGAAGAATAAAGCTGGGGAAATTATACTCCCTGACTTCAAGTTCTACTACAAAGCCACAGTAATCAAGACAATTTGGTACTGGCACAAGAACAGACCCATAGACCAGTGGAACAGAATAGAGAGCCCAGATATTAACCCAAGCATATATGATAAAGCAGCCATGGATATACAATGGGGAAATGTCAGCCTCTTCAACAGCTGGTGTTGACAAAACTGGACAGCTACATGTAAGAGAATGAAACTGGATTACTGTCTAACCCCATACACAAAAGTAAACTCAAAATGGATCAAAGACCTGAATGTACATTATGAAACCATAAAACTCTTAGAAAAAAATGTAGGCAAAAATCTCTTGGACATAAACATGAACAACTTCTTCATGAACATATCTCCCGGGCAAGGGAAACAAAAGCAAAAATGAACAAGTGGGACTATATCAAACTAAAAAGCTTCTGTACAGCAAAGGACACCATCAGTAGAACAAAAAGACATCTTACAGTATGGGAGAATATATTCATAAAAAACGTATCTGATAAAGGGTTGACATCCAAAATATATAAAGAACTCATGCACCTTAACAAACAGAAAGCAAATAATCCAATTAAGAAATGGGCAGAGGACATGAATAGACACTTCTCCAAAGAAGAAATTCAAATGGCCAACAGGCACATGAAAAGATGCTCCACATCGCTAATCATCAGAGAAATGCAAATTAAAACCACAATGAGATATCACCTCACACCAGTTAGGATGGCCACCGTCCAAAAGACAAACAACAACAAATGTTGGTGAGGATGTGGAGAAAGGGGAACCCTCCTACACTGCTGGTGTGAATGTAAAATAGTTCAAACATTGTGACAAGCAGTATGGAGGTTCCTCAAAAAATTCAAAATAGAAATACCATTTGACCCTGGAATTCCACTCCTAGGAATTTACCCTAAGAATGCAGGAGCCCAGTTTGGAAAAGACATATGCACCCCTATGTTTATCGCAGCACTATTTACAATAGCCAAGAAATGGAAGTAACCTAAGTGTCCATCAGTAGATGAATGGATAAAGAAGATGTGGTATATATACAGGATGGAATATTATTCAGCCATAAGAAGAAAACAAATCCTACCATTTGCAACAACATGGATGGAGCTAGAGGGTATTATGCTCAGTGAAGTAAGCCAGGCAGAGAAAGACAAGTATCAAATGATTTCACTCATCTGTGGAGTATAAGAACAAAGAGAATACTGAAGGAACAAAACAGCAGCTGACGCACAGAACCCAAGAATGGACTAACAGTTACCAAAGGGAAAGGGACTGGGGAAGATGGGTGGGAAGGGAGGCACAAGGGGAAAAAAGGGGCATTATGATTAGCAGACATAATGTAGGCGGGGCACACAGGGAGGGCTGTGCAACACAGAGAAGACAAATAGTGACTCGATAGCATCTTACTACACTGATGGACAGTGACTGTAATGGGGTATGTGGTGGGGACTTGATTATAGGGGGAGTCTAGTAACCATAATGTTGTTCATGTAACTGTACATTAATGATAGCAAAATAAAAACAAAACAAAACAAAACAATCATTCGTTTATAAACAGTGCCATAGTAATAGTGCTGATAAAGGGTGGGCTAAGGTCAAGAATAAATCCGTTACTTGGTCCATTTTCAAAATACTGATTTTGCACTTTTCAGGCTATTTTGACCTGGCTACATCAAAATGTCTGTCTAAATATGTCCTGCTTCAGACCTATGTTCTATTCGGTTTTCTAACCACAGTCTGTCTTCACCCCTGCACTCCCTGCTCCTTAAAACTTCAGCCTAAAGAAGACGGGACCATTGCCAGTGGCATTGGTCACTAAGGAGCCATTCATAAATAACCACAACACAAGCTTTTTACAAGCATAGAAGCAGAGGCAACGCCTATGCCAATTCTTTTTCTTTACAATTTTTCATATAATTAAAAAAATTTTTAGTCATTTGGATACCCATATGTTATAATACCCATTTGCTGGCTGGACATTGTGAAAATACTATAATACAGAATGGGAACTAAGGGACAATTCTACCTTTTGTACTGAAGTCCCTCACATGCTGGACATTTGATTTTCTGCAAATGAGGTGGGAGGTGGAGTAGGGAAGCAAGGAAAAAAGATGACATCAGGAGGTTCATTCATTCAATTTACAAATATTTATTGAGCCCTACAATATTCCAAGTGCTATTCTAGGTACTGCTCATAGAAACAAAACAAAGATCCCTGTGTTTGAAGCTTGTGTTCTAACAGGATATTGCTGAATAAGGTTTCAACACATCACATCATGTGTTGAACATGTGTACGGGAGCTGTTGATGCACAGTGACAAGTTCACTTTTTTTAAGCCTTCTGCATGCTTCTTATAGCCACATCTGGAACTTATTATAGATATTTATTACATATATCCACCTATGAGAACTGTTACAGCAGTTGTGGTGGTGCTATTCTTGAGGTATTGGTGAGCCAATGTTCATCATATTCAAGAAAGTGCATAGAAATCTAAAAGTTAAGTTAGAGAGGAGAAATAGTGCTGAAAAATGTTATACAAATTTATTGTATTGTCTTCATATGTTTGTGACACCATGGATTCTTCCTGGGTTTTGTTACAGGAAGGACAGTTAAGTAATATCAGCTATAGAAAGGCTAAATTCATGTAGTCTGGAAGATAAAGACACCAGATTCTCTACCTTTAGGTTCAGGAACATTTTCTGGGTCTTTCTTCTGATGCCTTGCCACCTAAAAATCATTTATGATCCTGTAAGATGGCTATGAAGCTCCATGAAAGTGAACATCGCAGGGAAGTACAGTTTGACTTGATGACTGTGGTAGGTACTGCTAGTTACCTACTCACTGAACATTTCCCTCTCTTTCTTGTTGAAATAACCCTGGTTATGTTTAGGTCGGTAACGGCTCATCTGAGAGTAGATGTGACCTTTCTCAGGCAAAATAGGGGTGATGGTGGTGCATACAATATGGTTCTGGGCAGGAAGATGTTACAGTGCAGACAGATGACAGCTGGCATCATCTCTGGCCCCTTCTTTCCCTCTCCTGTCTTGACCAGGATGTGATGCCTGAGAGGGTAGCAGCCACTTTAGGCCATGAGAGAGTGGGAAAATCCCAGAGGTGCCAACTCTGACATAACTGAGATATTGAACCATGCCTGAAGCTGCTACCTCCAACTTCTTGTTATGTGAGAAAAACAAACTGCTGTTTAAGATGTTGTAGTCTGGTTTTCTGTTACTAGCAATTGTATGTAATCCTAACTGATATTTGTGGACTTTGTAGACATAGTAGTGCTAACTCTGCTGATCAAATATCCTCAGAAGCAGTGGTTATAACTAGATTTGACTCTTTCCAGGGTGGAGAACTCTCTGACTTCCATTTTCCTCTGTTTTGGGATATGTCTTTCATGTTGTAGGCATTCCTCAAATGTTTAGCTTCCTTGATTGGCCGTTAAGTTTTAAGACGCATTCATAAAAAGCTCATTGGAAGGTTTGCAATGTCAAAACCTCACTGACAAGGTTTGTTGTCTGAAGGGCTTTGCTGTAGGACGGTGGTCTTTCCTCTGGGATTGTCCAGGTTCTCCAGTGGAGACTCTGATCAGGTAGGGTGGAGGATAGGTATATGTTGCTGGCATTCTGGGAGCTGGAATGGGACGTGCCTGAGGCTTTCATAGTTCAGTAGATAACTTCTTACATCATATGCTAGTTTTCAACTCTATGACTTGTATTCACCCTGCATGTGGGTTAGTCTCCAAATCCCAATTCATTTCTCCAGAGTATAAATTTTCATTCTCCTGCAGGGTAGTGCGTGGAAAGGGAGATATTTGTTTGGCTACTTAGAGTTGGGGAAGGGACCTGGGACTAGGGGTCCAACCATTTTCCGCATACATAGTCCACCAATACCACTGGTTTTGGAGTCACACCTTCTACCTTTTATGGATCTTGCTGCCTCCAAGCACCGAGACTGTTTCTAGCTCATTATTCTTTGGAATTCCTCCCTGAGATGCTTAGATTTCAACTTCCTCTGTTCTATTACTTCTCCACTCACTTTCCATCTTCCACAAGTTTGTTGGATATTCTTGGTTTTTGTTTCTTCTGCCATGTTTTCCTTCCTTTTCCTAGGTAACCTGATTTTGAATCTCAGAAATTAAGGTAGTGAGCAGCCCAATAATTGGCTGTAGGAATGAAAACCTTTGAGAAGCATTTAATAGTTCAGCAGATTGTGGCAGAAGCTTGAATCACTTTTTAGTAAAAGAGACTCCACCCAAACCAGCTTAAGGAAAAGAAGAACTTACTGGCTCACAAAAGTTGGGATGTTGAGGAGGTTGAATGGACAATTTGGGTCTCAAAGAGACATTTAGAGAGATAATCTACTATGTAGGAGGAAGAAAAGCTATCTATATTAGTTAGTAAAATAGTTAAATTAGTAAATTCAGGGAAAAGTGAACATGTCAACCAAAAGTTTTGGAAAGAGACAAAGCAAAGAGGAAAATGGGTAGGAACTGCAGAATGCCTACATTTTTGTGAGCACAAAAGCAAGGGGAAACCAAGAGCACAGTGGGAATTGAACTTGATGTGGGTCAAGCTTCATTGTGATGTGTTCTTTCCCCACAGTTGTTTGGTCAATAGGACACTCTCTTTATGATAATGACAAAGATTACATAGAAATTAAATAATATTTAAGAGCAAAGCTATAAGTAGTCCAGCTAATTGAACCTTGGGGGACAATCTTGAGAGGAGTTTTGGATGTGATTTGGAGAGAAGTTTTAGAACTGATTTGACCACAGATAAAAATAGCAGTATCATGAGAAAAAACTTTTCTGTTTGTAAAAAGGATTATCTCGACCCTTTGGGCTTAGGAGAGCATCTAGGTGCTTCAGAAGTGTTGTCTTTCACCCTGGCTTTGGTCAAAGTTATTGAAGATAATGAATCGTGTCTCACCAGTTGTTTCATTGGCACCACTGCCTGGAAGCAAACTCTAGGAACCCAGGGAACGTGGTGGGAGATTTTGCTCCTGGAGAGCTGGGTAAATTAGATTGAGATTAGAGCAATTGGGCCTACTGCTACAGAGTGTGGTAGGAGAAGAAAGGGGGGTCAACATGATGGTGGCTTCAGATATAACTGGATCCAGCAGCTAAGATAATGTTAGCAGGGCTGTTTCCCTCTCTCTCTGCTCTGCTCATCTCTTGCAGTTTCATTCTGGGATTCTCAAGTCCCAGATAGCTGTCCTCCCAGCTTAACAAATTCAACAAAGAGAGCAGTCTTTCCCAATAGCTCTGACAAAAAACTGGAGGTGATTCTGATATGATCTGTTAGGTTACATATACCTCTCTGAAACAAGCAGTGGTACTGAGGAAATGGGAACTCTGGCGGGCCTGCCCTGGTCATGTGTACACTCTTGGCGTGATGGCCGAGCGAGAGGTCAGGCCCAACTAAGACACCTGCATTGGATTCCTCACCGGAAAGAAGCATTCTAAGGGGGAGGAGCCATGGTTCAAACCAAAAGATGTCTATTACAGGTTCTTTTGTCACTGATGCATTAGAATCTAATCCTTTTGCACTGGCCAACATGGTCCTTAACAGAGATCACATCACTTGATACAAAATATTCTAAGCTTTTAGAATGAACATGGAACTAATTTGTTCTATGTAATTTTAAGTTAACTTTAATTTGGTGTGATGATAATATTATCTGCAAAAATGATGCTATTCCAGCCTTGCTCTTTAGGCTCCATGAATACCAGATTAAAAATCAGGTAGCAGTGAATATAGAGACCGTGGTAGAGGCTAATAGTGAAGGAATAATTTTAGAGTAGGGTATTAATAAAATACATTATTGATAGCCTATCAAAGAATATTGATACATCAAAGAATAATATCATTGAGACTTTCAAAAATAAGATGTGTCCCTATTGGCTTGTCAATGCTCAGCCTGCTGCAATCTAGCCTTTATCTCAATGCCCTTCATTATCAAATGTCTTAAACTCAATTTATTGGACTTTTTTCCCCTACTGAAAAATAATTTAATGGTTACTTTGTATGTAAATTACACCTAACAATAGCTACCTATGAGGCGATTGAATTTGCTACATCTTATTTATAGTTGACTTTTCTGAAGTATTTATTTTATACAGTGAGCAGTACCTATGGAATATAAAATTGGGAACTGGTGGGGTATTTTTTGTTAATAGATTTAGAATGTTTTCCTACCTATTCAGCCCATGGGAACCAAAATGTCGCATTAACAATATGTCAACCTGAAGGACTTCAATAACTTCCCTTCACAAAATCTTCACCAGTTAATTTGGAAGTTGTGAATGAGTTTCTTACATGTACTGAAAAATCTATTCATGTTCCTGCGGTGGTCCAGTCTCCTGCTGGAAGTCCCTTGTTCAAACTCTGTCTGTAGGAGGGTCCCACACTGTTGCTTGGGGCCCACCTTGTAAATTCTGCTTTTCTGCTGCTCTGTCCTGCGCAGCACTTGATTTGCTCCAACCATTCAGATATGAAGGCAACACCCCCAGCCCACTCTGTTTTCTATGACCTGGGTCTCCAAACATTGCTGTATGTGCCCAGTCTGACCATTTATCATGAGAAAGTGTCAGCTTCTAACACTTTTTTTCACAAGAACCCAATGGGTCCACAAGACCAAGTGGGTCTGGGTGGAGTAGAGATGGAGAGGTGAGAGGCCATGCCTTTCTGCTCGGCTTTTTCCAGATTCTTGTCCACTATTTTCTTTCTTTTCTCTTTAATTTCACCCTCCAAATCTGCCAGGCCTCCAGATGGAACTCTCTAAGTCAAGCATCAACTTGTGTTTGTTTACAGATTCAAATATATGCCCCAGAACATGAGGGTGTGTGTGTAAACCATCCACACTCCCCTCTCTGCCAAGGTTCAGGTCCACAGGATCACCTGCCTCTCAGATATATTGCTTTTCAGAATAATATCACTGAGACTTTCAAAAATAAGTTTTTAATCATCTGTACTAATGGAGCCAGAAACAGAATAGTTATATAAATGTTGACAGTGGTTTTATTCTTTCCCAATCCTACAATGTTAGAGTAGCTTACACTCTTTTGTTCTATATCATATACTTCCTGTATTACTCAGCACATGCTCATAACTGAGGTTCCGTTTCTTGTGCTCACATCCATTAAATGAGAGAATGAACACTGTAAAGTATTCTGCAAATGTTAGATGCTGTAATCCCTAATACATTTTTTATAGAATTGGGCATTGTCAAAATATTTTTGGTAACTTTCCCATAGAAGCCAAACATACATTAAGTCCTTACTCAAATTCAGTGATGGGGAACAGTGATGAAACAATTCTGAATTCATTTTTTTTCTTGTACAAAGTTTCCTTTGAATCAATGGCGATTCTGAATGTGGTCTAGCTCCAAGAAGCATTCTGCAGAATCAGAATCACGTCCAGTATTAATGAGCCACTCTGTCCTTCCCCATCTGAATCACATAAGAATTTGGCTTTGTGAGGTTTTTAAAAATGATTTTGCAATCATCCAAAGTTTCTTTTGGGGATATGATTATAGTGGGAAGGTTAAAATGATCTCAACAATGATATGTATAGTAATCTTTAAAGATGAAAACTCCTTAGAAGAGTTTGTGAGTCATATCAGTTCTCAATTTTACTTTAACTCTCCTAATATTTTTATTACAAAAACATTGCAGAGAATGTTTAAAAGCTTCAGTAACTTCTTTTTTTTTAAATATAATTTATTTTATTATCATTAATTTACAATTACATGTGCAATATTACGATTATTAAACTACCCCTTCATCAGGTCCCCCCCACCAACCCCATTACAGTCACTGTCCATCAGCGTAGTGAGATGTTACAGAATCACTACTTGTCTTCTCTGAGTTGTACTGCCCTCCCCGTGCCCCCCCAACATTACATCTGCTAATCGTAATGCCCCTTTTTCCCTCTTATCCCTCCCTTCCCGCCCATTTTCCCCAGTCCCTTTCCCTTTGGTAACTATTAGTCCGTTCTTGGGTTCTGTGAGTCTGCTGCTGTTTTGTTCCTTCAGTTTTTTTCTTTGTTCTTATACTCCACATATGAGTGAAATCATTTGATACTTGTCTTTTTCGGCTTGGCTTATTTCACTGAGCATAATACCCTCTAGCTCCATCCATGTTGTTGCAAATGGTAGGATTTGTTTTCTTCTTATGGCTGAATAATATTCCATTGTGTATATGTACCACATCTTCTTTATCCATTCATCTACTGATGGACACTTAGGTTGATTCCATTTCTTGGCTATTGTAAATAGTGCTGCAATAAACATAGGGGTGCATCTGTCTTTTTCAAATTGGGCTGCTGCATTCTTAGGGTAAATTCCTAGGAGTGGAATTCCTGGGTCAAATGGTATTTCTATTTTGAGTTTTTTGAGGAACCTCCATACTGCTTTCCACAATGGTTGAACTAATTTGCAGTCCCACCAGCAGTGTAGGAGGGTTCCCTTTTCTCCACATCCTCGCCAACATTTGTTGTTGTTTGTGTTTTGGATGTTGGCCATCCTCACTGGTGTGAGGTGATATCTCATTGTGGTTTTAATCTGCATTTCTCTGATGATTAGCGATGTGGAGCATCTTTTCATGTGCCTGTTGGCCATCTGAATTTCTTCTTTGGAGAAGTGTCTATTCATGTCCTCTGCCCATTTCTTAATTGGATTATTTGCTTTCTGTTTGTTAAGGTGCATGAGTTCTTTATATATTTTGGATGTCAACCCTTTATCAGATACGTTTTTTATGAATATATTCTCCCATACTGTAGGATGTCTTTTTGTTCTACTGATGGTGTCCTTTGCTGTACAGAAGCTTTTCAGCTTGATATAGTCCCACTTGTTCATTTTTGCTTTTGTTTCCCTTGCCCGGGGAGATATGTTCATGAAGAAGTCGCTCATGTTTATGTCCAAGAGATTTTTGCCTATGTTTTTTTCTAAGAGTTTTATGGTTTCATGACTTACATTCAGGTCTTTGATCCACCTTGAGTTTACCTTTGTGTATGGGGCTAGACAGTAGTCCAGTTTCATTCTCTTACATGTAGCTGTCCAGTTTTTCCAACACCAGCTGCTGAAGAGGCTGTCATCTCCCCATTGTATATCCAAGGCACTTTTATCAAATATTAATTGACTGTATATGTTTGGGTTAATGTTTGGATTTTCTATTCTGTTCCACTGGTCTGTGGGTCTGTTTTTGTGCCAATACCAAATTGTCTTGATTACTGTGGCTTTGTAGTAGAGCTTGAAGTCAGGGAGTGTAATTCCCCCTGTTTTATTCCTCCTTCTTAGGATTGCTTTGGCTATTCGGGGTTTCAGTAACTTCTTTACCCTGTTAAAATGCATTTTTAATTTTTCCAAATTTCCTTCCAGCTTTGTCTATATGTACATAGAATTTATCTATGATCATAGATTATACACTATATATATAGTTCTCTCATGAAGGATACTCAACTGAGGGCAATTTTGGCCCCCTGGGGACAGTTGGGAATTTCTGGAGATATTTTTGATTCTCCCTCTTAGGGGCAGGTGTGTGCTATTGGCAGCGAGGGGATGGAGGCCAAGGATGCTGCTGAACACGTCACAATATATAGCCCCCTCTCAGGATTATCCAAACCAAAATGTCAGTAGTGCCAAGGCTGAGACACCCTTGTATACACACACACTTGTTTTATGCTTTCTAAAACTTTGTTAAAGAAATCTTTTTTGATTTTCATAAGATTCTTATAATTATTCCAATTTCATCTAATTGACAATCATAATTTATCTAATGATTTTCCTACTCTCAGATATCATACTTAATGTTATGAACATCATCATACATATGTCTTCTACATTGATTTGGGTTAAAGAAATTCTCACAAGTAAAATTACTTTGATAAAGATTATTATTTTAATGGCTCTTAAACTTTGTATAGGGACCATATAAATGTTTACTTTGGTAAAATACATTATTAATAGTCTATCAAAGAGAATTAAAGTTTGCCTTTAACCACAGCTTCTAATGTTGTAACTTTGTTAAGTGGGAAGTAGTAGTCCTGAGGATGGATTATATCTGACAGTTTTAGCTTTTTGAATAGACAGCGTGATTTCAGGAACAGAGAGGGTGTCTCTTTACCCTCATTTATGTGTCCCATTATATTTTGAAATCCCACATAAGTTTGTGAGGCAGGGGGAAAGATAACCAAATGTCGTAACCTTTTTAAAGATATAAATACTGCCATAGATATAGAGAGGGTTACAAGAGCATTTTTTTTGGTATCATTAATCTACAATTACATGTGCAACATATGGTTACTAGACTCCCCACATCAAGTCCCCACCACATACCCCATTACAGTCACTGTCCATCAGCATAGTGAGATGCTATACAATCACTACTTGTCTTCTCTGAGTTGTACAGCCCTACCTGTGCCCCCTCCCTACATTATGCCTGCTAATCATAATGCACATTTTTCCCCCTTATCCCTCCCTTCCCACCCATCCTCCCCAGTCCCTTTCCCTTTGGTAACTGATATTCCATTCTTGGGTTCTGTAAGTCTGCTGCTGTTTTGTTGCTTCAGTTTTTTTCTGTTCTTATACTCCACATATGAGTGAAATCATTTGATACGTGTCTTCTTCAGCCTGGCTTTTTTCACTAAGCATAATACCCTGTAGCTCCATCCATGTTGTTTCAGATGGTAGGATTTGTTTTTCTTATGGCTGAATAATATTCCATTGTGTATATGCACTACCTCTTCTTTATCCATTCATCTACTGAGGGACACTTAGGTTGCTTCCATTTCTTGGCTATTGTAAATAGTGCTGCAATAAACATAGGGGTGCATATGTCTTTTCCAAACTGGGCTCCTGCATTCTTAGGGTAAATTCCTAGGAGTGGAATTCCTAGGTCAAATGGTATTTCTATTTTGAATTTTTTGAGGAACCTCCATACTGCTATCCACAATGGTTGAACTAATTTGCATTCCCACCAGCAGTGTAGGAGGGTTCCCCTTTCTCCACATCCTCGCCAACATTTGTTGTTGTTTGTGTTTGGGATGGTGGCCATCCTCACTGGTGTGAGGTGATATCTCATTGAAGTTTTGATATGCATTTCTCTGATGATTAGCAATGTGGAGCATCTTTTCATGTGCCTGTTGGCCATCTGAATTTCTTCTTTGGAGAAGTGTCTGTTCAGATCCTCTGCCCATTTTTAATTGGATTATTTGCTTTTGTTTGTTGAGGTGCATGAGCTCTTTATATAATTTGGATGTCAACCCCTTATTGGATATGTCATTTATGAATACATTCTCCCATACTGTAGGATGTCTTCTTGCTCTACTGATGGTGTCCTTTGCTGTACAGAAGCTTTTCAGCTTGATATAGTCCCACTTGTTCATTTTTGCTTTTGTTTCCCTTGCCCGAGGAGATATGTTCATGAAGAAGTTGCTCATGTTTATGTTCAAGAGATTCTTGCCTGTTTTTTTCTAAGATTTTATAGTTTCATAACTTACATTCAGGTCTTTGATCCATTTTGAGTTTACTTTTGTGTATGGGGTTAGACAGTAATCCAGTTTCATTCTCTTACATGTAGCTGTCCAGAATTGCCAATACCAGCTGTTGAAGAGGCTATCAATTCCCCATTGTATATCCATGGCTCCTTTATCGTATATTAATTGACCATATATGTTTGGGTTAATATCTGGACTCTCTATTCTGTTCCACTGGTCTATGGGTCTGTTCTTGTGCCAGTACCAAATTGTCTTGATTATTGTGGCTTTGTAGTAGAGCTTGAAGTTGGGAAGCGAGATCCCCCCTGCTTTATTCTTCCTTCTCAGGATTGCTTTGGCTATTTGCGGTCATTTGTCATTCCATATGAATTGTAGAACTATTTGCTCCAGTTCGTTGAAGAATGCTGTTGGTATTTTGATAGGGATTGCATTGAATGTGTAGATTGTTTTAGGTAGTATAGCCATTTTGACAATATTTATTCTTCCTAGCCAAGAACATGGGATGAATTTCCATTTGTTAGTGTCCTCTTTAGTTTCTCTTAAGAGTGTCTTGTAGTTTTCAGAGTATAGGTCTTTTACTTCCTTGGTTAGGTTTATTCCTAGGTACTTTATTCTTTTTGATACAATTGTGAATGGAATTGTTTTCCTGATTTTCTGTTAGCTCATCGTTATTGTATAGGAAAGCAACAGATTTCTGTGTATTAATTTTGTATCCTGCAACTTTGCTGAATTCAGATATTAGTTCTAGTAGTTTTGGAGTGGAATCTTTAGGTTTTTTTATGTACAACATCATGTCATCTGCAAATAGTGACAGTTTGACTTCTTCTTTACCGATCTGGATGCCTTGTATTTCTTTGTTTTGTCTGATTGCTGTGGCTAGGACCTCCAGTACTATGTTGAACAACAGTGGGGAGAGTGGGCATCCCTGTCTTGTTCCTGATCTTAGGTGAAAAGCTTTCAGCTTCTCGCTGTTAAGTACGATGTTGGCTGTAGGTTTGTCATATATGGCCTTTATTATGTTGCGGTACTTGCCCTCTATACCCATTTTGTTGACAGTTTTTATAATGAATGAATGTTGAATTTTGTCAAATGATTTTTCAGCATCTATGGAGATGATCATGTTGTTTTTGTTCTTCTTTTGTTGATGTGGTGGGTGATGTTAATGGATTTTCAAATGTTGTACCATCCTTGCATCCCTGGGATGAATCCCACTTGATCATGCTGCATGATCCTCTTCATGTATTTTTGAATTTGGTTTGCTAATATTTTGTTGAGTATTTTTGCGTCTATGTTTATCAGGGATATCGGTCTGTAATTTTCTTTTTTGGTGTGGTCTTTGCCTGGTTTTGGTATGCAACAGCATTTTATTCATTTTCATATCCTTAGTGACCACCACAGAGTCAGGTTGAAAATGTGTATTATAAACGTTTGTTGAATGGACAGAGAGGGGTAGGTATAGTAATATTGAAATGATTAATTGAATATAACTGACTTCATCACATTCAGTTGTGGGCAGATGTCTGCAGAGAAAGCTTTGTGTTCCGATAAAACCATTAGCACTCATGTTGCAATTGCTTCTTACAGTTATCATTGTACTTAATGATTTAAAGATTGTTGCTCTTCCTATCAGACCTCTAGAAATGTCTGCTAACATTGGTGGTAGAAGCCAGGATATTGAAGGTCAGGGGACAAATACATGGCTCTTCGTCTCAGCCTGGATGAAAAAACACTCTTTAGCAAGATGACACTAGTTTTATTTTAACAGGGATGCAAAGGCATTAGCAAATTAATGAATTGATCAATGAATTTTTTTATTAATGTATTATTGATGTACACTCTTATGAAGGTGTCACATGAAATACAATGTGGTTACTACATTCAGCCATATTATCAAGTCCCCCCCATACCCCATTGCAGTTACTGTCCATCAGTGTAGTAAGATGCCACACAGTCACTACTTGTCTTCTCTTTGCTACACTGTCTTCCCCATGATCTCCCCCCACATCATGTGTACTAATCATAATACCCCTCAATCCCCTTCTCCCTCCCTCCCTACCTGCCCTCTCCCACCCCTCCCCTGTGGTAACCGCTAGTCCCTTCTTGGAGTTTGTGAGTCTGCTGCTGTTTTGTTCCTTCAGTTTTGCTTTGTTGTTATATTCCACAAATGAGGGAAATCATTTGGTACTTGTCTTTCTCTGCCTGGCTTATTTCACTGAGCATAATACCCTCCAGCTCCACCCATGTTGATGCAAATGGTAGGACTTGTTTCTTTTTATGGCTGAATAGTATTCCATTGTGTATATGTACCTCCTCTTCTTTAACCATTCATCTACTGATGGACACTTGGCTTACTTCCATATCTTGGCTATTGTAAATAGTGCTGCAATAAACAGAGGAGTACATACATCTTTTTGAATCACAGAACTTGTATTCTTTGGGTAAATTCCTAGGAGTGGAATTTCCGGGTCAAATGGTATTTCTTGTTTTAGTTTTTTGAGGAACCTCCATATTGCTTTCCACAATGGTTGAACTATTTTACATTCCCACCAGCGGTGTAAGAGGGTTTGTCTTTCTCTACGTCCTCACCAGCATTTGTTGTTCTTAGTCTTTTCGATGCTGGCCATCCTTACTGGTGTGAGGTGATATCTCATTGTGGTTTTAATTTGCATTTCCCTGATGATTAGCAATGTGGAGCATCTTTTCAGGTGCCTGTTGGCTCTCTGAATTTCTTCTTTGGAGAAGTTTCAGTTCATATCCTCCACCCATTTTTTAATTGGGTTATTTGCTTTTTGGTTGTTGAGGCGTGTGAGTTCTTTATATATTTGGATATTAACCCCTTGTCAGATATGTCATTTACAAATATATTCTACCATACTGCAGGATGCCTTTTTTTTTTTGCTGATGGTGTCCTTTGCTTTTTAGTTTTATGTAGTCCCATTTGTTCATTTTGCTTTTGTTTCCCTTGCCCGAGGATATGCGTTCAGGAAAAAGTTGCTCATGTTTATTTTCAGGAGATTTTTGCCTATGTTATGGTCTAAGAGTTTTATGGTTTCATGACTTACATTCAGGTCTTTGATCCATTTTGAGTTTACTTTTGTGTATGGGATTAGACAATAATCCAGTTTCATTCTCTTGCATGTAGCTGTCCAGTTTTGCTTGATCAATGAATTTTTAATAACTAGAGAATATATGTACATGGCACATATCAAAACAGAAACGTATAAAAGAATATATAAAATATTTGTTCATGCTGTGGTTTCCAGCAATCAAGTCTCCTTCCCTGGAGGTTCTAACATTGATATGGTAGATATAGGCTAGAAACTGCCAAAACCAAGAGATACCAACATAAGACATATGAGCAAAATAGAAGTTTGTCTTTCTCATGTAACAGTCTGGAAGTATGTGGTCCAGGCTGGGGAGTGGCTTTGCTCCATAAAAATCATCCAAAGGCCTGATGTCTTCAATCTTGCTATTCTCATAGCATTGTCCATAGTGGATGCTAACCCAGTCCCACATGTACTCCAGCACGTGGGAAGGGAAAGAGAGGACACAGAGGGAAGACACTTTCTTTCTAAGCAAATGATGCATATGTTGCACCACTGGCAAGAACATTGTTACATGGCCATACCTAGCTTCAAAAGAGGCTGGAAAATATTGTCTTTAGCTAGGTGGCCATAGCCCAGTAAGAAATACAAAAGAGAGCTCATTTGGTGTCTCAAAATAAGAATAAATTCTTTTACAATGCGGCAATATTGTCAACTGGATTATGAGTCATTGGATCTGTCCCTGTATTGAATTGTGATGGCTGGCATGTCACAACTAGGCACCTCTGAAAAACCCAGAAATAAATAAAGAACAATCAATAGAGGCCTGAAGTTCCAATCCATTTAATTTCTAGATCATTTTTCTTCTTTAACCCATTCTTCTCTTTCTTATATTTGAATTTCTAAGACAGGGGATTGATAATATGGAGGTCACCCACAATCTTCCTTCTCCACTATAACACTGGGGAGAATTAATCTTTGAAAGTTGTGAAGTAGGTGAAATTTATCTTTGGTGATCTGTTTTCTTCACCTTCTTTCCCTGGGCATACAATACCCGCAGTGCCCTGATCATTCAGAATCCCATACCACAGGGCACACAGGACTGTTCTCCATGTAAGGCTGTGGCTACAAAATTCTCTCTCCTCTTTCCTCACCCAACAACTATACCCATAATGCTCCACCTCCAGCTGGTCTTAATTGCAGATGTGTATATTGGTATTCACACAGAAATTTTCCAATATAATTTTTGTAAGTTTCTACTTATTTTCTGAAGAAAGCATTACATTATGGAAACAATCAAGAAGATGGAATTTCCCTCTTCTCTCTTCTTATGGTCATTTTGGTGTCACTAGTGGAACAGTTGAAGCCATCTTAGAGACTTTGCTTTCAGACTGAATTAACATGATGTATGAGTACTATCTTCTCTCTCTCTTTAAATATGAGAGTTGATTTGGTGATATATTGATTATTGCTATCTTTAGTTTCCTTAATTTGTTGTGAGAATAATTAATACTTTAGAAAATTTCTGCTATCAGTGAAAGATTCCAAAAAGAGCACACACATTGCTCAATATTTGACCAAGACTCAATAACTGACACATTTATTCAAATAGTGCAATGCTTCCCAAATCACAGAACAGGCCGAAAATATGAAGGGTTGAAGAGAATCATTATCTCAGCATATCCCGTTCATTGGCTAGCCTGGTTAAACACAGCTTATCTAAAATGCTGCTATTCAAAATGTGGTCTTCCCATCAGCAGCATCGCCATTACCTGGGATGCTTGGAGCTTGTCAGAAATGCAGAATTGCAGACACTATCCCAATTTACTGAATCAGAATCTGCATTTTCCTTGGATTTCCAGGTGACTTATGTGCATATTAAAATTTGAGAGCACCAATCTAGAAAATAGTGGGTAATGTCACTAGACAGGAGGTTGCACTTACTGGGCATTAACAAAATAGCAAATCACTAAAATGTTTATTTCCCCAAAAAGGCAAATCATTAGATTCTTTTGTACTAAAAATGTTCTTTACAGTACAAAAAGAAGTTTTACTAAAATGACACTGTCTGAGATCTGGACTTTGATCCTGTAACTTTTCTTTCATCATAAAGCATTAATAAGTATATACAAGATCTTTCAGCATTCTATAAATGTGCAACACAAAATGTGTGTTGTACTTACCCTACAGATTCCATTTCTTTAGGCAATGTGGAGGACTAAGATGATTGCACCTAAAGTCATTTCACCCTCCTTCAAGCTTCAAGCATGCATCCTATCCTACAGAGACTGGTTAGCCAAAAATCACATCCTCCAGACTCTTGCAGCTTTTAGTATGAAAGTATTTAGGTTTCAACAATTTCCATATGAGATCTGGGAGGCTGTTTCTCTACACAGACATGGTTGTGGAGGCATTTTTTTCTTCTGTAGAGGTCCCATTTTTTAGTCATTAGCTTCATGAACGTCAGAAAACATGGATGGTGCATCCATTTTGCTAGTTCAGGTTATGGTTGTTAATGGTGTGATTCTGGTAATGGCTGTGGAAGTAGCAGCTTCTTGATCCTGGAAACTTCCAGATAGTGTCTGTAGTGGTATAGTTCTGAAGCTGTCCGTTTTTCAATGAGGAAGAGCCTAGTATCTTGGTTTCTTGGTTCTGAGGTGTGGCTTTGAGAATCACTCTAGTAATACTCTCAATTATTCTTTAGGTATTTTAATGTTTTCTGCTTAAACTAATTGGATTCTGTTCTCTGCAGCTGAACTTTGACTGATGTAGTCTGCTCTGTTTTCAGGATCAGTCATGTATTCATTGATTTATTTAGCAAATGTTGGTCTTCTCTGAATAAGTGTTGATATATGTATAATATGTAAATAATTTATATTCTAAATAATTTAGAATGTGAAAATTGGGTGTGATCAGTAGCACTTAATACCTTTTTGTTAATTTTGATTCTACCTATATTTTCATATATGAGATGAATTCACTTTGATAAATTCTATTTATTCTCAACTGTGGACAGAAATGCTATGCTTTTACTCCTTTCAGTTATTGAAGGCATTTTTTACAACTTCTAATGTACTATCAATTCCCGAGTCAGAAAGAAAAGTGAAAATAATTTAAGTATTATTTCTAAGACTAAGGGTAAGTGGCTATAACTGATGACAAGCATCTGAATTTTACCTGTCATTATCTGGTATATGAGCAGGTGTGTTTAAGATTATTCTATTTTATTTTTGCAGATTTAGCACAAATTATTGTTTTTTAAAGAGGCCAAACACCGTGGCAGCTCTAGCCCCGAAGCAGATGTGCATGACGATAACACCTGAAAGAGAATACCATTGTGGTTATACTTGACTACACAATGAGCCAATAGTGTTCAAGGCACTTCCTGCAGGGTGCATCCTCTTGGAACAGTGGCTTCTTTTCACCAAAACCAACCAAATGTGGATTGAATTAAAGGGGCTAGTGTGGGCAACAGTACCAGAGTGCTCTTTCTTGGTGACCTCTGTCAAACATAGAAAGCGGTATCATCACAAACAACATACTCTGGATTTGATAAAATTTCATGGGAACTAATTGACTTGTCTCTGAATGGACTTTATTCTAAGCTGGAGTCATATTAAACATATGTTAATTAAAATACACCTCTAGGGTTCCAGTCTTTTGGTAATATGGCTTACCAATAAGATGTGCATTTATTCAATTTTTTCAGGAGCTGAGACAGGAAACAAAAGTTTTGTACATTCAGTGAAATAGCAGCAATGTTGGAAATTAAGTTTGGGTATGAAAAGCACATACTGTGCATCTCTAGTTGTTCAAATGATGTATCTATAGCAAATGGTGACAGTTTCTCATGATTTCTGAGCCTTTTCCATAGAAATTAAAAAATGAACACTAAAACAATTCACTATATTTGTAATTCCCTATGGAAGCAAACTGAATTTATACCAATAAAAATGGTGAAAACTATCTTTTCATCCTTTCCCAGAATTGGGCATTTAAAGAGCTGTTGCTGAGTTTCTTGGCAGTTTTGGCTACTGGGTGATGTGTGATTTCCCTGTCTCATCTAAATTAAATCATGCAGACTATAACTAATGCCCTCCTTCTTTAGTTCTTCTCACAGTATAGTGATGAGCTAGCTAGCGTTTTTCTTATCAAAGAATCTACTGTCGCTGTCTGAACCACTCATCTGCAACAAGCTCAAAGGTCACTGCCTATGGTCAATGTACTGATTTATGTCCTTTAAACATGCTTTCTACGTTTTATTTCTTTAGTTTTTTTACTTAACAGTTTGATTTATTTTAAAAAAGAATTAAGTTTAATACTGGTACATGTTGACTCCTACCTATTATTAGTGAACTGAACACTGAGTATAGCAGTAAGGTTCAGCAAGACCGGATGGTTTCTTTACCGACCAATGTGACTTGGATTCTAACGTGGTATAATCCATAGATTGAATGTAGGCCTTGAGAATTTAAAGTATTTTCCCTTTTACACAAAATATTTGGAAAGTTTGTATAAAGCTTTCCGGCTCCTCTCATTCTTCCCAGTGCTCTGCCAATGACATTTGCTCATCTGTACCCAGCTCTGCAGCTCCCTCTTTGCTATTTCTTCTGTCCACTTCCCTTCTATCTTAATTTAAAAAATAAATTTCTAATATTTTTTTAGTTATTTTGTCAGTGTACATCTACAGCCACACATAAATTTGATTATAGCTGTCTGGTGTTGTGAAAAAGCTTGCAACTGTATTCCAAAATGACAGGCCCTGTAATCATAAAGTACAAAAAAGCTATGTTACAGCACTGTCAGCAATAAATAAAAACGCTTTTTTGGAGGAAATAATTTTGGAGAGATAACTAGAATGAGGGAGGAAACAATCCACACCCTTGGAGGAAAAGCCACATTTAAGGAAGCATCTGAAGGAAGAGGACAATGGAAATACTTAAGTGACTCATGATCCTAGGCAATCTTCCAGGGTTTAAGTGACAGAGGGCAGTTGGGCTGGTTAGATTTGCCAGTTTCTCTCCTGAAAGATACCGGATCTTTATTTCCCAAGGACTGAATGAATATTCAGCCTTATTGAGCACCTAACTTGCAGAGGACACTGTACAGCAACTGGATTTGCATAGCCGAAAAGAGCACAGCTCTGTCTTTAAGTGCTTCTCGTCTTTAAAACGGAACATCCTAAGAGGTAGGTGTAAAGGGCTCTATTGCAAAAAGAGAAAGCAGCAACAAGAAGCTTGGGAAAGTCCTAGGGGCTCCCCAGAGGAAGTGAGCTGTGGCCGACACAAATGGAATTTTGATAGGCTTCTGTATCTTTCAAAAATAAATGATAATGTGAAATAAATGGATCGTCCAGAAAGGGTAAGGTTGGGATGAAAGGTTAAATTTTATATGGAAGGCTTAAAACACACTTAATTGGAGCAGAGACTTACACAGACGAGTCCCCTATAATTGTCAGTAATGAAGAGTCTAGATGATAAATGAGTGCTAACAGATCAGAGTGACGTTTGCCTGAGTGGAGCGTCTTCTCCGGACTTGGACCTCTTGAGTACCTAGTAAGAGGTGGGGAGAGAATCCACCCACGTCTATCATATTTTGCACTTAGTACGGGGAGGTTACTTTCACGGTTCCAAATCCTTTTCTCCTCTAACCCCCTGTAGTTTTAGGGCTGTGTGAAGTATATCTGCAGGGATTTTAGAGGTTTTCCTCTTCCTCTTTTGAAGACAAGTATTAAAAGTATTTAAATTAGCGGGAGGGCGGTTAACACCCGCAGCCCTGGCCTCACTGCGCGTCTCACGGCCCGACGGAGTTCACCACGCACCGGGTTACGGGTTAGCCCAGCAGCGCTAACGGCCGCGGGGTTGCAACGGCTCCCGGGAGGCGCGCGCGGCTGAGACTCGCAGGCCAGCGGTGAGTTCGGAAGGCGCTAGGACTGGGACAAGGCCGGGCAGTGGACGGCTTTTGACGAACAGCCCTTACAGCCAATTGAAAACCTGATCGACTTTTCCTCCTGCCAATAGGGAGCGGGACCCAAGCCGAGGGGCGCTTCCCGCGGGCTGCGGCTGGATTCGATCCGGCGCGGCGGCAGCTAAAGCGGGGGCGGAGGCTCGGCCTGGGCGGCGGGGAGCGGATTAGGGGAGGAGGGAAAACCGGAAGCTACGGTTGCGTCCCAATCCTTAGATTCGCTCCCCCGGGCTGGGAGTGGAGACGGAGGAGGAGGGAGAGGCCGAAGCTTGGCTCTGTAATAAAGGGGAGCGGCCACTCGGGAGCCTCCTCCCGAGGCGCCCCCTCGTCCCGCCCAGTCTCTGCATCCACCCGGCTCCTGGGCGCGCGGCCCCCGCAGACCTTCGCGAAAGAGACGCTGCCCGCGGCTGGGACTGGCCGGCGCGTCCGAGGCCCGCGCCCCGCCGCCACCCCAGCCGCCTGTCCGCCGGTCCCTCCGGCAGCCGCCATGTCCTCCTCCTCATCCTCCCCTAGGGAGACTTACGAGGAGGACCGAGAGTACGAGAGCCAGGCCAAGCGCCTCAAGACCGAGGAGGGGGAGATCGACTACTCGGCGGAGGAAGGCGAGAACCGCCGGGAAGCGACGCCCCGGGGCGGGGGCGATGGCGGCGGCGGCGGCCGGAGCTTTTCACAACCGGTAACAAAGCGCGGCGCCCCGTCCTCTGTGCCTGGAGTGGGCCCGGCGGCTAGGACTCGGCCCCGGGGCCTCCCGCCCGCCTCGTTTCCCTTTTCTGCTGCGCTGACCCTTGGGAAGCGCCGGCCCTTTGGGCTTTTGTTCTTTACGGTACCTGCTTCCCGCATCCCGACTGCGGAACCGGCCCAGGCCTGGCCGCAGGCCCCGCAGCTGCTCCTGAACTTGGGGAGGGTAGCGAGGCGGGGGCAGCGGGAGGCGTTGCTTCCACTCCGGGGGGCTTTGGTGCGCTGTTAGCTCTTTGTTGGTTTAACTCCTCCGGCTGCTGGCCGGCGGCGGGACGACAGGCTGCCTCCCGTCCCCCTGTCCCCAAGCATCACCGCGGTGGTCTTGATCACTGGACGGTTGCGTCGTTTCCGCCGAGTGCTCTCTTCATCTAGGTATTGAGGAGGTAGAGCCACACTAAAAGACAAATTACTTTCTGGCGCTGACACTCTAGTTCCCCTGAAGGTTTAATTTAAAAATGTTTACTCTTAGCAGGTGTGGCGTGCATGTTTGCTACCCTTTTCCATGTTTTCCTCAGTACAGTTTTTTAGTTCCTTGGTTACAAAAAATGTGTTGATAGGTGTTAGCACAACTCTTCCAAATCTTAAAAATCACCTGTTTTTATATTGACAGTTTATTTCAAACTTGATCCAGAAAAGGGGGAACCGAACCCAGGATTGTATTAATACACATTCCTAGATTCTTGTTTCTCTTACCAAAAATGTTAGCTGCAGGCTCAGCTTAAGTGGGATGGAGACTTTAAGGAAACAAAGCAAAGCAAACATCTTTGCCATGTTTGGGCCACCTAAGCTGTCTTAACGACTTTGTTGTTCTTTAAACATTTAACACATTGTGGTTTTTAAAAGTAAACTTTACCCGAAGCTTATGAAATTGTACACGTATATTCTATTTTTAGGTTAAAATGTTTTATCTTTTGTAAGAGGCAAATTAGAAGCCTTTTAAGCTGTTGTTTGACTTATGTAAAAAATTCTGATCAGTAGTCCCTAATGTTAGAATTTCCAAATACGATAATGTAATGCATAAAGTTGTAACACATTTAAAAAAAGGAACTTTTTCTTCCTCTAAATAACAATAGTTTCCTTGTGGTTAGATTGTACTTTTGATTTTTTGTGCCTAGCTATTTGGAATATTCAAAATGTAACTTGGAAGTGTGAATAAAAAGTGGATACTTCTGACAAGGTGAAAATTCTGAAATGTCCTAATGTGACAAAAGGGCCGGAGAATGAGGGAGAGAAACAAGGGAAGGTCATCAGTCAATAGCTGCAGGCCGTAGCTAACCAGAAACTCCACGTTCCTGGTTGAAGTTGTTTCAGCAATCATCTAGAATGTCCCCAGTACCACTTCATCCCCCTTTTGTGTGACCAGTGGCTGACCCATCATCAGCAACTAATCCATGATCCTTCTCTAAAATGTACTAACCACCTGTCTCAGGACTTACCCCTTTGCATTGGCCCACCTTCCTTATCTGTATTCGGTGTAAATTTAGAGAACTTTATTTCCTTGTGCCTCATAAATGTTCTCAGTTCCTTCAGTCTGGCAGACAACTTGTTTCTGTTGACTGACTTTGCTGCTGGTGATACAGAAATTTCCTCTCCCAGACTTCTTATTTTGGCTAGCATCTGTGAAGTGCTGTAAACCGTTTTATTTCAGAGAACTCTTGGTGTCTAGAGTTTTTTGTTGTTGTTGTTGTTAATCATTAATGTACAATTACATGAACAACATTATGGTTACTAGACTCCCCCTATAATCAAGTCCCCACCACATACCCCATTACAGTCCCTGTCTATCAGCATAGTAAGATGCTGTAGAATCACTACTTGTCTTCTCTGTGTTGTACAGCCCTCCCCATGACACCCCCCTACATTATGTGTGCCAATCGTAATGCCCCTTTTCCCCTCTTATCCCTCCCTTCCCACCCATCCTCCCCAATTCCTTTCCCTTTGGTAACTGTTAGTCCATACTTGGGTTCTGTGAGTCTGCTGCTGTTTTGTTCCTTGAGTTTTTTCTTTGTTCTTACACTCCACAGATGAGTGAAATCATTTGATACTTGTCTTTCTCCTCCTGGCTTATTTCACTGAGCATAACACCCTCTAGCTCCGTCCATGTTGTTGCAAATGGTAAAAAAATTTGTTTTCTTCTTATGGCTGAATAATATTCCATTGTGTATATGTACCACATCTTCTTTATCCATTCATCTACTGATGGACACTTAGGTTGCTTCCATTTCTTAGCTATTGTAAATAGTGCTGCGATAAACATAGGGGTGCATATGTCTTTTCCAAACTGGGCTCCTGCATTCTTAGGGTAAATTCCTAGGAGTGGAATTCCAGGGTCAAATGGTATTTCTATTTTGAATTTTTTGAGGAACCTCCATACTGCTTGTCACAATGGTTGAACTATTTTACATTCACACCAGCAGTGTAGGAGGGTTCCCCTTTCTCCACATCCTCACCAACATTTGTTGTTGTTTGTCTTTTGGACGGTGGCCATCCTAACTGGTGTGAGGTGATATCTCATTGTGGTTTTAATTTGCATTTCTCTGATGATAAGCAATGTGGAGCATCTTTTCATGTGCCTGTTGGCCATCTGAATTTCTTCTTTGGAGAAGTGTCTGTTCAGCTCCTCTGCCCATTTTTAATTGGCTTATTTGCTTTTTGTTTGTTGAGGTGCATGAGCTCTTTATATATTTTGGATGTCAACCCCTTATCAGATATGTCATTTATGAATATATTCTCCCATACAGTAGGATGTCTTTTTGTTCTACTGATGGTGTCCTTTGCTGTACAGAAGCTTTTCAGCTTGATATAGTCCCACTTGTTCATTTTTGCTTTTGTTTCCCTTGCCCAGGGAGATATGTTCATGAAGAAGTCGCTCATGTTTATGTTCAAGAGATTTTTGCCTATATTTTTTTCTAAGAGTTTTATGGTTTCATGACTTACATTCAGGTCTTTGATCCATTTTGAGTTTACTTTTGTGTATGGGGTTAGACAATGATCCAGTTTCATTCTCTTACATGTAGCTGTCCAGTATTGCCAACACCAGCTGTTGAAGAGGCTGTCAATTCCCCATTGTATATCCATGGCTCCTTTATCATATATTAATTAACCATATATGTTTGGGTTTACATCTGGGCTCTCTAATCTGTTGCATTGGTCTGTGGGTCTGTTCTTGTGCCAGTACCAAATTGTCTTGATTACTGTGGCTTTGTAGTAGAGCTTGAAGTCAGGGAGCGTAATTCCCCCCACTTTATTCTTCCTTCTCAGGATTGCTTTGGCTATTTGGAGTCTTTTGTGGTTTCATATGAGTTTTAGAACTATTTGCTCTAGTTCATTGAAGAATGCTGTTGGTATTTTGATAGGGATTGCATTGAATCTGTAGATTGCTTTGGGCAGGATGGCCATTTTGACAATATTAATTCTTCCTATCCATGAGCCCGGGATGTGTTTCCATTTATTGGTTTCTTTAATTTCTCTCATGAGTGTCTTGTAGTTTTCAGAGTATAAGTCTTTCACTTCCTTGGTTAGGTTTATTCCTAGGTATTTTATTCTTTTTGATGCAATTGTGAATGGAATTTTCCTGATTTCTCTTTGTGTGTCTGGAGTTGTTGATTTGTAAAGTTAAAAACCAACTCCACTGTGGAAGTTGGGAATGGGAATATTATAACTGATAGATATACTGGATCTTTAGTGTATTTCTTTTGCCAGAAGTCTTGCTTGAGTTTTTGTGCACCAGGGTAAAATCTTCCAGTAAGATTTTTTCTTCAAAAGATACTTTAATCAGTTTATAAAACAATGTTTTTTGAAAGCAAATTAAACATAAAGCCAGTGGCATTATTTTGGATGTTGGGAAGAAAAAAATGTAATTAATATATTCAAAGTCTCTAGCTGTAGAAATATCACTGGACAGGGCTTGGGAGTCAGGAGTTCTAGCATTCAATTATGTATGTGATCTTGGGAAAGTCAGTTTACTACTGTGCTTTTAATCTTAATCATTGAATGCTAGCATTCAATCTGTGTTATCTTGGGAAAGTCAGTTAACTACTGCTCTGAGTTCTCTTAGTCTGTAAAATGTGAAAGTTGAACTACATGCATTCCATACCTGAAGTTGTAGTTCAGTGATTCATATAATGCAGCTTTCAGATTACCCAGGCAGGAGCTAATATATGCAGATTGAGTTGCAGATTCTAATTTTTGTTTATCTTGCTGCTGTTGTATTTTAGCAGAGGGTGAGTTGCTTTTATTTAACAATAGATCCAATATTCCACTGCAAAATCTAATGAAGACTTTTTTTCCTGTTTTTAAATATTTTTCTTCATGTAATTTTGGATACTATTTTGAAATCATTACAGCTGTGGAAACCTGTACATAATAAAATTTTATAAGGATAGGAATTCCCTTGTTAGATGTTTACTGTCTAGTATGTCATCATCCAGAAACATGGTAATTCATCTAATGGAAAAGGGTTTGGCTCAATCTCAGTGGTTCTTCAGCCCAGCCAGAGAACCTTGTCGTCAAACCTAAATTCAGAGTACACATGATGGGCCATCATCAGCTCTCCTTGAAGTTCGTAAAGTGTAAAGCAAGACTGCAAAGATTTACTTTGTTTTGCTTTTCATAATTAAGTGACAATGAATGCTTTAGTAATATATGCATTAGATTTAAGGAGGAAAGTAAGAAAAAAGTGTTTCTACAAATGCTCCTAATATGGAGATGAATTGATCATTATTTTAAGGTATAAAGAGAACTGAGTTAATAGTTTGGATATGAGAAATAAAGACACCCTCCAAATTTGTGTCTTCTGGCACTTACTTTGAAGAGCAAAAACTCCCAGAGTCTTTTAGATTCACTGGGCTGCACTGTTGAACAAAGCTTGATTATGGAGGTTTGTGCTATATATTATACAATTACTTTATTCTTACGGAGTAAATGGTGTTCTTAAATTTAGCATGCATGACCTTCGGGATCATATTAATAGTAAATTTCTGTATTTGCTTGCTTCTAAGGAAGCAGCTTGACTTGCAAATATTACAGCTTCACTTGGCAAAACCAAATGAAGGAATTGAGGAATTGAACTGGGAGGTTACCTATAAAAAATTTGCTTTTATAAAGGCTGGTATCAATAAAAATTTACAGACTGCTAATTCATTTTGGAGACTTTCAAGTTTTTCTTCTGTTCTGCTAGTGAGTAAACAGACAGACCAAATATTGTGATACATTTGCTGGGGTAAAAATTTAACTTTCTGAGCTTTTAATAAACTTGCAAGCTAGCAAAACACCAAGATCTAGGATTTCTAAAAAAAGGTATGTATATTATATGGAGAATCTAGTTTGAATTTATACACTGTTACACTTTGAGATTTGAATTACAGAGATGATAGCAGTATTATGATGGCTTATTGGATAAATATGGCATGGGAGATGGGATGAGGTCACTTTGTTAGCTGAGCATCCCTCCCAGTAGAGAAGTTAAGAGACCATCACAGTGAGCATAGTAACTACCCTCTGGGGAATAAAAGAAAGTTCAAGGATGTATGCCTGGAGGTAAGTACCAGAACCTTGAGGTGTTAATATAGCAGTAATGTTCTATGCCTCCTTTAGCCGAGCTGCTACAGTAGAGTGAGGATTTTCAGGTCTAGTTTTGGGGAAAAAATGAAAAGTAGTAGGTTTTACTATCTTTTGGTTTTAACAAGTGACTGTATTGCTTTGTGTTTGTGCATACAGTGAAAAGAGCTGTTGCTAGAGCCATAGGCAGGTGTCTGGGCTCTTACCAACATGCTTTGTGACTTCTCTGGAACTCAGCTGGCTGCTATCACATGAAATGGTTGGAGTAGATGATCACTGTGATCACTTAATGCATTAAAAAATAATGCTTGAACTCCTACCATGTGCTACATGCTGTTCTCAGTAATGGGGCTATACTAGTTTAAAAAAAAGTATCTAAAAATGTGTGAGTCTACATCATTTAGTGTTTTGTTTCATTTTTTTCTCTATAAAATTGAATACAGCTTTCAAAGCTTACAGTTCACAGCCACAGCAACGACTTAGGTGAGCTTAAGCAAAACAAAAGAGGTGCGAGTAGGGAATTTTCTGGTGTGTGTAACTGGGCAAGCCAAGTGGTGGGTGGCACTAGTTTTAGGCATGGCTGGATCAAGGGATTTAAGTGATGTCATACAGACCTGATTCTTTCTCTTTCCATGTTTCAGCTCTATTTCCTCTACATAGTGATAAACCTAGACTTAAATTCCTGTGTTAGCAAACAAAGAGAAAGAACACTCTTCTCCCCTAGCACCCATATTTATCTCCTTTCATCAGCCATTTTTTAATCTCCCCCTTGCCCAACTAGTCAGTCACTGGAATACCTCTGAAGTTGGGGAGGCATGACTGTGTGATTGAGTATACCAATGGAATAATATGTAGTTAAGGATTTTGTGTGTGTGTGTGTTTAACCAGAATAAGGTGGGGAGGGATCCTGGGTGAGCAAAATGAAAGGATTTCTACTATAGGGGCAAAAAAATTAAGATTAAAAAAAATTGACTCATAAGGCTGCCCTTTTAATCCTGCTCTGTGACATGATCAAATGTACTTAAAAACTTTGGATAGGAAATTAAAGAGTTTCCAATATTTTTTATCTGCTGTATAGCTTATTTAAAAAACGAAAAAGGCTAAGAGATGTGATTGTTCAGTTTAATTTTAATAAGAATAAAACATAGTTAGCGTGAAGCATCGTGTGAATTAAAAATATTTGCAACTGTCCCTTAAACTAATTTGTCCTTCGTCTATATGAAGTATCCAAAATAAAAGGAGATAATCTTAAATATCTGGAAATACTGTACTTGTTTCTTGATAAATGAGTTGAAAAATTTGAATGCATCCATAGAACAATTACCAGAATGGAGAAGGCACTTGAAATCACATCATAAGTAGAATTGCAGAAGAACTAGGGGGATATTTAGCCTGAAGGGTATACTTCAGTGTGATTTAAGAAATCATTACAAATAATTGGAAGGTTATTATGTAGAAGAAGGAAATGTAGATAAGGGTAAAAATTCCAATTAACATTGAGCCTTTGTTCAATAACTACATCTAAGCCCTGTGCTAGACATTTTATAATTGTTTCGTTTATTTATTGTAATCTTATGTGATAAGGATTTCTTTTCTTTTTACTTTGAGTAGTAAAAGTTCAGAAAGGTTCAGTGACTCTCCTAAGATGACTGAGCCAGTAAGTGCCTAAAGATTCAAATGCAGGTCTGACTCCCAAAGGCCTTTTGGGGTAGGAAACCATAGGGAGACAGATTTGGATGCATGTTACAAAGAATTTTCCCAATAATATAATGGCTGTCTCATGAGATAGGATATTTCCTGTCATTGGAGATAATATGAGGAGAGGTTAGATAATCACTTGGCAGTGTGTGTTTGGTATTGTGGGATGAATTATTGAATTTGAGGTTGGTCTTTTTTAATCCTATAATTTATAGGTGGGCAGTAAAGTTTGTTCAGTGGCTGTTGAGCCCATGTTGTGCAGGGAGATGTTGGGAAAACAAAATTGCCTTAGGACATTGAACCTGGCCTTTGTGAGTTACATTTGTTGCTGTACTGTATGAAGAGATGTTAATGGGCCATTCTCATACTCCCAGAAGTTTCATTTTTACTCTACTGAGCTTGCCTGCTCTCCAGTAGAGCCTGGTCTTCAATCTTTAGTAGTTTAAATTAGCATGTAAGATTGGTGGTGTTAAGAGTTTGTCCTTGAAATAATAGCCTAGAGGGGCTGGGACTTGGGAATGATTATTACTAAGGTTGGTCTGTAGCCTGCAGTGGAGACAAATAATGGCTCTGTTACTGCTGACCCACTTTACCTGCAAAAGGGGTTGAGTAATTAAAAAAGAAAAAGTGTACGTAAATTGTAGGCATTCCTTTATTTGCTGGCTGCTCACTTGGAGTACTGTTTCTAGTCTGATAAGCAATAGATATAAATAACCAGGAAGGAGCCTACATAACTAAACATTTGAAATGGAATTTGGGCTTCTGTGTCAGAAAGAATTAAAAAAAAATCTCAGTACTTCTCTTCAATGTATTCTCCTTAAGCTGGAGAAGACATGATCAAGGTATTAATATATGGGTGGGAAAACCAGTACTGATTTATTCATCAGTTAGGAATCAGTTTCATAGTATGATGCTTAAAAGAGGTAATTTTAGGGTAGGTAAAAGAAACTTTACAGAGGGTTATTTCACATTTCTTATTGCTAGTATATAGTACAGGTAGAGACAAGAAAATACTGATTTAAGAAACGTATTGATTTTGGGGGGTGAAGGGGTGGCAAAAATTTAGTTTGAAAAGATATATTTAGTATGTCAGTTTTATATTTAGAAAAGCCCTAGTTTTTTTTTTAATAAAGCTACAGAAAGGATGAGACATTTTTAAGTCAAGAAAAGGGGATTAATTTAAAGGTCGAGAAATATCAAGGTAGAGGAATTCATGAATGGCAGATTCATTGAGTGGGAAAAGGGAAGAAAAGAGGTTATGGGATGTTTTCAACCTTTCCCCTACCATACTGATAGCACTTAACATCTTCCAGGTTTTAAAGAATGACTTAATTCTTGAACTGTTCCATTTGGAAATATAATTAAATAATAACATATTAGAAGCACATTTTTGAGTGATTGTTAAGTTGGTCCTGTAATCCATTTCTTTGTGAGAGGGCCAGTATGAAAAAAAGGCATATTTTTTAGAACTGTGTTCAAGGTAGTGGTTTATCATTGATGGGAAGGAAGTAGGAGGAAGAGATGTATTCAGCTGATTGGTAGTGTTTTATTAATTAAACTGAGTGGTAAGTTAATAAGGATTTTTTATATTATTTCTTCATGCCTTTTTGTAGTTCTTATATAATTTCCCAACTTTTTACTGTGTAAAATGTTCAATTATGTATGTCCTTCACCTAGATTGAGCAGGTTTTAACACTGTACTGTTTGGGATTTTATCTCTGTAGGTGTATAGCTATATTTACATACATACTATTGTAAGCCCGGGGAAAGGAAACCTCGGGGCAAAATACCTCTAAAAACCGAAATCAGTCAAAGGGAGAAATAAAGTTTAAAATCCGTTTATTGTTTACAACCTGCAGTCCAGGGCCTTCTCTCTTTCCTGCCCCAGCAGAAGCAAAACCAGCCCCTCCCCCTCCCCTCTCAGTTACCGATAAGCCCTCCGTTGCCCAGGTAATTACATTGATATGGAGATGAACTTCTCTCCACCCGAGGAATGATGCAAATGCACTAAAGCCATACTTCTTTCCACCTCTGAACGTCTGTTGATATGCAGATGTACTAAAGCCAGGTGAGATATTCTGGAAATATTACAATTTTACCCACAGGCCACCCCTCCAGAAATCTTGCCTCACAATTTACGCGTTCCCCCCTTTCCGACCAAGCTAATTAAATACAATAGCAACAGCAATAAAATCATGATAATCCTCAAGCCTGAGCCTATGCAGATTAAGTAAATGTGCTTTACAGCATAATCTCTCACTAAGCATAAAATATGTTTCTACACTTGTTTACTTCTTCCTAACAACCGTGCTAGATTACTCACAAAACTTTTACCAAACATTAGACAAAGTCAAGCCTCTATTTAAGCATTTTTTTTCTTGACAACAGCAACACAATCATAATTCTCAAGCCAGAGGATTCAGCTAGGTTCAAAGTCCCATGCAGATTAAGTCCAAAGTTCTTCCATTCCAGCCATCACATGGCAGCTGCAGCCAGGGGGCGCATCCAGGACACAAGGACTGTAGAAGCAAATAATCATGATTGTGGGGGGCTACTTCAGTGTATTCCAGGAATACACAGCAGGCGGGCTTCCAGGCCTTTTCCCAAAGGTGCCAGAAGAGCCAGCCATTGCTGGCCCATGTGTTGAAATGTCCAAGGCTACGTCCATTTTATTCCTGATTGCTGCACCCATCCTTGCAACACATGTCCAGTGAAGTGGGTGCCTTGATCAGTCTCAATCACCGGCGACTGGCCATAGGCTGCAAAGAGGCGCTCTAGGCCCCTCTTGGTGGTTTGATGATCTGCACAATGTGCAGGGAACTCCTTCTGGGCTCGGTTGATTTCTTCAAAGGTCAAATGCAAGCCCCACCAATGGGCTACAGCCCACATTGTCTTTTGCCCCATGTGCAACAAACGTTGCTGTAGCCATTGGGCCACATGAGAGGCAGGCTTTCCTTCTATCCAGCACACCTGGGCCAATGTGTCTGCTTCATCATTCCCTGGGGATGCCAAAGGTAAATGACCAAGTCACATGGTATATGGTATGTGTCTGTGCCACACCACTCTGTGGTCTTTGGGTCCAGTCTTTTACCCACCCAGTGATGGTATAGGTGGTTATTACTTTGGTCAGAGCTGTTCCGGTGATGGACTCCATAGCCAGCAAGACGTACACAGCAGCCAGTTGCTTCTCTATCAAGGTGAACCAGACCTTTGCTCCTTTCCATAGGTGGGACCAGGCTCTGGCTGGCAGCAGAAGGCAGAAACAGTAACCTTAAGCTCGGGCCATGGGCCAGGGTCAGTGTGGTCAGGAGCAGTGGTGGTGCCTCCACGACCACACGAATGTAGACACGTGTCCTTCGGTGTGAGCGTCACTTCTCCCATCATTTCTAGGGGCAGTCGTCCCAAAGGTCGCACCCATTATGACAGATTTTGGGTTCAGAGGAATCGTGCCAATGTAAGTCTGGGGAGAAGAAATCCTGGGGCAAAATACCTCTAAAAACCGAAATCAGTCAAAGGGAGAAATAAAGTTTAAAATCCGTTTATTGCTTACAAACTGCAGTCTGGGGCCTTTTCGCTTTCCTGCTCCAGCAGAAGCAAAACTGGCCCTCCCCATCACCTCACCTTTCAGGTACTGATAAGCCCTCTGTTGCCCAGGTAATTACCCATTGATATGGAGATGAACTTCTCTCCACCCGAGGAATGATGCAAATGCACTAAAGCCGTACTTCTTTTCACCTCTGAATGTCTGTTGATATGCAGATGTAATGAAGCAAGGGAGATATTCTGGAAATACTACAATTTTACCCACATTTATTTTTCCTGAACTATTTGAAAATTGGCATGTATCATGACAGTTCATCCCTAAGTATCGTAGCTTTCCAAAGAATAAGGATATTCTTTTCACAAAATATTACTGTTATCACAATGGTATTTAAGTCAATAAGAGTTCCATTATATAATCTAATATCCTGTATTTAAATTTCTCCAGTTGTCCCTTAAAAGAACATTTTTTATCTGTTATAAAATGAAGGCTCACATACTGCCTTTGGTTGTTGTTGCCTCTCTTTAGTCTCAATCTGAAATCTTGCTTTCACCATTTTTTGACACCAACTTTTTGTAGAGTCAAAGCCAATATAATTTTCTTTTGTATTTTTACCTTTGCTAGCTGATTAGAATTCTAAAGCTTAACAGAAAACTGTCTTATTTCTTATAGATTATTGTTGTCTACTCTATTTTTAGAGTAAAATTTGTTACTCATACTTTAAATGTATGTTCTAAATTATTTAGACGTTATTAAGAGTTCTCTTCTTGCATTATTGTCATCCAGTTACATTTAAGAGCTTAATGATGCTGATGCATGTTTGGTTTTGTTGAGTTTCATCTAGGCAAAGAGTCTCATTTGTTAAAGTTGCCAATAGAGCATTGGTTTCCATATGGTACAATCAGAATGATTCATTTTAAACTTTGTGTCATGTAGTGAATACCCGTGTAACTATAGAAAAGACTCAGCATAAGCAATTCAAATGAAATTCCAAGGATTGAATTAGTATTTCCAAAGGACTGAATTTATTTGTTGGATTTGACAATAGTGTAAGGCTACCTTACATACTTCAATCAGTTCTTTTCTTTAAACTGACATAATTTTTTATTGGCAGGGCACGAGACTGTTGTATTTTCCTAATAATCTTTATAATGTAGAGAAATTGGTGAGTCTTTTAAAATAGCAATAAAGGGATTTAATTAAAATGATTTTTAAGTTTTAACCGTATATCATTTGTGCTTTTAGAATAGTCTGTAAATAGGAGAAAAACCTTTCATTTAATGGATTTATTTTGGCATATATATATGGATTGTACATGGAAATCATTTCTGAAGTGATACAAGAGAGGTGCCCAGTGGCTAGTTCTAACTATATAGATCTTTGTCTTACTGAACTTGAATAAATAAATGAGAGCTATTTTTATTTTCAAAGTCATTCTCATATATAGTCCCTTTGAAAATTAACTTTAAGACAATATACTTAATATTTAAAACTTCCTGCAGGGCATACTCAAAGATCACAATGCTCCATAGGAGCCCAGGAAGGCTTACATTTTTGATTACTCTTTGTTCATCAGCTAATATGATACCTTGAATAAATTTAGGTAGTCAAGTGTAATGCTAAGTGAGTAACTTTTAGTGGGACTAGATAACTAATTAAACAAGGACCAAAAATACTAATCTATATTACAGGAAAAATAAAGTATATAACCTCTATATTAAGATTTTTAAATTGGAGCTTTTTGTTCACTTGGACTACTTGAGATTTTGATCTTATGGAGGTGAAACTATGAACTTAGTATAAAATAGATTTCCAGTCAGCCTGCTCTGTATTTGCTGAAGTTTTTCTGAGATTTCCTTGAATTTGAAATAAGCTATTAAATAACTTACATTGTACTTCTTATTGAGGGTCAGAAATAAAAAATTTTTATGTAAAACATTTAATTGATAATTTTACTCTCAGGTGCTTTTGCTGAGTTGTGAATTGCTTTGTTTTGGGTTTAATTTTTTTAATGTTTGCCTTTTACTGCAGAGTTGAATTTACTGGAAGATGGAATGTAGACTTAAAAACTTTTAAACCACAAATAATTTTCTCTTGCTAGGAGGCTGGTGGAAGTCATCATAAAGTTTCTGTTTCGCCTGTTGTCCATGTTCGAGGACTCTGTGAATCTGTGGTGGAAGCAGACCTTGTGGAGGCTCTGGAGAAATTTGGGACAATATGGTAAGGCTAATAGGGATTTCATCCCAATTGCAAACAGTATCGTAGAACAAGCCTTGCTTGCTTACTACTTGCTACAAGCCTCGATGTTTGATCATAGTATATTTTAAGTTTGCCTGTGACTGTAGTTCTTTACAACCTTAAAAGCCTGTTATTTTTAACTTTCCTGGGATGATGCATTGTCCCGGGCCCGTGATCACCTCTCACTCCTCAACTAGGTTGTGTGTAAAATTGATTATTGCCTTTTTGATCAGATTTTCAAATGAACGTGTGATTCCTTCTTCAACACTTCTTTGACCCAGTGAGTTTATTATGCTCTTCATCTTCATAGTTAGTTTCAGGTAGTTGTACTTAAATACTGTTTTTTTTGGAATATTTTAAGAATTAATTGACAACTGAAAGTGGGTAAATTAAGGGTAGGAGTTATTTGCTTAGGTGAGTGTTGCTGTGAGTTCTTACGCAGGTCATTGAGCAGTCAGTGTTTTATCTTAGCTTATGTTCCTTTTGTGTTTTGTACTCACGTCAGACTGTTCCTTTCTCTTCCCAAAGCTGGTGTATGCTTAAGAATACTGACTTACGTGAACACATAATCAGAAAAGTGAATTTGCTGCCAAAAATAGAAACTCAAAAATTGTTTCTAAATTACTTTTGGAGTATGCCTGGCTGTTCTCTTTGTAGTGTGGATAATCTAGATTTTATTTTATTATTGTTTTTTCCTTGACGAATGAATATGTCTGGGGTTTTTGTTATAGGCATCAGAGACACAGACTTAGTCAAACTATATAAACAGAAGAGACATTTCAATATATTTGCTGAATTAGGTTGATTGCTTCAGTTTTATAAAAATTGGTGTAGAGTTTTGAATATTGAATGGATGATGCATATAAATAGATGGTGAGGAGGCATTAGATAAGTCCAGCAAAAAGGAACCATTGCTTCAAGGAGTAGGAGTAATGTTAGGTGACTGCTTCCATTATGGCATCTTTTTATTAATTTCTTTGGTGATCTCACTGAGGAGGTGGATGACTTGGCAAACCTATTATCCTCAAAACACATACTTCAGAAACCACTGTTACTCTTTATAGCTTAGAGGTAGAAATTGGGAATCCACATGGGTATATATGCCCATTTCTTGAAGGATTGCTGAGATGACTATATCACTTCTTAGTCACTTGGAGTGGATATGGGAAGTTAATTCTGCCCAGAGATTTATATATTGAAGCAAACTCTTCAGACCTTCTTTAGATTTGTGGGTTGGCACTGGACTAACCCCATGGATTGCATTGTATTACGGAGTTATGAAGACATGGCTAACTCTGGTTTTTCTTTATTTAGGGCTTTTAAGTTATGTTCTTAGAGCAAGAAATACCGAAGCCATGTCAGAAAACAAGTTGATGAGCAAATATAATTAAAAACTTTAGGGAAATAATAACTATATTGATATTTTGATGTTAATTATGATCATGACCTGAATGTTGGGGATTAAAGAAATAGAACTGTTTAAGTTGGTGAGTAATTTGAATTACTTTTGGGTGGCCTGTCCATTTTTAGACTCTATCCTTTTTGAAACTTGGTCCATGGTCAAGTGTTCATATATGAATGTTACTCAGTTTAATTTGCATACTCATTCTGCCTTCAAGGTTGGTAGTTATGTGGATAGGAAAGTCATGAAATAATTCGGACAAATTAGTGTGTATTTAAGAGCTTAACTGGCATAAATGTGTGTAGTAGGAGTTTCAGTTGTGTGAAGTGATCTTGAATAAGAGGTGGATGATATTAAAGCTGAAAGAACCTTGATTGGCCTCCAGTGGTGAGTAGGTGTTTTGTTTCAAAATGTTGGCATTTATAGAACCTTTCTCTGTTTGTTTGTGGTTATTTAGGGGTGTGTGTATGGGATTATAAAGATTATGTAGAAGCTGCTCATATTAAAAAGGTGAGTCACCAAGTTCAATGTACAATAATTTTATATCTAAAGACTAGATGTAGTTGAAAGAAGTTCATGAGAAATGTTAAGAGAATAATTATGTCAGGAAAATAAAATTGCTGTATTTTTTGTCTTTATTCTGTAGTATATTCATGTACTAAATCAAAAGAATATTTAAAAATATGTGGTAAGTCTCTTTTCCTCCATTTTCTCCTCCCATTAAAGGAGAGGATGCTAGGTATAATGATTAGCTTATACTAGTTTAAGAGTTTTAAACTTTCGGGACCTAATTCATATAGTTTTATTTAAAAATCAGTAAACGTAAGTTGAAAGCACCAACCATATTATGTCCCTAAGCCTTTTTGTTTATTTTTTCTTTCTTTGGTCTTCCATTCTTCCTCACATTAATGCTTTTTAAAGATTAAAAAAAAAAAAATTGTGTGCCAGACAATTTAAGTGCATTCTGAAATGTTTGAAACATTCTAATTTCTGTTCTCTATCTTCCTGTGATGCCACTTTCCTGGGTAACCTTTTTAACTTTAAATTCTGTCTTGTAGCTCACTTCTTATTGTAGTTACAGAAAGCAGTTTTATTATCATCAAGTCTATAAGAGGCCAATAAAGAATTTATTTCTGAATCTTTTAAATTTTTCTGTATTTCCAAAGAGCCAAAGGGCATTGTTAACAAAATTATTTGGTGATATTATTTAGCTATTAAACTAGCTTATATTTGTGAAGAGAGAATATTTATTCTTTTAAAACATTCTTAGCATAAACCTGATTCCACGGTTTTCTCTTCTTTTGTATGCAAGACTATAGAACTTCGGCAAGGAGACTGCATCGTCTAAAAGCAATGTTTCTCTCCTGTGATTTATATCTTGCATTTATAGTTGGTAAATCTTTATCCAAGGCCTTATTGTTAGTGTATTTTCTTCTTTAATTTTGAATGATGTGGTTGGGGAAAGCTAACAGGTTTCAAAGACCAACAAATATTGATTGAATATCTGTTGTATGCCAGGCTCCGTTTCTAGATTCTGAGGATATAAAGATTAATGAGGCAAGGCAAGCAGTAACTATAATCTTAACAGTAATTCTCCCAAGTTTTATAAATGAGGAAACAAATTCATAAGAAATTACAAAATTTGCCGGTCTGCAAAGTGGTCTGTCTTGTATTGATAAGAAACATTTGTCAGTTCCTAAAGTGGAGCAGTAGGTCCTGGATACTTGATTGAGAATCAGTGCTCTCCCTGAGTATGTAACCTGATGTTATTTCTCTGCCCTGCTGCTGTAAAAACCATGTTAGCTATATTTTAAAACATTTTTAAGGTCCTTGTTCCTGTGAATATAGGACATCTCGTTTCCCCTGCTGTGATCTGCGTGCTGTGATTTCTCTGTTCCCTCCCTTCATTCTTTTTCATTTCATGTATTAAAATACACCCCCAAAAAAAGAATATACAGTGAAAAAGAAACACTTCACCCTCATGCCCATCGACAACTATGTTTACCATATTCTAGTGAATATCTTTTCATAGATTCTTTAATATTTAAAAACATTTTGGAGGAGATTATTTGTATGAAATTTGGTTGGTTTGCAGTTGCTTCTATGTATCTTTTGGTTTTCCGTTTTTAGTGAAGATAAATGAAAGTATAGTTAGTTCTTAGTTATAGTGTGGGCACTTATTTATTTGGAAAATTTGATAGAGGTAATAGTTTCTATTGTTAGGGGTCCCAAATGCTAACCTTCTCTTTCATCTCTGTTGGTCTTTTTATCTAGATATTTTCTAATACTTCTTAAGAGTGGCAGCCTGAGAATAAACTAGGCAGTGTCATTAGTGACAACAGAGAATTTTTCTTGAGGGCATGAAGTGAATAAGCTGTCAACCACAGTAGGATAAGCTTTCAAATGTGCACCATTTTCCTGGTATTCCACAATTTATTTGGATGATTTAAGACTTGACTAACATTGGATGTAGATGGTGAAGAATACTAATCTGTGTGGTTTGGCACATTTTTATTAAAGTCTGTTTTAACTTGATTGAGAACAAATGAAGCTAGTTTAATCATATAATATTTGTGTATTCCCTCCCAATCTTCCTTTCAGCTATGTGATGATGATGCCGTTTAAACGGCAGGCTCTCGTGGAATTTGAGAATATAGATAGTGCCAAAGAATGTGTGACGTTTGCTGCAGAAGAACCTGTGTACATTGCTGGTCAACAGGCTTTTTTCAACTATTCTACAAGCAAAAGGATCACTCGGCCAGGGAATACTGATGACCCATCGGGAGGCAACAAAGTTCTTCTCCTATCAATTCAGAATCCTCTCTATCCAATTACAGTGGTATGTATTTTAGTATAATAAACTAAATTGAAAGTGATCTTAGGATTTGCATCTAGAGTGACTCACCCATAGTTTTCTTCACTGCCATCTAGTTATTTGAAAATGGTGGGAGTTTTTTTAGAATTATTAAAATTAATCTTAATTTTGACTATCAAGTTCAGTGAACAAAGGAATGGTGGAGCAGTGAAGCTAAAAAGGTCAGAAGCATAGTTGTCATAGTTAAACAAGCACGTTTAAAATTTCTTAGTTGCCATCAGTTTTAACTGTTTCTGATAATGAATTAGACTTGTTGGAAATGATCCAAGAAATCTCACCAGGTATATGTATTAAAGAGCATCTACTACGTAATGACAGAACCCTATAGTACAATAAGGTGCTTATATCATAAACTGTTTGAGATAGCTTGTTAAAAACCTGCCTGGTTTGCTTAAAATTCCATCTCACCCTTTAAAAAAGTGATAATAGTAGAATTTTAAAAAGGATTCATGTTCTGGACCAGTTGTTTTCTACTTCATAATCACAGGCTGTTTTATATATTACACTAGTGACAAGGACACTGGATTTTTGTAATGAATAGAATAACACAATAAGGGAAGCCTCAATTAGTATGATTTCTGGAAGGGTATATGATAGTGGGACATAAACTTAAAACATAAGATAAACTATTTAAATAGACATTATGTATCTATTTACTTTTATAATACAGACTTATTAATAAATTTGGTGTTTTGGGGAAAAGAATATGTAACTAATCTAGTACACGTACTGTGATTTGGTTACTGTTGTATGCCTGGTACTTAATGGTGCAGCTGTGTATTGTAGGGGCTCAAGAAATTTCTTTAAAGTTGAACAATTGCTCTGAAGTGGGTATTTGTGTTCTCTCATAGATGGTTCAAGCATCTTATTTGGTGACATCTAACACTGTATAAATGATCTTCCCTGGGTCCTTTCTCTGTAGCCATTGTCCTTTGAAAAATGAATACCAAGTTCTGTTATTACCCTTAATAAGTATTTATTACTGTAATTCAAGCAGTTACAATATTAATATTTCAGAGTCACATTTGGAATAAAAACCAAATTCATTGATTACAGTTTTGGTTTCTTGTGTATTGTCAGAAATTATTTTAGGCACCTGTTAAAATAAAAATTGATTCATTTGGGAGATAAAATAGGTAATAGTGCTTTTCAAATGTTTCATTGGAACTTCTCCAATGTGGGTATATCGTGTAGGTAAAGAAATACCTTTAGATTTATTAAAGTGTAACAATTTCAATGATTAATAGAAATGACATATTGACAGGTTTTTTTTGTAATGTAATGCTGGAAAATAACAGTATAGCTTTAATGTTTTTCCAAACAAAGTGTGAAGAAATCTTGTGTTCTTTCCTTCATAGGATGTTTTATATACTGTATGCAACCCTGTTGGAAAAGTGCAACGTATTGTTATATTCAAGAGAAATGGGATACAAGCAATGGTTGAATATCCTTTATTTGTAAATATTTTATTGATATGTTTATAAATGCTATGTAATAAAGACTTTATTTTTTCCTGCGTAACCATTTCTAAACAAGTAGCGTTTATTCCCCCCTCATCAAAAAGCCCTACTTGTCTTAGGTTTAAGAAATGAAACCAGTGCCCCCAGAGAATTTTACTATTTGGGATAAGAGTGACTTGCTACCATGAAACAGTCCAGGGCTTCATCTTATAGTATGCTTTGCCTTTTTAATGGGAAAAAAAATCCACTGTTTGATAACAAGTACACTTGGACCTTTTTGAAATTTATCCCAAATGGACTTCTCTGAATCTCTCCTTAAAATAGGTAGTTTCAAAGTACCAAAACTTTCATGTCAGTAGGACCTTTCTTACTTTGCTTTACTGGTCATGGTTCATGTAAGAACTACTTCTCTATGTTAAATTTGTTGTACACTGAGTAAAAAGAGCCAGTTGCAGAGTAGAATATATAGTACAATCCATTAAAAAAAAACAAAACTCCTAACCTGTGGTACATACTGTGTGCACAGATAAAGTTTAGGGGTATACAGCAAACTCTTAATGTGCTTAACTTCCAGCGAGGTGTTTTTGTTTTTTGCTTACGTGTTTTTTACCACTTTTGAGGGTTTTTTTTAAACAATCATACTTAAGTTTAAATCCAATAAGATGAAGTTAAGTGATTATAAAACCCTACCTTCTCAGAAATATATAAAAATTAAATATTTGTTTTGTGTTGTTTTGGTTCTTTGTAGTTTCTTTCCTAATTTAAGAGTAAAATATCTGTTTCAAAGTAGCACACTGTCCTTTACTAGTGAATGGGACCATGCTCCATTCCTCCTCCAGTCCTTCCAATTTATAAAGTACTTATGCTGACTTAGAAAGGATTAGGGTAGATAGTTTGGTTGTATTTAATGTTTTCTTCAGTACCCTTGATCTTAAAAATATATTTTATGAAAATTCATGTAAAAATTGTATTTGCTAAAACATTCCTAGAAGTGAAAGTTTTTCTGATTGTTTTCAGCCCTTTTCTTAGGGAGTGAATAATGATTAAATATTGGACACTTAAATTTCCTTAACAGAGCTTATGTTTGAATCAGTCCTTTGTGCCCAGAAAGCTAAAGCAGCACTCAATGGAGCAGATATATATGCTGGATGTTGCACCCTAAAAATCGAATATGCAAGGGTAAATATTATTTTCCAGCACTTGGCCAAAGAAATATTTATGCTTTGGATATACAATTGGAACTTACTTTCTTTTAATCTTAACAGCCAACTCGTCTAAATGTTATTAGGAATGACAATGACAGTTGGGACTACACCAAACCATATTTGGGAAGACGAGGTAAGTATTTTATGCATTTTACAATGTACTTAATGTTGTTGACAAATTTTTACATACAATTTCCTTTTTCTGAGATGAGCTAGTTCATTCAATTGAAAACTGGTGAATGCTTCTGTTGCAAAAGGCCATGTAATGCTGGAAAATAACCTTGAACATTAGTGCCCCCTACTGGTACGTACTGAGTTATTTATATTTAGTTCAACAAGGAGCCCCCATACAGGCACGCCCGCAGTTCAAGGACTTGCATTTCTCCAAGCAGCTCTCTCTCTTTGGAGGAGAGGAAACTGATTCAGAATATTCCTTACAAACTGCAAACTTGCACACTGCTTCTCTATGGAAAGGACTTTTCCCCCAAGCTGGACGAGGCATTAAGAAGGATAGAGGACTCCAGCAGGCTGACTCTACACTTCATCATGCACAACATCGGCATCAGCAAAAAGCCCTCTGAAAAACTCAGACTTGCAATTCACCTTGACTGCATACTGCATGCACCATCACCCCAAGTTTTTAAAGGAGGACACTTAACAATACTTCAGACTTGCATGGGATGAACACCATGATAGACTGTGCCCATTTATTCAAGCTGTATGTGTATATTGGTCTGATTTCCCATAAGGTTTCAGTTGCAGAATTTAAGACTTTTCACTAACGGATACTAGACTTTACCTACAATGTTGTAAATCTTAATGCCCATTACTGTAATTGTTTGCAGCTTACATTCAAATTGTTAATTGGCAAGTAACCAGGGCCAGTTTATCTACAGGTCTTGGGAATTGATAATGCTCATCCAATCCCCACAGATATTAAAGGTAAAAGGATTAGAAAGGTGCACACTTGCTGCACTTAAGTTTACTTTTTTGTTTTTGTTTTTTATCAATTGTGGACACTGAACAGCATAACATAATGATGAAAAGGTGCATTATATGTAAAAGGTGATTTTGTGTGGTTTGATTTTTGTAAAGTGGCTGTTTATAACTTGCTACTTTTTGTAACAATTAAAGGTTATCACTCATGTTAATTTGTGTAACTAGACATTTTGACATTCCAAATGTAGGTGAAAGTAACATGTCTGTTCAAGGTAAAATATATTTAAACTTGATAAATCTGAAAATAAGAGCATTTCATTTGAGATGCATTTTCATCTATAACTTATAAATGCTGTAGATTTATGAGCATAGATTTGATTGATAAAATTGTTCAACTAACTGTGTGGCAATTCTGGAATATACAAATTAAAATGTGGATCTTGTAAAAACAAGGGGGCTGCAGTATTGGCTACATCTCAATTACAATATCGTTGATTGAACCACATGTTGGAAATACCAAGATGAGTGTCTGTAAAAGGCAATAAATAGAATTGTATGGCATCCAAAATATCTTGAGCAAGTAGTGGGAACTCTATAGTGCATGTGCTCTTGCCAAAAGAGACAATAAAAGAGAATGTTATGATCCTTTGCATATTTAAATATTTAGGACTTTTGATAATTGGCCCTGTTAATATTCAGTTCTTAGTAAATCATCTTGCCTTATGCACGGGGTTGCAAACAGTTTTGTTTTGTAATTCAGCTTTGGCTGGACCCCCACATTTTTCACTACTCACAGAAGAAATCTGCTTGGAAGTAGGCTTGGTGCAGTTGAATTATAGTATTAGAAAACAAAGCCTTAGTACTCAAACAACAGAACAAGTGGTTGATGAGAAATCTCACTTCTGTCAAGTTATAGGCAGTCATTGAACACTTGGTTTTTTGTTTTTTTTCTTTACTCATTTGATAGTGATTTTTGGCTCAGTTTCTCCTAGTATCTCTTAAAACATTTGTAGAAATGCTTATTTTAATAGTGTTTACATCTAAAATTTATACAAAGCCAGCTTAGATTAGATTTTCATACAAAGAATTACATTCAGAAAAGTTTAGAAATCTGTAAGGTAGAAATTTAAATAGTGAAACATAATTAAAGGAAGTAAAACAGAACTTTTGTTGTTCATGCTTTCAAAGGAAGAGAATTCTTGTTTTCTGATTCCTTACAGATGTCTGTCTGGCAAGACCGTGACAGTTCACATTTTTTTTGTGTGTGTTGATTTTAGCTTCCACTCAAGTTGATACTGAATTGTAACTTTTTCTACCAAAAAAAATAAGAAAAAAGAGTGCTTTAATAAACAACCTCATTTTAAAAAGTCTTTCTCAGGAGAAATTACATTTTAGTGTAAAAAATTCTTGGCCTGGACTCCAGAGAATCCTTCCAGAAATGTTGAGCAAAACTCATACATGTGCATCTTCCTGGGGAGAAGGTGCGCAGCTTCTTCCATCAGATTTCAGATGAATCCGGGAAAGGTTACAGATCACTCTTTATAGACTGGTGTATTCAGCCTTTGATGTCTGCACACTTCTGTTTTATGTGACCCTTTTTAGGTAGTGAATACTTCAAAGAAAGAGAATTATTATTGAGAATGTTTGCCTAAAAGACACCTAGGAGATCATCTACTCTATATACTCTTTCATTTTATGAATGAAGATTGTTTCTGTGATGATACAGCAAATTAGTGGATAAGTTAGAGTCCTGTGATTCACAATTCAGTGATCTTTGCTTTATAACACAGTTAACTGTATCTTTAAAACTGAGCCGTGAAGACATCATGGTTTTTGTTTAAGATTCTTAGATCAGATAAGGAATTACTTTCAGTGTTTGATGGCATGCTTAAGCAGAGGAGTATTAACAGAATGGATTAGCAGACTGGATTTTATCAAGAGGAGTGAGACTTAAACCATGTTGCTGGAAGTCGTAATGAAAGAAGGAACTATGAGTGTTTACACTGGAGAAGAAATGACTTTGGGGAAATGGAGGGAGGATCATAATAACTTTTAAGCATTTGAAGGGGTTTTTGGAGAGAGACTGAGTAAGTTTGTGAGGACCTAAATGAGAAAGTATGGGTAGACGACCAATTTTTATACAATGTAAAGTTTAATTTTCTCATGATTTACAACTAACAAAATGTTTGGGAGAGTAGTGAGTACCTTGTTATTGGTTTGGGTAAGTTGAGGCTAAATGGTCCCCACTGACAGGGATGGTGTAAAGGGAATTTATACACTGAATAGAAGTTGAACTAGATGGCCTCCTAGGTCCCTTTCAGTGCTATAACTTGGAATTGGCAATTAAAGTAATACTTGTAGACTGAAGTGAAAATTAAAGTATTTCTCATCTCCCATAAACCTCATTTGTTTAGGGGACTAAGGATATATAGAAAGCCTCAATCTTTGAATTTTCAAAGATTAGATGACCAGATTCTTAGGATGCATTGAAAAAAAATCTTAATTGGACACTGAAGTTCGATCAGCAAACTCTCTAAAAGTACTGTACAAGGATTTTCAGAATTTACTAACCAACATAGGAAGAGCTATTTAGAAACTTAAAAGTCATTGTTTTATTGATGTCTCAAATTAGATTTAGGGAAATTGGCATGCCTTCTGTGAAGATGTAGCTGGAGTAAAAGTGCCCCAGGCGTGTTGTGGTGCTCTCACAATAATGTAGCCCCCTTGGTTAGCTTCATCTGGCATAAGTTAACTCAGGGCGGGTGCTGTAGTCTTGCCTGGTGTTAAGGTCTATAGACAATGACCAGTTTATGACACAACATGGGCCCGTGACGTGCCAGCTCCCCACTCCCAGTCGGTAGGTTTGTGAATATGTGTATATACGTACGAAATGCTCTGTGTTTACTGATTGTGAAAACCGTGTGACACAGGTTGTTGTTGGCTTATGCTGAACTGCTTGAAAGAAGCCCACTTTGAAAATGTGTTGCTGTTGAAGCTAATAGTATGATTCAGGTACTGTCCTTCAAAAGTACTGCACTTAAAGCTTGTTTTAAAGACATGTATTGGTAAAAACTTCTGTACAATGTCAAACTCTAGCATTGTGTACATTCATTTTCTGAAAAGTATCTATTCTTCCCTTAAATTTGAAAGTGTGCTTGTATTTGGCATTTACCAAAAAGATATTTTCAAGTTAAGTGGAATTTGTTAGATAGAATTACTTTCCTAAGCTTTGGTGTTTGTATTCAAATTGGATATGAATGGGTGTTTAAAGTTAACCAGGAATCATATTTCTTTTATGAAATGTAATGGTTGTTTTGAATGGGTGTTTCCCATATGAGAGCTCTGTTAAGTACCTGAGTCAAAATTGTTAAAACCATGTTTCTACTTTTGTGTCAGATAGAGGAAAGGGTCGCCAGAGACAAGCCATTTTGGGAGAACACCCTTCTTCGTTTAGACATGATGGCTATGGTAAGTTTGTCAAGGCAGAAGGAAGGTAGTATAGATGAACTATTAGAATTTTTGCATTTCTGATGAAGAATGGCACATTTCTTCTCTCTATATTTCCTGCCCACCTGACTTGGTTTATTTGGGATCAGTCCCATTTAATATACTCCCAAGGAGTTGTCCAAAATCCTTTGTTTTCTTAGAATATTGATGATATATCATATAATCCTTGTGATAAATGAGAACTATTGGTTGGGGATAGAAAGCTTTTTTATCATTATATTTTGTTTTGGTTTTGATTAGTAATGGGCCCTGGTCTGTTACAGGACCATAAATAAGTATTATTGGTCTGGTAAGTTTGTTTTCTTCTATTCTAGCCATTACGAATGAAGAGGAATTTTGAATAATAAAGGAAGAAAGAATGGGGTTATTTGTCAAAAAGGGAACGTGTTTCTGGTTAATGCCTTAATTCTTTTAGTTCTACAGTTGGTATTTTGGCTTTGGTTAAATTTGTTGGCATTTAATTCCTCTTTTAAACTTCTTAGTTTTAATGTTTGTTGTGTTGAGAAAGTTAAGATTATGAAACCTGGAATAATAATCTACCCTAGGAAAAAGTTAGGTATCAGAGTATTGTCCTTGTGAGTAGATGTTGAGAATTGTTACTGATAAGACTTAACTGGTTATAAGTTTTGTGTTTTTAAATGTTTCTTAGTACAATACTATTAGAATTGGTAGAAAATAGAAATGCTGGGATTTATCATTGAAAAGCCCCTGCATTGCCTGTTTTCCAAAATGTTTTCAGATTGCCTTCATGCTTGATGACCATTCTTAGCTGTGAGTTTTGGCTTAGTTTTCTAATGTCTTTTTTTGAGCTTCAGGAATTTATTATCTGTGTATGTGAATTTATGTTTCTACAGTAGTCTATATGGCAGAAGAGATTGAAACAATCTCTGTGTCATATCAGAATAGTATGTGGGGTACTGAATGAAAATCTTAACTACAGCCCTTTCAGTGAGTGTGTTTTTTGGTCATTTTTCTTATTTAACAGAGTAAATATCATATATAGTCGCATGGGTAGTTCTGATCCTGCAGGAAAGAAACACTCATTGTTAGGAGGTTTGTGTTCTGGAGAGGTACAAGAGAATTGCTGATCACAAGTTTGGAGTGTAGTTGTGAAATAAATGTATCAATGTGTCATGGCAGTCAGCTGAAGGCTAAAAATTAAAGGTTTTACCAAAGGGGCTAGAAAAATGTGAAGAACAAAGAACTCTACTGTGGTGTTCTTTAATGTGTTGACACAGACTATTTTCTCAGTATGGGTTTGCAGGTTTGCCTTCCTGTATAAAATATATTTCACTGAAAAACCATAAACAAAAAGACAAGTCCTAGAAGAACTTTATAGTTTTAAAAAGCCTATTGTACCATTCTTTGTCAGTTTCATGCCCTAATTTATTTAAAGTGTTTGCATGTATATACATTTTAAAATGTGAACTTAAAAGAGAGGTGCAAAATTCTTTGGAGTGATGGTTGTAACGCAGGGGTCACTCAAGCTTTGGAGAGTCCTGCTGAGGAAAACTGGTTGTGGTGGGGCTGTGTAGGGGTGTCCATTCTGACTTATGTCCATTGAAACATTTAAGTCTGAGGATAATTTCTTTTATTCTTTTAGGGAAGTAAGCAAAATAAGGTAGGAGAGAGAAAGATGAATAAAAAGAGGTAGGGAAGTAAGGTAAGGGAGAAGCAAAGAAGATGGGAGTGGGTGCTAGCGATACTGACTCTTTTTACAAATATTGCAGATCACAGCTGAATCCCTTCAGACTGGCATTTCAGCAGAACAGATTTATTTGCATTTTGGTGTCGTATCATGGGTAGTTTTTCCTTTTATGATGGTATGTGAGAAAGAAGGAGTAGAACATGTTTAATTAATTAAATGCATTCATTGGTTTATTATAGCAGTAAAAATCTGTGCTTTCAAAATTCTTTAAATCTTTTAATTTGGGAAGCCCAGCCCTATATGATGAACTGCTGGTAGAAGAGCCTTCATATTTGAAAAGTGGTAAAAATGAATATTCAGATTTATTTGCTGTGAGTCCAAGAAAAGTTTGTGCATTAATTGCTTGCATCTTTGGTTATGATTCCTGGACTAAAGGTTTTAAATTATCCATGATAGGAAATGCCTTCGAAATGTTAATAATGCCATTTATGTAGCATTTTTCCACATAGAAAATTTTTTAAATACCTGAAGTGTTAGTTTTTTAAGCACCAAAAACTTTTTGCATGGACTTTTTTTACATATACAGAAAGCTTTTAAAAGGCTTGGATTTTTAAAATCTTAAACAATATAGGCAACCATTTAAATAGTGTAGGTAACATAATTTAATTCTGGTTGCTCAGGGTCATAATTACAAACATCAGTTATTCTCTTGCGTTGAATTCAACCTAAGGCAGTGGATCTCAAAGTTTTTGGACCTTGGCTAACTTAAGTACAGTGTTAGTTTCCACTGCCCATCTATGACAAATCTTTCCACTTTCCATGAAAAAGAAAATTTAGTGATAATAGTGTCATTACTGTATGAGCATGTGGTAGTAGTAGGGTGGCAGTATAATATGTATGCCTCCATTTGCAGTAGGGATAAGAATGATTGGTATTGGAGCCCAGTGTATAAATAACAGTCTAAATCAGAGGCCAAATATGTATTAAGTTATTAGCAAGTAACTCTCCATGTGCTCTGTTCAGATAAACTATCCATTATCAGCAAGAAGAGCAGTTGAAAACCGTGACCAGTTTAAGGCAATACTGATGATTATGCATTGATAAGGTATTCCTCCATAAAATTGTAGGAATTCACACTGTATATGTTCAGTGGTAATGTTGCTGTGTCATTATGAATGGCAGCTGTATTTAAAATACTGATACTGAATTGGAGTCCACATAAATTCTAATAGCATGTTCCAAAATATAGTAATTCCTAGCAACTTATCTAGTAGATGACAAGTGTCCCTTACTCTTCATAAAAATGAAAGTCAGTAGCATTACATACTCTTATTTCTTGAGAAACGAGCAAAGGACTTCGGTTTTTGGATTTTCTTGCATATCAGGAGAACCTTTTCATATACCCCAGAGTATGCTTCTGTAATTACTACCTCAGGAGAACCTAAAATGTGTGGATTTATATTTTTGAGCTGCATCTGTCCATCTTAGTTGCATCATTTGAGTTCTTACTGCCTCTCTTCTTGCTGCAGTAAATGTGCCCTATGCTGCTTTTCATATCATAGTTTCTCTAGACTCCCTCATTGCTATCTATTCATTCCCTCTAGCTTTATTTTTCTTGTTACTTCTAGTCTGTTATGGATGGGAAAACTAGATAAAGTAATTGAGAACTACTCTGAAGTTAGCAAATTGATTCTTAATAAGGACTCTCAGTATAAGAGACAGATTTATGTGTGTTTCTGTGATAATAATTTCAGATACTCAGGATTATTTTCTTCTGGGTTCCTGATGTTTCAAATAATGGAGATGCTGAATAATGACACCTCTGAGTTGGTGAGGTACTAACTCGATTAGGGTTTTAGTTTCCTAAATTAGAATTAAGGGAATAAAATACCAACCTGAAACAATTACATTACAGTAAAACATATTCAAGGAGGCCACTTTTCAGTGGAACTATAGATGTTCTCTTTGTTGTATCTGTATAGAGATAGTCTCCTAGATTTCACTGTATATTTTATTGTTTATCCTCCAAAAGATGTTGGCAGAAGGTTTTTTTTTTTAATTTGAGGTGTAATTTATAGTAGTTCAGAGTTTTACCTTGATTTTCCCCTTTTACTTATGGCCTTATATGCTTTTTGTTAAAACTACTATGTTTTAAAGATATAATTCAAAGCTTGATGTATGCAGGTGTGTGAAGGTCAATGTACATTGCATCTGGTACAAATAAATACAGATTTTATTGATTCCCACAGGTTATAATTGAATATTAACACATTTGCGTTTTCCTTGGACATACATTAAACTAGCTGTTTTTAAGAGTTTTTGTGTGTGTGTGGTAAAGTGTATCTACTGAAGTTGTGTTTCGTTTGTTTTGTTTTGATCATTTTTATAGGATCTCATGGTCCATTATTGCCTTTACCAAGTCGTTACAGAATGGGTTCTCGAGATACACCTGAGCTTGTTGCATATCCGTTACCCCAGGCATCTTCCTCTTACATGCATGGAGGAAATCCCTCTGGTTCAGTTGTGATGGTTAGTGGATTACATCAGCTAAAAATGAATTGTTCAAGAGTCTTCAACCTATTCTGCTTGTATGGAAATATTGAAAAGGTAAGTTTCATTTTATATTAATTTACCTTGCTAGGATATCTAGTAGGAAGATCTGGAAAGGCTGCGAATATATGTGTCTTATACTTGTATTTAGAACATACAAGTTCTTTCAGTAGTGACCCTCATAAGCTGAAAATCCATTAGTAGGGGCTTCAGAAATTGTTTTTTATTGGTAAGTAATCAGTACAGGTTGTTGGTATTAGAAATACTTTTAAAACAGAACTGTTGACCCTTGAACAGCATGGTTTGAGCTGTGTAGGTCCACTTACATATGGATTTTTTTCTATATTGGAAAACTTTTTTGAGATTTGTTACAATTTGAAAAAACTTGCAGAGAACCATGTAGTCTAGAAACATTGAAAAAATTAAGGGAAAGGTATGTCATGAATGCATAAAATATGTAGATATTAATCTATCATTTACTACCATAAAATAAATCAACAGCGTATTTATTAGTAGTTGTTTTTGGAGAATCACAAGTTGTATGTGGATTTTTGACTGCAAGGGTTAGCGTACTAACCCATGATTTGTTCAAGGGTCAGCTACAGTTTAATGATTTATTAGAGTATATAGGCATAAAGCTATATTTAGCATTTAACATGTTGAAATGAGCACTTACTCTCATGGAGCTAGGATATGTTAACATGTCTCAGAGCTTTGTCCCAAGTTACAAATTTTAGGAGAGTTCTAGACTTACATACTTGCTACCCAAATGCTAGAGTTCTAGTATCTTCTGAGGAACAGTGTGCTTTTAACTCATTTGGTTTCAGACTGACCGCCTTTGATAGAATGTATCCAAAATTTTCAGTCTGGAGACTTATGCTCAAAAAGTAACAAAACATTTAAATTTTACATTAACACTGTTACTTTATTTTCAACAGGTAACTCTGTGGTTTCCTCAGATCTTGATGTTTTGTTCGTTGATGTCTCACAAATACTTAGACTAGTCCCTATCACAGTAGATAGTAAATTATTTTTGAGAGAATGATGGAAAATTTAACTTGTGAGATGATTAGTAGTATTCAGTTACTTGATACACTCGCTAACTTGAATTTCAGAATTAGTAATGTTATTTTCCTGTTCTTTTTAAATGATTTTAATGTTCCTTTCACAACAAAAAAATACAAGCATGTGAATCTTAAGTGTGTGAGGGGGGAGCAAGGCTTGAGAAGTTGGTACGCCTTAATCTGTGGAAGCAGCTGGAGAATCTCTGAAACAAGAATTCCTCAACATAACTGTTTGACATCATTTTTAAAAAGAAAAGAAAGAAAACCCCACATTTGGTCTAGGGGATAACATATGGGATATTTATGCTTATATAACTAGCCAATAATACATGCTTGTATAGGTAGCCAATAATACATTGTGCTTTTCACATGTGTAGACAACCAGAATCAGGCAGTTTAATCAACATCTTTACTAGACTTTGTCGTTTGTGTTTTGAACTAATTGTCTCATGATTTAAAAACCTGAATCACTTTGACTAATAAAACTTAAGTTTTCATATGTTATTTGAACAATTCTAATCTTACTCCATATCTTAAAAATTATTAAACATTTGAAGTGATATGTTATTAAAGTCAGCCATTATAATCCTTTAAAGACATACATATAGTTAATATTTCCTAACTTTTTTTAGATTTACCTACACAAGATTTGCATATTTAATATTTATATATATTTAGTCATTATTAGATGTGTGGATTAAATCAGAGGAGAGAAATTTTGCTCATAAGAAGATAGTTGATTGCAAATGAAGCTGAAAAGTCCTGCTGCAACTGAGTTTCATTCAAGTACAGGTGCAGTGTTAAAATGCTTAGGATAGCCCGTTAAAATTGATAGTTACGATGATGGGTATAGATGCTATGTTGCATTTATTGGGTAAATACATTTCGAGTATTCCTTTGAGGTTAACAGATAAGAAAGACATATGTTCAAGGTGTCATGGGTTTTTGTTACTTAATAGCTATGTAGGAACTTCCCTTGGGGCAGGCCCTATGCTGAATGATTATCATACTTTATCCCATCTAACCCTTATAGCATTATATACAAAAATTCGAATAATGTAAGAGGATAAGTCATGAAAACTAGTGAACTATTGCCTATTTTTTTTGATTGCCCCATCTTAAGCCTTCCTGCTGGCAATGCTATATCTCTTTTTTTTTTGAAGTCCAATTTATTGATTTTTTTTCCTTTTAAAGCCTGGTTTTATCATTTGTAAAAACTTCAACAAGCCCTAGAATCTGAAGATTTTATCCTATAATATATTCCAAAAGTTTTATGGCTTTAACTTTTATATGGAAGTCTATCCATTTGGATTTAATTTTTTTAAATAACCTATTATTCACATAGAAACAACATCTGCATTTTTAAACCTAGAAAAAGAACACATACAAAAGCAGTTTACATTTCCACCATCCAGAGACCCTCAATGTCATTCTGAATCTGCATTTTTAAACCTAGAAAAAGAACACATACAAAAGCAGTTTACATTTCCACCATCCAGAGACCCTCAATGTCATTCTGAACGTAGAGTTAGTCTTCTACATTTGAAAATTACATTATATTATACCTAAGTTTTGTAAGCTGTTTTAATGAGCATGTGATCTCTGCCTTTCTATGTTCAGATTTTTCCAATTCACCTAAACACATTTTTTTATTAAGGTTTCACATGAAAAACACTGTGGTTACTATATTCACCCATATTATCGAGTCCCCCCATACCCCATTGAAGTCACTGTCCATCAGGGTAGTAACATGACACAAAGCCATTACCTGTTTTCTCTGCTACACTGTCTTCCCGGTGACCCCACCCACACCATGTGTACCAGTCATAATACCCCTCAATCCCATTCTCTCTCCCTCTCCACCCACCCTCCCCCACCCCTCCCTTTTGGTAACCACTAGTCCCTTCTTGAAGTTTGTGAGTCTGCTGCTGTTTATTCCTTCAGTTTTGCTTTGTTGTTATACTCCACAAATGAGGGAAATCATTTTGTACTTCTCTTTCTCCACCTGGCTTATTTCACTGAGCATAATACCCTCTAGCTTCATCCGTGTTATTGCAAACGGGAGGATTTGTTTTGTTCTATGGCTGAATAATATTCCATTGTGTGTATGTACTACATCTTCTTTATCCATTCATCTACTGATGGACACTTGGGTTGCTTCCATATCTTGGCTATTGTAAATAGTGCTGCAATAAACATAGGAGTGCATATGTCTTTTTGAATCTGAGATTTTTTTTCCTTTGGGTAAATTCCTAGGAGTGGAATTCCAGGGTCAAATGGTATTCCTATTTTTAGTTTTTTGACGAACCTCCATATTGCTTTCCACAATGGTTGAACTAATTTATGTTCCCACCAACAGTGTAGAAGGGTTCCTCTTTCTCCGCATACCCACCAGTATTTGTGGTTCCTTGTCTTTTGGATGTTGGCCATCCTAACTGGTGTGAGGTGATATCTCATTGTGGTTTTAATTTGCATTTCTCTGATGATTAGCGATATGGAGCATCTTTTCATATGCCTGTTGGCCATCTGAATTTCTTCTTTGGAGAAGTGTCTGTTCAGAGCCTCTGCCCATTTTTTAATTGCATTATTTGCTTTTTGGGTGTTGAGGTGCATGAGTTCTTTATATCTTTTGGATGTTAACCCCTTGTCGGATATGTAGTTTATGAATATATTCTCCCATACTGTAGGATGCCTTTTTGTTCTGCTGATGGTGTTCCTTTGCTGTACAGGAGCTTTATAGTTTGATGTAGTCCCATTTTGTTCATTTTTGCTTTTGTTTCCCTTGCCCGAGGAGATCTGTTCAGGAAAAATTCACTTATATTTCAATTCAGGAGATTTTTCCCTATGTTTTCTTATAAGAGTTTTATGGTTGAGTAACTTACATTCAGGTCTTTGATCCATTTTGAGTTTACTTTTGTGTATGGAGTTAGACAATGATCCAGTTTCATTCTCTTAATGTAGATCTCCAGTTTTGCCAAAACCAGTTGTTGAAGAGTCTATCCTTTCCCCATTGCATATCCATGGCTCCTTTATCATATATTAATTAACCATATATGCTAGGGTTTATATATGGGCTCACTATTCTGTTCCATTGATCTATGGGTCTTTTCTTGTACCAATACCAAATTGTCTTGATTACTGTGACTTTGTAGTAGGGCTTGAAGTTGGGGAACGTAATCCCCCAGCTTTGTTATTTCTTCTCAGGATGCTGTGGCTATTTGGGGTCTTTTGTGGTTCCATATGAATTTTAGAACATTTAAGTTCGTTGAAGAATGGTATTGGTATTTTGATAGGGATTGCATTGAATCTGTAGATTGCTTTAGGCTGTATCGCCATTTTGATAATATTAATTCTTCCTATCCATGAGCACGAGATGTATTTCCATTTATTGATGTCTTCTTTAATTTCTCAAATGAGTGCCTTGTAGTATAGGTCTTTCACCTCCTTCGTTAGGTTTATTCCTAGGTATTTTATTTTTGATGCAACTGTGAATGGAATTGTTTTCCTGATTTATCTTTCTGCTAGTTCACAATTAGTGTATAGGAATGCACCAGGTTTCTGTGTATTAATATTGTATCCTTCAACTTTGCTGAATTCAGCTATTCTAGTAGTTTTCGGGTGCATTCTTTAGGGCTTTTTATGTACATGTCATCTGCAAACAGTGACAGTTTAACTTCTTCCTTACCAACCTAGATGCTTTTTATTTCTTTGTGTTATCTGATTGCTGTGGCTAGGACCTCCAGAACTATGTTCCATAAAAGTGGCAGAGTGGATGGGCATCCTGTCTTGTTCCGATCTTAAAGGAAAAGCTTTCAGCTTCTCACTGTTAAGTATGATTAGTCATATGTGGCCTTTATTATATTGAGGTACTTGCCCTCTATACCCATTTTGTTGAGAGTTTTTATCATGAATGGATGTTGAGTTTTGTCAAATGCTTTTTCAGCATCTATGGAGATGATCATGTGGTTTTTGTCCTTTTTGTTGATGTGGTGTGTGATGTTGGTGGGTTTTCGAATATTGTTACCATCCTTGCAATCCTGGAATACATCCTACTTGATCATGATGGATGATCTTTTTGAATTCGGTTTGCTAATATTTTTGAGTATTTTTGCATCTATGTTCATCAGGGATATTGGTCTGTAATTTTCTTTTTTTTTTGTGGTGCTTTTGCCTAGTTTTGGTATTAGAGTGATGCTCGCCTCATAGAATGAGTTTGGAAGTATTCCCTCCTCTTCTACTTTTTGGAAAACTTTAAGGAGGATGGGTATTAGGTCTCCACTAAATGTTTGATAAAATACAGCAATGAAGCCTTCTGGTCAAGCGGTTTGTTCTTAGGTAGTTTTTTGATTACCAATTCAGTTTCATTGCTGGTAATTGGTCTGTTCTGATTTTCTTTTTCTCTTGGGTCAGTCTTGGAAGTTTGTATTTTTCTAGACAGTGGTCCATTTTGCTAGGTTATCCTATTTGTTCACGTATAATTTGTTATAGTTATTCTGTAATAATTCTTTGTATTTCTGTGGTGTCTGTATTTATTTTTCCTTTTTCATTTCTGATTCTGTTTATGTCTGTTCACTCTCATTTTTCTTGATAAGTCTGGCTAAGGGTTTATCTATTTTGTTAATTTTCTCAAAGAACCAGCTCCTGGTTTCATTGATTCTATTGTTTTATTCTTCTCGATTTTATTTAATTCTGCTCTTATCTTCATTATGTCTTTCTAGCCACTGACTTTGGGCCTCATTTGTTGTTCTTTTTCTAGTTTCATTAATTGTGAGTTTAGACTGTTCATTTGGGATTGTTCTTCTTTCCTGAGGTAGGCCTGTATTGCAGTGTATTTCCCTGTTAGCACAGCTTTCGCTGCATTCACATATTTTGTGGTGTTGAATTATTTGTCTCCATATATTGCTTGATCTCTTTTTATTTGGTCATTGATCCATTGATTATTTAAGAGCATGTTATTAAGCCTCCATGTGTTTGTGAGCTTTTTCATTTTTGTGTAATTTATTTCTAGTTTCATACCTTTGTGATCTGAGAGGCTGGTTGGTACAATTTCAATCTTTTTGAATTTACTGAGGTTCTTTTTGTGGCCTAGTATATGATCTATTCTTGAAAATGTTCCATGTGCACTTGAGAAGAATCTGTATCCTGTTGCTTTTGGCTGGAGTGTTCTGTAGATATCCGTTAGGTCCATCTGTTCTAATATGTTGTTCAGTGCTTCTGTCTCATTTTCTGTCTGGTTGATCTGTCCTTTGGAGTGAGTGGTGTGTTGAAGTCTCCTAAAATGAATTCATTGCATTCTGTTTCCCCCTTTAATTCTGTTAGTATGTTTCACATATGTAGGTGTTCCTGTGTTGGGTGCATAGATATTTATAATAGTTATATCCTCTTGTTGGACTGACCCTTTTATCATTATGTAATGTCCTTCTTTGTCTCTTGTGACTTTCTTTGTTTTGAAGTCTATTTTGTCTGATACAAGTACTGCAACTCATGCTTTTTTCTCACTATTAGTTGCATGAAATATCTTTTTCCATCCCTTTACTTTCAGTCTCTGTATGTCTTTGGGTTTGAAGTGAGTCTCTTGTAGGCAGCATATAGATGGGTCTTGTTTTTTTATCCATTCAGTAACTCCATGTCTTTTGATTGGTGCATTCAGAACATTTACATTTAGGGTGATTATCAATAGGTATGTACTTATTGGCATTGCAGGTTTAGATTTGTGGTTACCAAAGGTTCAAGGGAAATTCCCTTACTATCTAACAGTCTAATTTAACTTATTTTGAATACTATTACAAACTCAACCTAAAGGTTCTTTTTTTTTCCTCCTTTTCTTCCTCCTCCATTCTTTGTATGTTATGAATCATATTCTGTACTCTTTGTCTTCGCTTGAATGACATCTATTTAGCCTTAGGAATACTTCCATCTATAGGAGTCCCTCCAAAATGCCCTGTAGAGGTGGTTTGTGGGAGGTAAATTCTCTCAGCTTTTGCTTATCTGAAAATTGTTTAATCCCTCCTTCAAATTTAAATGATAACCTTGCCGGGTAGAGTATTCTTGGTTCAAGGCCCTTCTGCTTTATTGCATACACTATATCATGCCACTCTCTTCTGGCCTGTAAGGTTTCTGTTGAGAAGTCTGATGATAGCCTGATGGGTTTTCCTTTGTATGTGATTTTTTTTTCTCTCTAGCTGCTTTTAAAAGTCTGTCTTTATCCTTGATCTTTGCCATTTTAATTATTATATGTCTTGATGTTGTCTTCCTTGGGTCCCTTGTGTTGGGAGATCTGTGTACCTCCATGGCCTGAGAGACTATCTCTTTCCCCAGATTGGGGAAGTTTTCAGCAGTTACCTCCTCTATGACACTTTCTATTCCTTTTTCTCTCTCTTCTTCTTCTGGTACCCCTATAATGCGAATATTGTTCTGTTTGGATAGGTCACACAGTTCTCTCAATATTCTTTCATTCTTAGAGATCCTTTTTTCTCCTTGTGCCTCAGCCTCTTTGTATTCCTCTTCTCTAATTTCTATTCCATTTACTGTCTCTTCTACTACATCTAATCTGCTTTTAAATCCCTCTATTGTATGTTGCATTTCAGATATGGTATTTCTTAATGATTGACTCTCCATCTTAAATTAGTTCCTGAGGTCTTGAATATTTTTCTGTACCTCCATAAGCATGTTTATACTTTTTATTTTGAACTCTCTTTCTGGAAGATTTGTGAGTTCGGTTTCATTTGACCCTCTTTCTGGGGTTTGTGAGATTTTGGTCTGAACCATGTTCTTTTGACGTTTCGTATTTCTGTGTGGTGCCTACTAGTGTGCAGAAACTCCAGTCTCTGGAGCTGCTCAGCCCCTAGAGTGAGGTTGGGGGATGTAGGGAAGCAGAGCTTGTGCCTGGGGGGAGGAAAGATCTGTTTCCTGATTCCCGTCTGTGGTGCCTGTCTCCACTGTCTGAGGCAGTGGGCCAAGCACACACAGGTAATCTTCTGTGTTTGTGACTCTAGCTGTTGTAGGCGGAGCCTCCCTCTGGCTGGCCTGACGCCTGCACAGTGATTGTGCATTTGTGAGCAGGTGTCTGCAGGCCAGTAGGAAGGCTCGGCAGCCTGTGTGTCACAGTGGAGGGCCTCGGAGCTGAGTAGGCAGCCAGGGGAATGGAGCACCTGAAGCTCCTCAAAGTTCCTAACCAGCTGGGCAGAGTGTGTCTAGGCAACCTTGTCCAGCTCTCCCTTCTCCCGCACAGCAAGCTCCATGCAAACCCCGCCCCTTCAGCAGCCCTTTCACTGGTAGGAAGCCTCTCAGACTCCCTGCCTTTCCTCCTCCACAAACGGCCAGAATGTCAATTCGCAATCACTCTGCCTGTTCGAGCTCCCCAATGCCCAGGGCACCACACAATATAGGATTCTGCTTACAAAGCAGATGTCCAGGGCTAGGTGTCCAGCAGTCCCATGCTTTCACCCCCCTCCCTGCTCCATTCACTTCCTCCCCCTGGTGAGCTGGGGGTGGGGGAAGGGCTTGGGTCCCACCGGATTAAGGCTTTCATACGTTACCCTGTTTCTTGAGGTCTGCTCTGTTCGTGAGATCTGTATGCAGTCTGGTTCAGCCTTCTTTCTTGTTGCTGTCTGAAGGTTAGTTGTATTTATTAACTATATTTTTGTACTGTTTGTGGTTTTGGGAGGAGCTCTCCATCTCACCTCTCACGCTGCCATCTTGAATCTTCTTTTTGTGTGAATTAAATTTTTTGTAGAATTCTGCTGTGGTCTGAAAGCTTGCGTCTCTCCAAAACTCTGTGTTGAAATCCTTATCCCCAAAGATGATGGTATTAGGGAAGTGGGCCTTTGGGAAGTGCTTAGGTTATAAGGTTAGGGCCTTCATGAATGGCATTAGTGCCTAAGAAGCTCCAGAGAAATCTCTAGCCCTTTCCACCATGTGAGGAAACAGAGAGAAGGTGCCAGCTATGAACCAGGATGAGGGCCCTCATCAAGTGCAGCCACACTGATGCCTTGATAGACTCAGCCTCCAGAACTGTGAGATATAAGTTTCTGTTGTTTATAAGCTACCCAGTCTGTGTTACTTTGTTGTAGCGACCCAACTGGACAAAGAAAAGTTCCCTTTTGACTTATGTATAATGTTTGTGAGTATATAACTTTGCATAAACTTCTGTAGTGGTTGCTGTGGGTGTCACGTTTTATGTATGTAATGCATCACTCATGTCAACATTTTACCAGTTTAGTGAAGTATAGAAACCTTACCTCTGTTTACATGCTTTTGCCATCATTTATAATATAACTTATAGTGTATATATATATAATATATAAAACATTCTATTAATCTATATAATTGCCTTCAATAGTTCTTATACATACACTGAGAACTACAGAGAATCACTTGTTGCTTTAATCACCAAACACAATTTAGAGAATTCAAGAAGAAAAGGAAGGTCTATTATGTTTACCCAGATTTTGTTTGTTGTTCTTTCTTCCTCACTGATGGTCCAAGATTCTTTCCTTCATTCTTTTTCAAGAACTTCCTTTAGCCATTGTTTTTAGATAGGCTGGTGACAAATTCTCTTAGTTTTCCTTCTACTGAAAATGTCTTGATTTCCTCTTCATTACTGAAGAATATTTTCATTGGGTATATAACTCCAGGTTGGCAGTCTTTTTTTGCAGTACTTGAAAACTGTTGTGGCTTCTATGGTTTCTAATGAGAAATCTACTGTCGTCAATTTGGTGTGCTCCTCTAAGTTGTGTCATTTCTCTGGTGGCTTTCAAGATTTTTTATTTCTGTCTTAAGCTTACAGAAGTTTGAAAATGTGTGTTTGTGTGAATTTCTTTGACTGTATCGTGCTTGAAGTTTGCTTATCTTCTTAGGCTTTTTTCCAGATTAAGGAAATTTTCAGCCACTTTTACAGCCCTTCATTCTCTGTTCTGTGATTATGATGACATCTGTGTTAACTATTTTATAATAGTCCAACAAGTGCCTGTGGCTCTGTTCATTTTTGTTTTTCAGTCAATTTTTTTCTTGGTTGGTCACATTGGATAATTTCTGTCATTCCTTTTTCAAATTCACTAATTCATTCCTCTGTTATTTTATTCTGTTGAGCTCATCTACCGAAATTTTTTTCAAGTTCATTTATTAGATTTTTCAGTTCTTAAATTTATTTTTGATTTTCTTTTATATCTTCTGTTTCTTTTGGAAATTTCTTTTTCTTTGCTGAGATTTTCTAATTTTTCATTTGTTCTTAAGAATTCCCCCAACTGCTCACTGAAACATTATTATGATGGTTGTTTAAAACTCCTTGTTAGGATGATTCTAATATCTGTGTCATCTTGGTGTTGGTGTGTGTTGACTATCTTTTCTTATTCAAGTTGTGATTATTTTAATTCTTGATATTACAAATGATTTTCAGTTGAATCCTGGGTATTTTGCATATTATGTTATGAGGATCTGAATCTTATTTAAATCTTCTGTTTTATACATGTGGGTGGAAGTCCACATTCCCAGTCAGCTTCCATTGACACCACCATGTTGTTCCTTAAGATCCAAGTTTCCTAGAGAGTATGCCATCTTATCTCCAACATTCAGGGTCTTCTCATGTTTAGTTTATATGTAATGTCCAGGAATGAATAGGGAAGTGTCACCACCATTTAGCCCTTCCTTCTTGATGAAGAAAGCGGCGACAGGACGATGGCATGACCAGAAGTGCTATTTTCTTGTTGGCAATGATATCTTAAGGCTATCTTGTGGTATTCTTTAGAATCTTGTTTATTGCTTCAACAGCAGCATTCTGAATAGTTGGTAATTATTATTTATGTTTAAATTTCTGACCTACCTACTAGAACACAAGCTTCAGGAAGACCATGTCTAATGTTCACCTTTAAATCGGCTGTATCTAGGTACAGTGCTTATCAAAACATATTAGGCACTTAATAAATATTTGTTGCGTGGATAAATATTGATGAATCCTGCCAGATGTTATCATTATCTCCACTCTACAGGGGAGTCTCACACAAAGAAGTGAAGTAAATTGCCCCAAATCACAGTTAATATACAATAAGGCCAGAGTAGGCCTGTGCTCTTCTTCAATGTGCTATACAGTAGGACTATCGTCTTCCTTTTTAGCTTTATTAAATTTTGATAAGAGTTGAGAGTGTCTTATAGCACAGCAGAAAAAAGCTAAGATTCCAGTTATCTTCTGTATTTGACATAACCACTTAATTATATTATGTTTTAGAAATTCTGTTAATGTAAAAGGGAATTAAATGGTCACTATTTTGGAATTTTCTATTTACAGGTAAAATTTATGAAGACTATTCCTGGAACAGCACTGGTAGAAATGGGCGATGAGTATGCTGTAGAAAGAGCTGTCACACACCTAAACAATGTCAAATTATTTGGGAAAAGACTTAATGTTTGGTAATTATTTTAACTGGTGAATTTAAGAAATATTTTTAACTCTTTATCCTTTTCATTACAGACATTAATTTTAATTTCAGAATATTTTAATATAACCAGGGGCACATCTGAAGCTATAGCTATATTTTTACCACAAGTTTTGCTTACCTACCTAGAGTTTTTAGTTTTATGATCATAAAAAACATGTTAAAATGGCAAGCTTTTATGTTAAAGTTTTCTAGTATGACACTATATGCAATAGATTTTCTTTTTAACTGGTATGTAACTGTAAGAGTAATTGTAATTCGAACTAAATTTAAGTATTTAAATGCTTAAAATATTAAATATTTAAACTGTTTAAATAGCTACATATGCCTTTTTTGTTAAAGATTGATGCAGTCATATATGTTAACGTTTTGAGACTGCTGCTTGCTGCTTTTTATCTAACAACTGTGTTCTGTACCTTTTTCCTTTCTAATCCTTAGTGTGTCTAAACAACATTCAGTTGTTCCAAGTCAAATATTTGAGCTGGAGGATGGTACAAGTAGCTATAAGGATTTTGCAATGAGCAAAAATAATCGCTTTACAAGTGCTGGCCAAGCATCTAAGAACATAATCCAGCCACCCTCATGTGTGCTGCATTATTATAATGTCCCACTCTGTGTCACAGAAGAGACTTTCACAAAGGTAGGCACTGAAATACAAATTATGTAGAATATTCTTATTTCTTCTTCTAACTATGTGGTATTTTAGCCTCACTTTAAAGTCTTACTCTATTTATCTTCTGCTTTTAGTATTATTAGTATTCTTTTATTCATTTGGTGCTTAATAGTTTATTCTTTGACCATCATACTCTTCTGGCCTCCATTCTTCATTGGTCTTTTGTTGGTTTGTGGCTCAGTCTTTCTGTGAGTTGGAATTAGAATGAGATACTCCTACTCCCTGCATTCAGTTCTTTTACCATGCCTTTAAGTCTCACCCCTAACAAAATTTTATATATTGCTGTGTTTTTCCCTAACTGTAGGAAATGTTTCAGAAAAGAATTGATTTTCTAGAACTCCACTCCCTGTCTTAGGTAGTAGATAAATTCTGGTTGGCTCTGAGAATACATATGTCAGTTACAAATCTATAGTTTCATTGTACAGCACTAAATTATTTATGTAGGTCATAGAATATCACTTTTTTATTTTCTCATACAACTTATTAATCTAAAACATTTGATTCAGTTCATGTCAGACTCAAAATTTAAAGGCTGCCATTTAAAGAAGGTAGGAATATTATTTTGGCCATATTTTTAATGGAGTTTTACATTTCTTTGACAGTTGTGTAATGACCATGAAGTTCTTACATTCATCAAATATAAAGTGTTTGATGCAAAACGTAAGTGCACATTCCCTCTATGTTTTCTGGTCAAGTTGATGACAAGCAAATAATAATTGCATTTGTGTTTCTTTGTTTTGCTTTAGCTTCTGCCAAAACACTTTCTGGGCTATTAGAATGGGAATGCAAAACTGATGCAGTAGAAGCCCTTACCGCACTTAATCACTACCAGATAAGAGTTCCTAGTAAGTGAAGTTATATCATGATTATTCAGTAGGTTACTGTCAGAAACATTGATTATGATTTTAAAGTAACATTCCTTAGATTTTTTATTGTTTGTTTTTAGTACAGAGAAGGAAGAAAAGGCATATAAATCCCACAACCCCCATAATCTTTGCATTAGTTACCTATTGCTGTGTCAGGTGACCACAAAATTTAGTAGCTTAAAACAACATACACTTATTATCTTCCTGTTTGTGAGGGTCAGTAATCTATGTACAAACAATTTATCTGGGTAGTTCTGGGTCAGAGTCTCTCATGAGGTTGCGGACAAGATGTTGTCTGGGTCTCTGCTCATTTTGTTTCTTGTCTGGGGGCTGGAAAATACTTCCAAGCTCTCTCATGTATGTGGTTGTTGCAGGCCCAGTCAAGCCACATTGCCCATTTCATAGTAGCTGGCTTCCTTCAGAGTTAGTGAACCGAGAGAGATGAGAGTCAAAGACTGAAACAGGAGCCAGCAGTGTCTTTTATAACCTGTCTTGTATTGTGCCTTACTGTTTTCACTATATATATCAGCACGTGCAAAGCTACCTTTTTTTTAAAAACTATTTGCCAAGTAGCTATTCATAGTAGAGCTGTACCAGTTTATGTGATTTACCTGTGTCCCCACTGATGAACACCTGTTGCTGCAGTTGTTCTTCTATTACTGTAATTAACACCTTTATAGTTGCACTTTTGTATTTATAGGGCTGTTTCTTAATAGTGGAGGGCTTAAAGGTTTATATTTTGATAACTGTCGCTAGATTGCTCTTTAAAAAGGTTGCACCAATTTGCATGGCACTTGTATGTGATAATACCCATTGCCCAACACTCTTAGCAGCATTGAGTAGTCTCAGACTTTAATTTTTTAACCAGTGTGGTAGGTGAAAAATGATATTCCCTTGTTTCAGTTTGTATCACGTGAAATTGTCACTCTGTTTATTCTCTCCATAATGGTAAATGGCCTCTTTTTTTACTGTGCAGAGAGCACTCATGTATTTAACTTCTGAAGCTTTGTGCTGTGTACTTTATTTTAATCCTGTATCTAAAGGGTGTTAAAACTGTTTTTCTAAATAATAGAATAAAAATTATTATTAATTTTATTAGGTGTGATGACAAATGGTCATTAAGGAAAAAAAGAAAAGTACATACTAAAGGATGTATGAATGGAATAACATATCTAGGATTTGTTTTAAAATATTCCAGCTCCCAAAAAGTGTGTGGAAGTTAGGAGATGAAGTAAGACTGCTAAGCGTTGACAACTATTGAAGCTAGGTGATAGATATATGGTAGTTCATTATATTAATTTATATATTTTTTTATGTTTGAGCTTTTTGTAATAAAAATTTTAGAAGTAAATAAATGGGAATACTTCTCCATTTTACTCCTTTTTAGTCACAAAAGTAAGTTCTAAAGTAGTGAATCAGAATTGTGGGAACATAGCCGTGGACAAAGTCCCTGCCTTCATGGGGCTTACCTGATAGCAGATAGGAGGAAAAGCAATCTTCCCCTTATCTTAATAGAAATTTTCCTCCTTTGTATTTCTGCTTCTAATACTATAAAAAGGTGAAATAATTTACTCTGCTAATTCAAGGTAATCTTTAAAGTTTGATGAAGAGAACTAATAACTTTGTTTTTTAATTTTTACAGATGGTTCCAATCCCTACACGCTGAAGCTTTGCTTTTCTACATCATCCCATTTATAAGAAGAGAAGAGCATGTTAGAATTTCTTTACCTTTGTTATAATTTTAAAGCTACACTTCATTAAAAAACATCTAAAATGGTTGATCTAATGTTGCCTTGCTTACTTCAAGATGCTGTTCTGTAACAAATATTTTTTTGCCTTGAGTAAATTTGTTGTAAAATTAAATACTGAATTGTTTTCATTTTAAAATAGAATATCATAATGTAGACTATCTACAGCTTCCTTGTAGACTACACAAATGTATGATTTCTAATCTTATTATTTTTCTTCCACAGTGAAAATATATTTGCATTCTTAATGCTAATTATCTGCAAGTATTTTTCCATTGTGTATGAGATTAATGCAGGTGAAAGTATTGCATTTTAATATTATAGAATTCCTATATGTTTAGATGTTTAAGTATGTTGCAGTTATTCATATTAAACATAACTTATATTTATTATTTTAATCAAGTTTGAGAGTAACATTGCACATATTGAATTTTAAGTACTACAGATTTAGCTGATTTTATATTTCTGAAAGGCTAACAGACATATGGATACACTTGTACAGGATGCACTCAAACTTATTTAAATTGATGTATTTTTTTTTAAGTCATCCATTTGTATTGACATGCCTCTGTTTCTAGTAGCAGTTTGGAGATTTTATAAAGTTACAACAATGAGTTAACGTGTTCATTTTCATTTGTTGCATGTGATTTGATCTTGAAAACACTTCTGATATTTGGTATTGAGATTTTAATAGAAGTAATGTTTAACAGTTCCTCTTGTAGATAACCTGAGATCCATAGATGGGCTGGACTTTAATTATATGTAGAATTTTGGGTATTTACATTTTATTTTTTACTCTTGAATCCATCGGTAATATATGTATTTTTCTATATAGTGCAGGTGTAAGGATCTAATTTTATTTTTATTCCAAACAGATAGCTATTTGTTTCAACACCATCTATTAAACATTTTTCCTTCCACTGGATCTGTTTTTTTCCTTTTTTGGGGAAAATAGTATATCTCATACATATGGAAGTAAGATGTAAGGACTAAGCATGGTATTAAGAGACTATAGCACACTTGTTTATCAAATTCACAGCTTTTTTATAATAGGAAACTAATACAGCCATTTTATTATTTTTAGAAGAAGGGAGAATGTTTCATCTATAGAATAACTGTGAAGTCTATAGTTGGCAATAGCAGTTTTGTGATCTTGAGACTTTTAAACAAATTTGCAAATAGAAGTTCCATTTAGCTGTTTTGTGAAAGCTTTATTTTGAATCTAAATGTAAAAAAGGCAGTTTGCAATAGAAGATTTTTGCAAATAGAAGTTTGCAATAGAAGTTCCATTTAGCTGTTTTGTGAAAGCTTTATTTTGAATCTAAATGTAAAAAAGGCAGTTTGCGTTTTAATACTTAAAGAAATGAGGCAGGGTTTAAAAAATAACTAACTGTTGAATAGAAAGTTCAGATGGAAACTAAACACTGACATTTATTTCCCCTTGAATTTTCACAGCAGTGGACGAGTTTCCTTCAGTTCTCTAAAGATCTAGAAAAATTTAAATTCAGTCTAGAAGCATTTAGACTCTTACCATGGAACCCAGTAAGTTATGCCAAGAGTCACTTGTGTTGGGAACTGTAAATGTATGATACTGGGCTGTGTATGGTCCTCATTCATTGCTGACTTAATACCTAATTATTTAGTTAGGTAAAATGGGATAGTAAAGCTTTTTTTTTTCTTCCTATAAATACTTTATACATTTGTTGAAATTTTGAAATATCTTAATTTAAAAAGGTGACTATCAGTTTATGGGACAGTTGTTTCCTTCCCTTCTCCTCTAAAAGCTAATGTAGATGTCAGTGTTACAGATTATTTTGTACCTAAGGTTTTAGGAAACAGACTGCTGACTGGTAACAGGGCTTACTTAATTTAGATTTTCTTTAAATGGGCATCGACTTTTAGATGTGAACTCTGTCTTAATGCTCCTTGTCAGCAGGCATAACAAGTTTAAGCTGGGCCTTGCTGGTCTGGACACTGGTGTGTCAGCCCTGTAGTGTTGCTCTCAGTCATGTCTTCAGCGGTTTATTGGGACATCACCACTGTTAACTGAGTTTGCTTTGGCAACATTCCCTCATTCCTTAGCCTGAACAGCAACATTTTTCCCTGTGCTTTGTGCTTTTAGGAGAACATGAAAGAGCAAATCTTACAGCTATAAAGAAAACATTCTGGCTTTGAGTTTATGTTTTAAATACTAGGATTGCATTCCATGTCTAAATTACATTAAATTCTTGATAATAAATTTACAAAACTGAGTTATGGAATATAAGCTGCCTTTTAAAATCCTCACATTCCTGCTGAGGGTATTATTCCACCAAAGAAAAAGTATTTTCAGTTGCATCTGACATGAGACTGATACTAGCAGCATCCTAGTTGATTGGTTAGCTAAACTGTGTATTTCTGAAACTAAATTGAGAGGAGAGGATAAAAATGACTAAATGGGGTCAGTTATGCTTCACGTTTTTTTTGCATTGCCATCTGCAGGGTTAGATAGGTTGCTAGCTAACTGCTTTTAGTGTTATCCATGGTACTCTTACTTTCTAGAATAAAGAAACTGAGTGTAGAACATTCTTCCATAATTAGGAATCTAAAGGAAGCTTTGCTTCTACTTAGGAAGTTCTTCAGGTGATAAAGGTTCTTCTAAGAAAGATAACTGCAGTAACCTACCTGTCTCCATGAGGTTCAAGAGACATTAAATTTATTGAGGGGCCATGTAAAGGCAGCAAGCCTTCTTACTCATAGTACCACTGGTTTGCTCGTAAGAGTTAAGTCTTAACAAACAAACAATGACGTTAGAGGAAATGAAAAAAGCTTCATAAGGTCTGCTGCCTCAGCATGTTCTATTCTTCAGACATTTTTTTTAACTAGTGATGGTGATTTCCAGTGTCAACCAATAAGTAAGTGAATATGCAAACTGGTTCCAGTTTAAAGCCAAAGTTAATTGGGGATTTTAAATCTAGTGGATATTTAATCCATAGTGTTACTGCTTTTCCCTAAAGCTTAGTATTTCCACCAAATGGATTCAAGTGCTAATTAAAAACTGGTATTTTTCTAAGGTTAGCTAATCACCTTTCTAGCCATCACAATTTTAACATGGTTTGAACTTAAATACAGTGGACTTTTTTTACTAGTAAATTTCTCCATTGTAGAAACCTTTTATCTGAGAGAGCACTTGAAATTCTCAGTTTTAATTTATGAATGAAGAAGTTAGTAATGGTGAATATTGTAGTCTCTTGGCTCTCCATTCCATCCTCCCTCATTTTGCAGAGTGATCAAGGTTTGAGGGAGCCTGGCTGACTTAATTTCATCCTTCTAGCCCAGTGGCTCTTAATAAGGGAGGGACTACCCCCTTAGAGGACATTTCTACAGTTGACAGACTGTGGGTGCTTTTTTTTTTACAGTTTGGGAGATACTACAGATATGTGATAGGCAGTAACCAAAAAGAACTGCCCTTGTGCTACACGACTTCCTAATATCCCATCAGATAGTATCTGATCTACAATGTAATTCTCTTTTGTATATATAAACACAAAGTATTTTTGTATGTAGTACACTGAATTTTCTAAGAAAGATTCAACTACCTGTAAATCAAGGAAAGATGCTTATTTGAAATGCTTCCAAGAGTTCACCATTTTGGAAAACTACATCATTGGAGTGGTATTTGAGTTGCCATTGTAACACATCAGGGTCAGTTTTCATTGTAGCAGTAACATTCATCTGTGTCTTCTATTGTGGCCATTCCTGGAACATGTATGTTCACAATATGCACTCTATTATGTTTTATTTCTCCCTTATTTTACAATTAGGGGATTTCTTTCACCCCCACACTGGTAACATGTGATTCTATGGCTTATGGTTGCATTTCTGTGGTGCCTGGCTGCTTCTGTTCTGTCACCCTGGACTTTGGGGTAGGGGTGTTGGAGCCAGGAAAGAGACCCACTAAGGTCTTGGGCAGTGATGATTTGAGAGGGGGAGAGGATGATTCCATGAGTAGAAACTAGTATTTCTCTGCATTCTTAAGCCAGAGTAATGCCCTGGCCGCTCAGTTCAGGTTCTGCTGGGACTCACTAAGTTTTGAGATCTCACTTTAAACTGAGCCTTAACCTGCAGGCAGTCATATTCATGAGTGGACTCAAATCTCCTTGAAAACTAAGAGACTATCTCACCTAGTCTACCTGATTTTATTTAGACTTTGACCCATATGCTAACATCTGAAGCTGCTTCAAAGTCTTGAAGAGGATCTCAATAAGAGACTGATTTATATAGAAAATAATACATAAGACCAAAAACATTTAGGTATGTAATATATAAATTCTTCTGGTTTGGTCAAGAGGGCTTTAGGAGTCTTTCATCTAAAATGAGAGTTCTAATGCATTTTGTTATATGCACCTGTATGATACATGAGAAAGCCTAAGCTTTTTCTCCCTAATCAGAATAATTGAGAGGACTGATGGCAATATCGTTGACCACAATCATGGTAGAGCTTTTCTTGCTTGATGGTTACAGGGATAAGTAACATCTACAGGACTATTGCCAATACAATGTCAGACTTGTCTTACAAAGTCCTCATACAGTTGTTTATTTAATACCTCGATATTTCTGAGCCAAATGCTAATAGTTTGAGCTGAAATTTCTACCACTGGACCAAAAAGCCTAAGTGTAATGACCCTTTGCTCCCTACAGTTCCTACTCTAAACACTAGTCTCAGAATAAGCAAAATTTGTTACTTTCCTTAGTTTATTTATGTTTCTGAGGAAGATAGGATTGCTTGGAATTATTTCCATTATGCACAACTGAAGAACAGATGGTTTATAAGTGGTACAAGACCTTGAAAATGCACAGGAAATACATCTTGCCAAACACCATTGACTTACCTGCCACCAGGTCTTGACACTGAATTGAGCTGGAACCCAGAGCTCTTTCACTGAAGAGCATCCGATGGTATACAGGGGAAAAGGCAGGGACTGTGAGGAATGTGAGACTACATTCTGGTTGTTTTGGATGAATCAGAAATAATTCCTAATAACTTTGAGGTAGCATTGTGTAATAGAACACTGGGTTAGGACTCAAACCTGACGGACTTCTTGTCCCAGCTATGCCATTAATTAACTGTGTGACCTTGAGCAAGTCATTTTTTAGGGACATTTTAAACCTTAGATTCCTTTTGTATAAAATGAACAATAATATCTGACTGCTTATCTCACAATGAAATAATATATTAAAAAAGCACTTTTGATGACCATACAAATCTTCAGGAGACAGGGGAACTTCCATTCAGTGGGTCCTACACTGCTGTGTGATTGACACTTGAGAAGGAAATACAGCCTGCCGCAGCCCTGTCGCTGCCATTTCACATCCATCGTCAGCTCCTCTGCGAATTTTTCAGCAATACAAACAGTTATTATAGATCAGTAGTATAGCTCAGGTAACAAAATCCACCAAGTTGGTGGTGAAAATCATTTCAACCTATCGGGACAATTTTTTTTTTCAAAGACTTGGCCCACTCATTTCAATAAAAGCCCTCCTAAATTCTGAAGACAGGCAAAGTTAAACATTTGAACTATTAGTTTAAGGGAAGCTTGTGATAGAACTTTTAATATGGAATATATACAAACTATGTGAGTTTGTATACACACAATGGGTATCTTTTATTCAACCAGGTTGTGCAGATACTCATGTTTTATGAATATGGCATTTTGTAGTCATAATATTGGATGTTAACACTGTATTGGCTATATCTGTGATTTATTTATTTATGATAACACTTCCTTGGTCAAGACCTTTCACACTGCTGGGGGAAGGGTAACTGGGGAAACAATTTAATTCCTAATGATCAATTTATATTTTTTCTGGGAACTCAACTGTTAACAAAGACTGCTTGCTTGCCTGAGTATTTCTGGCTAGCACTACTTCAAGTATGTACTTTGTGATACATTTCTGCTCTGTGAAGAACTACTTTAACAGGAGTTTGAAAGCTGCCAACTAGATGATAGCAAACGGTGCCTGTCAATCTCAGTTCTGTCATTCTGGATTTGAAAGAGCTTTTTTCTCAGCTGTAACATTTCTAGGCTGAAGAGTTCCCATTTGTCTATTTTTTCTTTTCATTTATCCTAATGAAGTAGCTCTTCTTTTTATCAAACTCCTAAAATTTCTTCCATCATTTGGTTGTCCCCTTTTTGAGAGGCAACGAGCAGAACAGCATGCCAGCTATGTACCCACTCAAGTTTACAGGAGCTGTTTTCTATTTTGGTTTCCATACTCTTAGAACAAAGAGTTGAGGGGGAAGGAGTGTAAGATTTGGAGTCAGAAATCCTGGGTTCATGGCCTGACTACCTTTTATTTGCTATAGGAGCCTGAGCAAGTCCTTTAAAATGGCTTGATCCTCTGTTGTTTATGTTTATTAAGGTATCATTGATATACAATCATATGAAGGTTTCACATGAGCAACATTGTGGTTACTACATCCACCTATATTATCAAGTCCTCCCCTCATATGCCATTGCAGTCACTGTCCGTCAGCATGTAAGGTGCTATAGAGTCACTACTTGTCTTCTCTGTGCTATACTGCCTTCCCCGTGACCCCCCCTACATTATGTGTGCTAATCATAATGCCCCTTAATCCCCTTCTCTCTCCCTCCCACCCATCCTCCCCAACCCCTTTCCTTTTGGTCACGGCTAGTCCATTCTTGGGTTCTGTGAGTCTGTTGCTGTTTTGTTCCTTCAGTTTTTGCTTCATTGTTACTACTCCACAAATGAGGGAAATCATTTGGTACTTGTCTTTCTCTGCCTGGCTTATTTCACTGAGCATAATACCCTCTAGCTCCATCCATGTTGTTGCATGTGGTAAGATTTGTTTTCTTCTTATGGCTGAATAGTATTCCATTGTGTATATGTATCACATCTTTATCCATTCATCTACTGATGGACACTTGGGTTGCTTCCATGTCTTGGCTATTGTAAATAGTGCGGCTATAAACATAGGGGTGCATATGTCTTTTTAAATCTGGGCTCCTGTATGCTTAGGGTAAATTCCTTTGAGTGGAATTCCTGGGTCAAATAGTATTTCTATTTTTAGTTTTTGAGGAACTTCCATATTGCTTTCCACAATGGTTGAACTAATTTATGTTCCCACCAGCAGTGTAGGAGGGTTCCGCTCTCTCTGCGTCCTCACCAGCATTTGTTGTTCCTAGTCTTTTGGATGATGGCCATCCTCACTGGTGTGAGGTGATAACTCATTGTGTTTTTAATTTGCATTTCCCTGGTAATTAGTGATGTGGAGCATCTTTTCATGTGCCTGTTGGCCATCTGAATTTCTTCTTGGGAGAAGTGTCTGTTCAGATCCTGCGCCCATTTTTTAAGAGGGTTATTTGCTTTTTGGGTATTGAGGCACATGAGTTCTTTATATATTTAAGATGTTAACCCCTTAGCAGATATGTAGTTTATGAATATATTCTCCCATACTGTAGGATGCCTTTTTGTTCTGGTGATGGTATTCCTTTGCTGTACAGGTTTTTAGTTTGATGTAGTCCCATTTCCCACTTGTTCATTTTTGCTTTTGTTTCCTTTGCCTGAGGAGATGTGTTTAGGAAAAAGTTGCTCATGTTTATATTCAAGTCTTTTTTGCCTGTGTTTTCTTCTAAAAGTTTTATGGTTGCATGACTTACATTCAGGTCTTTGATCCATTTTCAGTTTACTTTTGTGTATGGAGTTAGACAATAATCCAGTTTCATTCTCTTACATGTAGCTGTCTAGTTTTGCCAACACCAGTTGTTGAAGAGGCTGTCAACCATTGTATATCCATTGCTCCTTTATCATATATTACTCTGTTGTTTATTAATCTCTAAAATGGGGGTGTTAATATATACTTCTTTTACCCACTTAAATTGCCATAGAGTGGACCTTGGGTACTGTTGCAGTGACCTTATTTTCTTCTCATTTGTTAAAGAGGCCATTAGACTATGAACTCCATAAGGCCAGGAAGCTTTGTATTTCCTTTCCTTTCATCTCAGCACCTCACCCGTAAAGTCATGGTCTCCCACACGAAATTGTTTCCACAGATGAAGGCTGTCTCCATGATGCCAAAGCCACAGCTTGACCTTGCCTAGCTGTGACTGAGATGAAGAGGTAAGCATGCTTGTCAAGGAGAAGATAACACAAATCTAAAGGAAGTTATAATACCGAAGACCACAGAATCATGATTAAAAACTATCTTGACAGGCCATGGTCCTGGGTTGGAAATAATAAGATGAAATTTAACTGAGATAAGAAAGGTTTCCTCATTTCAGTTTAATGTATTAATAACAATAGCAAACATTTACTGAGCATTATGTATGTTGGGCATCCTACTAAATATACATGCTATGTAATTCTTAAGACAGATCAGGTAGATGCCATTATTACAAAGACACAGAAATTCAAAGTAACCTGCCCAAGATTGTTCAGCCATTAAGTGGTAGAACCTGGGTTCCACCCCTTGAGGATTCCCAAACACACAACTGCTATGGCCCTCAGACTAATGCCCCCAAGACCCAAAATGTCCAAGTTGTAATCCTCAGAACCTGTAAATATGTAACCTGCATGGCAAAAGAGACTTTGTAGATGTGAGAACATTTACGGACCTTGAGATGGGTTTACCCTGGATTATCCAGGTGGGCCCAGTCTAGTCACATGAGTCTTTGAGCACCTCCCATCTACAGGGAGAGAGGAGATAGGAGAAAAGAGAGATTTGAAGCATGAAAAGAACTCCACCTGCTGGTGCTGGCTTTGACAATGGAGGAAGGAGGCCCCAAGAAGTTGGGTGGCCTCCAGAAGTTGGGAACAGCTATCAGCTGACAACCGGTAAGGAAATGGGGATCTAAGCACTATAGCTGCAACGAACTGAATTTTGCTAACAACCTGAAATTAGCAAGGAAATGGACTCTGCCCTAGAACCTCCAGAAAGAAACATAGCCTTTCTGACACTTTGATTTCAGCCAAGGGAGACCAGTGTCAGACTTCTGATGTGTTGAACTGTATGGTAATAAATACATGTTTAAGCCATTAAGTTTGTGATGATTTAGTATGGCACGAATAGAAAACTAATAGAGGTGCATTAGTTCTCCACCAGAAACTGGTTGGCCAGCTGGAGGTTTTTTCTGACTATAGTCTAAATATGAAAACACACTATGATGAGGCTAAAACAACACTAACAAGATAAGGATAGAGAAGCATTAGTTTTCAGATGGTGTCTTACTGTTTTGTAGATTGTCCAGACTGAAAATGTTTCCGGAATATAGGGTCAATTCTGAATCACATTTTGAAAGTCATCAGCAAATTAAAGTGAATCAAGCATAAGCGTGATGAGCCTAGTGGGAGGATGAGCCTAAGTTTCATAAAATTTTAATGTAGCTTTGGAAATTGATGCATTTTGCACATACCTAGCCTTGTCCTTGTGGGGAAAATTGAAGTTCCTATGGCCAGGATCCTCACCTGAACCTAAACTTGATATAACTGGCCTGCTGCTAGGCTACTGCTTAGCAGGCAATGTTATTATTGACTGAGTCACTATATAAAGAGCTCTGCCCTGTGCTGTGGGTGGAGGCAGAGACAAAGGAGGATTACAGACCTGCAGACTGCTGGATGCAGATGTAATTCTATTGCTTGACCTGTAACCAGGAGAACAAGCCAGTAATAAGCCCTTTTTTCCCAAGAATGTTCCATTGTCATTCCTCAGTCTCAGTGAATCCATAGTGAACTTGTCTGGGGCTGAAACCCATTGGTAAGACAATTGGTGACATTAGCAAGATTCATTGTTGACTGAGGAACAGAACTGGCTGCCCTTATGGGAGGGGTACTTCAGTGGGCTGCCCCTATGAATGGGGAGGCAGATGAGTGTCCCTGTCTTGCCAATGGGTTTCAGCCCTGGACAAGTTCACTATAGATTTAATGTGACCAAAGAAGTGACAGTAGAATGTTCTTGGGGTGGAAGGGATTACACCCAACTTTATTTCCACAGTGGCAGATTAATCACAAGAATCCCATCCACTCAGAGCGAGTCTGCATGCAGTAAGCTGGTCTTTGCCTCCAGGCCTCTTGACCCCTGCAGCCATCTCAGTCTCTGTCCTTGGCGGTGCCACCACACCAGTCTTGTCTCTGCTCTCCTGCAACCTTGTAGCCGTGCCACCCTGTGGCCCAGAGCACTGGGTGGAGCTCTTTATATAGAGTCAGTAATAATGTATTGCCACACGTGTAGTGAGCTAGCCAACCAGGGCCAGGTGAGAATCATGGCCACAGGAACCTTCACTTTATCCACAGTTCCCCAATGGGCGTGTGGTCTGAGGTGACTTGCCTCCTAAAGGGTTGGGCCCCATCCCAGGACTAGAGGCAGGTGGAAGTGATACCTGAGGCAGTAGAGGTGGCCCTTGGTATAATAAGGAGGTCCTTTGAGAAACAGTGTCCATGAGGCAGCAGGAACTGTGGGTTGGCTGTTTCTCACAGTATTTAAAAAGTCTACAGATGAGAAGAACCTGCTCCTGAAAGACACACGAGAAATGGCAGCATGGGAATGCAAGCTGCGAACGGCTATGGATTCACTGAAGACTGAAATGGCATTGATACCAGAGGAGGCAGCACAAGAATGCCAGCTGTGAGGCGCTGTGGAGGAAGTAAAAGATTTGTTAAAAAATGAAATGGTGTTGCCGAGAGGTACTGTGGAAGAGGTAAAGGCTATGAAGGAGAAGGCTGTACCCCTGCAAAAAGAACAAGAAGAGGCAATGCAAGAACATGAGCTGTGAGGTACAGTGGAGGAAGTAAAAGATTCTTTACAGAATAAGACAGTAGCACTGCCAGGTGCTCTGAAGGAGGCGAAGGCCACGGAGGAGAAGGGCATACTCCTGAGGAAAGCACAGGAAGAGGCAGCACGAGAACTTCAGCTGCAAGGAATTGAGGTGAAGGTAAGAGAGCTGCTGAAGACTGAGCTAGCATTCCTCTGAGGCACTGTAGAAAAGTCAAAGGGTGTAGCAGAGGAGGCACTTGGGGGAGTGGGAAAAAAGGTGCCATCAGCCCTGGAAATGGATGCACTGGGAAAGGACAAGGGGTAGTGCAGGAGGCACTGACGACTCCTTTATTGAAAGCATGCCCAGTGGTTGTAAAAAAAATAGACACAGCAACCATGGGTTCCTCTGGGAGAGGTTCAGCCCCCTCCCCAAGGTCGTGGAGCACTCTATGCTCTGCCCCTATACTCAGGCTGAGCTGGTGGATTTGGGCTCCCGGTTTTGACAGAAGCTCTCAGAGTCAGTATCAGCTTGGCTCCTGCTTTGGGATTTAGGGTGAGTGGAATTGTTGTGTCTGGATCAGAGATGGGAAAGCTGGCTTCCCTGACAGTGCAGCCTGCCTTGAGGCAGTGATTACAAAATACACATCAGACACTAAGAAATCACTCTCTCCTGTATTGGCTTATGGCTGCGCTTCATGCTGTGTGGCCCAGTCAAGGTGATTTATCATCCTCCCTTCCTAAATGGCAGACATATGCTGAGCTCCAACAGGTGTTATGGGAGCTAGGCATGAAAATTGCTATTTATAGTCCAGAGAATTATGGCCCAGGTGAGGAGCCTTTTACATAGGGATGAGAAATGTGCTTCAAATGACTCCCACATCCCTCTTTAGGTCTCTAGTGGCCATTCTTGCCCCTCACTTAGGGTAGCCCGTAAGTGAGTTTACCCATACAGTAGCAGACTTGGAAGAGGCTGAAGCAAAGAGAGCATGGAAAGAAATAAGTTCTGCTACTCCGAGAAAGAATTTAAGGGCCCCGTGAAGGTTACAAGGACCAGATGTGTGTTGATTTAATATAGGCAGGAGCAGACAGAAGGAAATTAGATGGGAAATCAAATAGAATCTTACTGGAGCTGTGGCAACAACTGAAACTGGAGCAGCAGTTGCAGCCATTGAGAACAAAGAGGACAGAAATAGAGCCACAAGTTTGGCTTGTGTGTTTGCAAGACTTCCTGCTGGAGAGTTAGCCAACCTTGCCTGAACCCACATGGGAAGATGATTGGGGCACATGGTTTGATTGAGGGGAAGGTTGAGGAACCTGCCCTGAGTGACTGGGGGGGACTAGAGGCCACATGTTGAAATATCTATTCATTGGTCCCAGTGAACATATGTGTCCTGGCTCTGGTGGACACGGGCTGAATATTCATCGATTGATGGCAACCCTGAGCAGTTTCCTGGGACCGCCCCCTCCCGCTATTATAGATGGATACAGGGTTAAGGCTATCGGAGTGAAACAAGCCCAAATCCCTTTGGGAATAGGGCATCTACAACCAAAAGAGTATACTGTGTATGTATCTCCTATCCCTGAGTATATTTTGGGGATTGATATCCTGCAGGGTCTATGGTTGCAGAGCACTGAAGGTGAGTTTAGACTGAGAGTATGTGTGGTGAAGGCAGTTCTGAGGGGACATGCTAGGCACCCACCCATAGCTTTACCTGTGCCTCAGCAGATGACTAATACCAAACAATACAAACTGCCTGGAGGGCATAAAGAGATTGGAGAAACTCTCCAGGAGCTGGAAAAGGTGGGTATTATAAAGCCCACCCATAGTCCTTTCAATTCCCCAGTGTGGCCAGTAAAAAAGCCAGATAGCTCCTGGCATATGACTGGATTACAGAGAATTGAATAAAGTCATACCCGCTATGCATGCTGCTGTCCCCTCTACTGCAGGCTGGATGGATACCCTCAGTCACGAACTAGGAACATACCATTATGTTGTAGATCTTGCTAATACCTTCTTTTCCATTGACATTGAGCAGGAAAGTCAGAGACAGTTTGCCTTCACATGAGAAGGGCAGCAATGGACTTTCACTGTCCTTCCACAGGTATACCTCCACAGCCCATCTGTCACAGACTTGTAGCCCAGGACTTGGGTACATGGAGAAACCGCCAACAGTGTGGCTGTACCATTGTATTGATGATGTCATGCTCACGTCTGATTCTCTTTCAGATCTAGAAGGTGCAGCACCTAGACTGCTGCAACATCTACAGGAGAAAGGATGGGCTGTGAACAGTACCAAGGTTCAGGGACCTGGTTTGTCTGCCAAATTCTTGGGGGTCGTCTGGCCAGGTAAGACTAAAGTTATCCTAGAAGCAGTCATAGATAAAGTCCAAGAGTTTCCTATCCCTGCAACTGTGGCATTGTTACAGGAGTTTTGGGGTCTTCTAGGCTACTGGAGAGTGTTTATCCTGCACTTGGCACAAATTCTGAAGCCCTTATACCGGTTGTTACGAAAGGGCGTCAGGTGAGACTGGGATGAGACATGTGCATCTGTCTTTACTACAGCAAAACGGGCAGACAAGGCCGTGCAGGCCTTGAGTGTGATAGACCCATCAAGGCCCTGTGAGCTGGATGTTCATGTGACTGAAGACGGTTATGGCTGGGGTCTCTGGCAGTGGCTTGAACTGATGCGCCAACCTGTTGGATTCTGGTCACAACTCTGGAAAGGAGCAGAGGTATGATACACCTTAACAGAAAAACAATTGGTGCTGTGTATCACACCTTGCTGGCTACAGAACCCATCACTGGAACAGCCTCGATAAAGGTAATAATCACCTGTCCCATTGTGAGGTGGGTACAAGACTGGACCCAAAAGCCATGGAGTGATGTGGCACAGACACCTACAATGGCCAAGTGGGGTGCTTACCTACAGCAGCGTAATGCCCTCTTTAGTAACCCCTTGAGTGAAGAACTCCAATGCTTATTGGGGCCAGTGACATATACTAGTGAAAAGCATGAAGAATTTACTTTAGACCCATTCAGTAGCAGAGAGTCCTTATCAGGATGGAAGAGCCCCTATACCAGAAGATGCATGGTACACAGATGGCTCCAGCCGTGGGCAGCCCCCAAAATGGAGGGCCATAGCTTTCCATCCTAAGGCAGACAATATGGATGGAAGATGGTGAGGGGAAGAGCAGCCAATGGGCAGAGTTGTGGGCCATGTGGCTTGTGATCATCCAGGAGCCCTCCCCCATAGTTGTCTGCACTGACAGCTGGGCTGTCTATTGGGGCTTGACCTGGTGGTTACCAACCTGGTACCATGCCAACTGGCTGGTTGGTCACCGACCCTTTGGGGGCAAGAATTGTGGCAAGACTTATGGGCCTGTGGTCAGACTAAAACAGTTACAGTATACCATGTGACAGGTCATTTGCCACTGGCATCCCCAGGAAATGATGAAGCAGATGAATTGGCCCAGGTACATTGGCTAGAAGGAAAGCCTGTCTCTGATGTGGCCTAATGGTTACATCAGTGTTTGTTGCACTCAGGGAAAAAGACAATGTGGGCTGTAGCCCATCGGTGGGGCTTGCCTTTGACCTTTGAAGAAGTCAGCAGAGCTAGCAGAAGTACATCGTATGCTCTAAAAGGGACTTAGACCGAGTTTCACAGCAACATGGGGCAATAGCTAAGGGGCTAATACCACTTGTCAGGTGGCAGATAGACTATATTGGGCCTCTACCTGTGTCAGAAGGATATCGGTATGCCATGACTTGTGTGGACACAGCTACTAGACTTCTGGTTGCTTTTCCTACCCGTTGTGCAGACCAGCAGATGACCAAAAGAGGCCTGGAGTGTCTCTTGGCTGCCTGTGGCCGACCACAGATAATTGAGAGTGATCAGGGCAACCATTTTACTGGACATGCACTACAAGAATGGGTGCAACAGTTAGGAATCAAATGGAAGTTTCATGTGCCATACAATCCTACCGCAGCAGGCATGTTGGCTTGTTAAAATCTGGACTGAAGTCAGATACCAATAGTCTATGGGGCTGGTCAGTGAGCTTATGGACAGTGCTATGGCATTTGAATGACAAACCCTGTAAGGGAGCACTGAGCCCTGCAGACATGCTGACACATATTGCTGCCTCCCCTATATAATTGCAAGTACAAAACAAGGAGGAATTGTTGAAACCAAGGTTCAGCCACCAGAATATTATCTTGCTGCCAGCACCAACTGCAATAAACCCTGAGTGGATGTGGCCTTGGACATTTTGACATATGGAACAAGGATGGCTGGCTCTCCTGGCACCTTGGGGACAAGGCCTGAAAGTTGGCCTCCTGTGTAGTCCCAGAATAACAGCAGAGTGGCCCCCAAAGATCACAGTAGTATATCCTGAATGGCCAGAAGGTAGAAGCGTCTTACTGGGGAGTTTTGTTTTATCATTATGGCCAGCGCATGCACCTCCAGTAGCACTATATATAGACCCCTCAGTAACCCCCACAGGGAGAGGGGTACAGGTATGGTATACTAGACCTGGCTGGGACCCCTTCCTGCTACAGCCTATCACAGGACCACTCTCTTGCATCCTACCTAATGGACAAGATTTGCCTCTGTTGGTACTATTAAAACATGTGTCTTATCATCCTTAAGGTCTTTGTGAATTGGGCACACACCTTAGCAAAAAAAAACTTCTACTCGCTGGGGTGCATGGAGCTCCCTATCCATACCACTACTAAGTGTGAGTCATGAACTCATCTGAGTAGAACTTTTTTTAAATTTTTTTTATTAAGGTATTATTGATATACACTCTGATGAAGGTTTCACATGAAAAAACAATGTGGTTACTACATTTATCCATATTATCAAGTCCCCACCCATACACCAATGCAGTCACTGTCCTTCAGTGTGCCACAGATTCACTATTTGTCTTCTCTGTGCTACACTGTTTTCCCCGTGATCCCCCACACTATGTGTACTAAACATAATACTCCTCAATGCCCTTCTCCTTCCCTCCCCACCCGCCCACACTAGTTCCTTCCTGGAGTCTCTGAGTCTGCTGCTTTTTGTTCCCTCAGTTTTGCTTCGTGGTTATACTCCACAAATGAGGGAAATCATTTGATACTTGTCTTTCTCTGCCTGGCTTATTTCACTGAGCATAATACCCTCTAGCTCCATCCATGTTGTTGCAAATAGTAGGATTTGTTTCTTTCTTATGGCTGAATAGTATGCCATTGTGTATATGTACCACCTCTTCTTTATCCATTCATCTACTGATGGACACTTAGGTTGCTTCCATATTTTGGCTGTTGTAAAAAGTGCTGTGATAAACATAGGGGTGCATGTCTTTTTGAATCTGAGAAGTTGTATTCTTTGGGTAAATTCCAAGGAATGGGATTCCAGGGTCAAATGGTATTTCTATTTTTAGTTTTTTGAGGAACCTCCATATTGCTTTCCACAATGGTTGAACTAGCTTACATTCCCACCAGCAGTGTAGAAGGGTTCCCCTTTCTCCACATCCTCGCCAGCATTTGTTGTTCTTAGTCTTTTTGATGCTGGCCATCCTTACTAGTGTGAGGTGATATCTCATTGTGGTTTTAATTTGCATTTCCCTGATGATTAGTGATGTGGAGCATCTTTTCATGTGTCTGTTGGCCGTCTGAATTTCTTCTTTGGAGAACTGTCTCTTCATATCCTCTGCCCATTTTTTAATCGGGTTATTGCTTTTTGGGTGTTGAGGTGTGTAAGTTCTTTACATAGTTTGGATGTTGACCCCTTGTCAGATATGTCATTTACAAATATATTCTCCCATACTGTAGGATGCCTTTTGTTCTGTTGATGGTGTCCTTTGCCATACAGAAACCTTTTAGTTTGATATAGTCCCATGAGTTGAGTTCATTTTTGCTTTTGTTTCCTTTGCTCGAGGACATGCGTTCAGGAAGAAGTTGTGCATGCCTATATTTAGGAGATTTTTGCCTATGTTGTCTTCTAAGAGTTTTATGGTTTCATGAGTTACATTCAGGTCTTTGATCCATTTTGAGTTTACTTTTGTGTAAGGGGTTAAACAATAATCCAGGTTCATTCTCTTCCATGTTGCTGTCCAACTTTGCCAACACCAGCTGCTGAAGAGGCTTGTCATTTACCCATTGTATGTCCATGCTCCTTTATCATATATTAATTGACCATATATGGTTGGGTTTATATCAGGGCTCTTTAGTCTGTTCCATTGGTCTATGGTTCTCTTCTTGTGCCAGTACAAAATTGTCTTGAGTACTGTGGCTTTGTAGTAGATCTTGAAGGTGGGGAGCATAATTCCCCCAGCTTTATTCTTCCTTCACAGGATTGCTTTGGCTATCGGGGTCTTTTGTAGTTCCATATGAATTTTAAAATGATTTTCTGTAGTTCGTTGAAGAATGCTGTTGGTATATGATAGGAATTGCACTGAATCTGTAGATTGCTTTAGGCAGGATGGCCATTTTGACAATATTAATTCTTCCTATCCATGAGCATGGGATGTGTTTCCATTTATTGGTATCTTCTTTAATTTCTCTCATGAGTGTTTTGTAGTTTTCAGAGTATAGGTCTTTCACTTCCTTAGTTAGGTTTATTCCTAGGTATTTTATTCTTTTTGATGCAATTGTGAATGGAATTGTTTTCCTGATTTCTCTCTCTGCTAGTTCATTGTTAGTGTATAGGAATGTGACATATTTTGGCGTATTAATTTTGTATCCCTCAACTTTGCTGAATTCAGATATTAGATCTAATAGTTTTGGAGTGGATTCTTTATGGTTTTTTATCTACAATGTCATCTGCAAACAGGGACAGTTTGACTTCTTCCTTGCCTATCTGGATGCCTTTTATTTCTTTGTGTTGTCTGATTGCCATGGCTAGGACCTCTACAACTATGTTGAATAAAACTGTGGAGAGTGGGCATCCTTGCCTTTTTCCCAATCTTAAAGGAAAAGCTTTCAGCTTGTTGCTGGTAAGTATAATGTTGGCTGTGGCTTTGTCATATATGGATGGCCTTTATTATGTTGAGGTACTTGCCCTCTATACCCATTTTGTGGAGAGTTTTTATCATGAATGGGTGTTGAATTTTGTCAAATGCTTTTTTAGCATCTGTGGAGATGATCGTGTGGTTTTTGTCCATGTGGTGGATGATGTTGTTGGATTTTCGAATGTTGTGCCATCCTTGCATCTCTGGGATAAATTTCACTTGATCATGATGGAGGATCTTTTTGATGTATTTTTGAATTTGGTTTGCTAATATTTTGTTGAGTATTTTTCTATCTATGTTCATCAGGGATATTGGCCTGTAATTTTCTTTTTTTATGGTGTCTTTGCCTGGTTTTGGTATTAGAGTGATGCTGGCCTCATAGAATGAGTTTGGAAGTATTCCCTCTTCTTCTAGTCTTTGGAAAACTTTAAGGAGGATGGGTACTAGGTCTTCACTAAATGTTTGATAAAATTCAGCAGTGAAGCCATCTGGTTCAGGCATTTTGTTCTTAGGTAGTTTTTTGATTACCAGTTCAATTTCGTTGCTGGTAAGTGGTCTATTCAGATTTTCTGTTTCTTTCTGGGTCAGTCTTGGAAGGTTGTATTTTTCTAGAAAGTTGTTCATTTCTTCTAGGTTATCCAGTTTGTTAGCAAGTAATTTTTTATAGTATTCTCTAATAATTCTTTGAATTTCTGTGGTGTCCGTAGGGACTTTTCCTTTCTCATTTCTGATTCTGTTTATGTGTGTAGACTCTCTCTTTTTCTTGATAAGTCTGGCTAGGGGTACATTTATTTTGTTTATTTTCTCAAAGAACCAGCTTTTGCTTTCATTGATTCTTTCTATTGTTTTATTCTTCTCAATTTTTAAATTTCTGCTCTAATCTTTATTATGTCCCTCCTTCTACTGACTTTGGGCCTCTTTTGTTCTTCTTTTTCTAGTTTCGTTAATTGTGGGTTTAGATTGCTTATATGGGATTGTTCTTCTTTCCTGATGTAGGACTGTATTGCAATATACTGTCCTCTTAGCTCGACCTTCACTGCATCCCACAGATTTTGCGTTGTTGAATTATTGTTGCCATTTGTCTCCATATATTGCTTGATCTCTGTTTTTATTTGGTCATTGATCCATTGGTTATTTAGGAGCATGTTGTGAAGCCTCCATGTGTTTGTGGGATTTTTTATTTTCTTTGCATAATTTATTTATCGTTTCATACTTTTGTGTTTTGAGAAACTGGATGGTACAATTTCAATGTTTTTTTATTTACAGAGGCTCTTTTTGTGGCCTAGTATATGATCTGTTCTTGAACATGTTCCATATGCACTTGAGAAGAATGTGTATTCTGCTGCTTTTGTGTGTAGAGTTCTGTAGATGTGTGTTAGGTCCATCTGTTCTAATGTTTTGTTCAGTGCCTGTGTCTCTTTACTTATTTTCTGTCTGGTTGATCTGTCCTTCAGAGTGAGTGGAGTGTTGAAGTCTACTAGAATGAATGCATTGCATTCAATTTCCCCTTTTAATTCTGTTAGTATTTATTTCACATATGTAGGTGCTTTTGTATTGGGTGCATAGATATTTATAATGGTTATATCTTCTTGTTGGATTGACCCTTTTGTCATTATGTAATGTCCTTCTTTGTCTCTTGTGACTTTCTTTGTGTTGAATTCTATTTTGTCTGATACAAGTACTGCAACTCCTGCTTTTTTCACCCTATTAGTTGCATAAAATATCTTTTTCCATCCCTTCACTTTTAGTCTGTGTATGTCTTTAGTTTTAAAGTGAGTCTCTTGTAGGCAGCATATAGATGGGTCTTGCTTTTTTATCCATTCAGTGATGCTATGTCTTTTGATTTGTGCATTCAGTCCATTTACATTTAGGGTGATTATTGATAGATATGTACTTATTGCCATTGCAGGCTTTAGATTCATGCTTACCAAAGGTTCAAAGTTAACTTCCTTACTATCTAAGAGTCTAACTTTACTCACTTAATATGCTACTATAAACAAAATCTAAAGGTTCTTTTTTTTCTCCTCCTTTTTCTTCCTCCTCCATTCTTTATATATTAGGTATCATATTCTGTATTCTTTGTGTATCCCTTGGCTGACTTTGGGGATAGTTAATTTAATTTAGCCTTTGCTTAGTAATTAGCTGTTCTGCTTTCTTTACTATGGTTTTATTACCTCTGGTGACCGCTATTAAACATTAGGAACACTTCCATCTATAACAGTCCCTCCAAAATACACTGTAGAGACGGTTTGTGGGCCGTAAATTCTCTCAGCTTTTGCTCATCTGGAAATTGTTTAATCCTTCTTCAAATTTTAATGATAATCTTGCCAGATAAAGTAATCTTGGTTCAAGGCCCTTCTGCTTCATTGCATTAAATACATCATGCCACTCCCTTCTGTCCTGTAAGATTTCTGCTGAGAAGTCTGATGATAGCCTGATGGGCTTTCCTTTGTATGTGATCTTATTTCTCTCTCTGGCTGCTTTTAATAATCTGTCCTTATCCTTGGTCTTTGCCATTTTAATTACTATATGTCTTGGTGTTGTCTTTGTTGGGTCCCTTGTGTTAGGAGATCTGTGCATCTCCATGGCCTGAGAGACTATCTCCTCCCCCAGATTGGGGAAATTTTCAGCAACTACCTCCTCAAATTCACTTTCTATCCCTTTTTCTCTCTCTTCTTCTTCTGGCATCCCTATAATGTGAATATTGCTCCGTTTGGGCTGGTTGCACAGTTCTCTCAATATTCTTTCATTCGTAGAGATCCTTTTTTCTCTCTGTGCCTCACCTTCTTTGTATTCCTCTTCTCTAGTGTCTATTTCACTTATCATCTACTCCATTAGCAATTACTATCTGTACAACAGTAGGTATGTGTCTTAACCTCTCTGCTTTCTGGTAGGTAAAACAGGAAAATTGATGGAGTTGTTATGAGGATTAAACGAGACTACATTTAAAGCACAGAGTGCATCTCAATAAACAATAGGACTGTTCCTATGACCACTTTTACTTTATGAATGGGCAGTGAATGCAGCGTGCTACCCCCGGAAAGGCTAGATATGTATCACCTGCCTTTCAGATACAGGGTGTCTCTTGGAAAGCAAAATGTATACCTCTTCCCTGACCATCACGAGTGATTGATAAGTCTTCGGTGAACAGCTTGTCACTGTATATCTGTTCTCTGATAGTCCCTCAGAAGTCTGTGGAATAGCTGTCGGAGACTATGGGCGTGGGAGACCTACAGAGCATGTGTGCTTCAATAGTTTGCTCTGAAATCTCAGGTCTGGTTACCACAGAATGGAAAACAGATGACCAGGGGCTGGAAGGAGATTCCCTAGTCTTCTGAACTCAACTTGTCCTTTCTGGCTACATTTTGTTTCTTATCCTATGTAAACCTAAGGAGGCAAGATTTTCTTGTCTACCTATGTATTGCTATAAGGGAAGATTAGCAGGTGGAAGCTTCTGTGCTCTGCAGAGGCTGTGTGCTATTATTGTCGTTCTTAGGTTTGTTCTTTACGTTGTGAGACAGGAAACAAAACATCCATGGGAAATAATTAGTACTTCTTCCAGATTTGCACTCATTTTAATGGGGGTGAGGGCAGGGAGGGGTTGGTTTGGTTTTTATTTTTTTGCTTTGTTTTCTCTAACATTACCACATATATATATTTGGTATCATTAATCTACAATTACATGTGCAACATTAAGGTTACTACACTCTCCACATCATGAAGTCCCCACCACATACCCCATTAAAGTCACTGTCCATCAGTGTAGTGAGATACTATAGAATCACTACTTGTCTTCTCTGTGTTTTACAGCCCTCCTGTGCCCCACCTCAAATTATGTCTGCTAATCATAATGCCCCTTTTTCCCCCTTGGCCCTCCCTTCCCACCAATCCTCCTCAGTCCCTTTCCCTTTGGTAACTGTTAGTCCCTTCTTGGGTTCTGTGAGTCTGCTGCTGTTTTGTTCCTTCAGTTTCTTTCTTTGCTCATATATTCCACAGATGAGTGAAATCATTTGATAATTGTCTTTTTCTGCCTGGCTTATTTCACTGAGCATAATACCCTCTAGCACCATCCATGTTGTTACAAATGGCAGGATTCGTTTTCTTCTTATGGCTGAATAATATTCCACTTTGTATATGTACCACCTCTTCTTTATCCATTCATCTACTGATGGACACTTAGGTTGCTTCCATTTCTTGGCTATTGTAAATAGTGCTGCAATAAACATAGGGGTGCATCTGTCCTTTTCAAATTGGGCTGCTGCATTCTTAGGGTAAATTCCTAGGAGTGGAATTCCTGGGTCAAATGGTATTTCTATTTTGAGTTTTTTGAGGAACCTCCATACTGCTTTCCACAATGGTTGAACTAATTTGCAGTCCCACCAGCAGTGTAGGAGGGTTCCCCTTTCTCCACATCCTCGCCAACATTTGTTGTTGTTTGTGTTTTGGATGTTGGCCATCCTCACTGGTGTGAGGTGATATCTCATTGTGGTTTTAATCTGCATTTCTCTGATGATTAGCGATGTGGAGCATCTTTTCATGTGCCTGTTGGCCATCTGAATTTCTTCTTTGGAGAAGTGTCTGTTCAGCCTCCTCTGCCCATTTTTTAATTGGATATTTTGCTATTTGTTTGTTGAGGTGCGTGAGCTCTTTATATATTTTGGATGTCAACCCCTTATTGGATATGTCATTTATGAATATATTCTCCCATACAATAGGATGTCTTTTCTTCTACTGATGGTGTCCTTTGCTGTACAGAAGCTTTTCAGCTTGATATAGTCCCACTTGTTCATTTTTGCTTTTGTTTCCCTTGCCCGAGGAGATATGTTCATGAAGAAATTGCTCATGTTTATGTCAAAGAGATTTTTGCCTATGTTTTTTTCTAAGAGTTTTATGGTTTCATGACTTACATTCAGGTCTTTGATCCATTTTGAATTTACTTTTGTGTATGGGGTTAGACAATGATCCAGTTTCATTCTCTTACATGTAGCTGTACAGTTTGGCCAACACCAGCTGTTGAAGAGGCTGTCATTTCCCCATTGTATATCCATGGCTCCTTTATCATATATTAATTGACCGTATATGTTTGGGTTAATATCTGGACTCCCTATTCTGTTCCACTGGTCTGTGGGTCTGTTCTTGTGCCAGTACCAAATTGTCTTGATTACTGGGGCTTTGTAGTAGAGCTTGAAGTCAGGGAGCATAATTCCCCCTGTTTTATTCTTCCTTCTCAGGATTGCTTTGGCTATTCGGGGTCTTTTGTGGTTCCATATGAATTTTGGAACTATTTGTTCCAGTTCATTGAAGAATGCTGTCAGTATTTTGATAGGGATTACACTGAATCTGTAGATTGCTTCAGGCAGGATGGCCATTTTAACAATGTTGATTCTCCTAGCCAAGAGCATGGGATGAATTTCCATTTATTAGTGTACAATTTAATTTCTCTCAAGAGTGTCTTGTAGTTTTCAGAGTATAGGTCTTTCACTACCTTGGTTAGGTTTATTCCTAGGTATTTTATTCTTTTTGAACAAATTGTGAATGGAGTTGTTTTCCTGGTGTCTCTTTCTGTTAGCTCATTGTTAGTGTATAGGAAAGCAACAGATTTCTGTGTATTAATTTTGTATCCTGCAACTTTTCTGAATTCAGATATTAGTTCTAGTAGTTTTGTAGTGGAGTCTTAAGGGTTTTTATGTACAACATCATGTCATCTGCAAATAGTGACAGTTTGACTTCTTCCTTACCAATCTGGATGTCTTGTATTTCTGTTTTGTCTGATTGCCATGGCTAGGACCTCCAGTACTATGTTGAATAACAGTGGGGAGAGTGGACACCCCTGTCTTGTTCCCGATCTTAGATGAAAAGCTTTCAGCTTCTCGCTGTTAAGTATGATGTTGGCTGTGGGTTTGTCATATATGGCCTTTATTATGTTGAGGTATTTGCCCTCTATACCCATCTTGTTAAGAGTTTTTATCATGAATGGATGTTGAATTTTGGCAAATACTTTTTCAGCATCTATGGAGATGATCATGTGGTTTTTGTTCTTTCTTTTTGATGTGGTGGATGATGTTGATGGATTTTTGAATATTGTACCATCCTTGCATCCCTGAGATGAATCCCACTTGATCATGGTGTATTATCCTCCTGATATATTTTTGAATTCGGTTTGCTAATATTTTGTTGAGTATTTTTGCATCTATGTTCATATAGGATATTGGTCTCTAATTTTCTTTTTGGTGGGTCTTTGCCTGGTTTTGGTATTAGAGTGATGCTGGCTTCATAGAATGAGTTTGGAAGTATTCCCTTCTCTTTATTTTTAGAAAACTTTAATGAGAACGGGTATTATGTCTTCTCTATATGTCTGATAAAATTCAGCAGTGAATCCATCTGGCCCAGGAGTTTTGTTCTTGGGTAGTTTTTTGATTACTGATTCAATTTCGTTGCTGGTAATTGGTCTGTTTAGATTTTCTGTTTCTTCCTGGGTCAGTCTTGGAAGGTTGTATTTTTCTAAGAAGCTGTCCATTTCTTCTAGGTTTTCCAGCTTGTTAGCATATATATTTTCATAGTATTCTCTCATAATTCTTTGAATTTCTGTGGTATCTGTCATGATTTTTCCTTTCTCATTTCTGATTCTGTTTATGTGTGTAGATTCTCTTTTTCTCTTAATCATTTGGCTAGGGGTTTACATATTTTGTTTATTTTTTCAAAGAACCAGCTCTTGGTTTCATTTATTTTTTCTATTGTTTTATTCTTCTCAATTTTATTTCTTCTCTGATCTTTAGTATGTCCCTCCTTCTGGTGACTTTGGGCCTCATTTGTTCTTCTTTTTCCAATTTCAGTAATTGTGACTTTAGACTATTTGTTTGGGATTCTTCTTACTTCTTTAAATAGGCCTGGATTGCAATATACTTTCCTCTTAGAACTGCCTTTGCTGCATCCCACAGAAGTTGGAGCTTTGTGTTGTTGTTGTCATTTGTCTCTATATTGCTTGATCTCTGTTTTAATTTGGTCATTGATCCATTGATTATTTAGGAGCATGTTAAGCCTCCATGTGTTTGTGAGCCTTTTTGTTTTCTTTGCACAATTTATTTCTAGTTTTATAACTTTGTGGTTTGAGAAATTAGTTGGTAGAATTTCAATATTTTTGAATTTGCTGAGGTTCTTTTTGTGGCTGGTATGTGGTCTATTCTGGAAAATGTTCCATGTGCACTTGAGAAGAATGTATATCCTGCTGCTTTTGTGTGTAGAGTTCTCTCGATATCTGTTAGGTCCATCTGTTCTAATGTGTTGTTCAGTGCCTCTGTGTCCTTACTTATTTTCTGTCTGGTTGATATGTCCTTTGGAGTGAGTGGTGTGTTGAAGTCTCCTAAAATGACTGCATTACTTTCTATTTCCTCCTTTAATTCTGTTAGTATTTGTGTCACATATGTCGGTGCTCCTTTGTTGGGTGCATATATATTTATAATGGTTTTATCCTCTTGTTAGACTGACCCCTTTATCATTATGTAATGTCCTTTTTTATCTCTTGCTACTTTCTTTGTTTTTAAATCTATTTTGTCTGATACAAGTATTGCAACACCTGCTTTTTTCTCCCTGTTGTTTGCATGAAATATCTTTTTCCATCCCTTCACTTTTAGTCTGTGTATATCTTTGGGTTTGAGGTGAGTCTCTTGTAAGCAGCATATAGATGGGTCTTGCTTTTTTATCCATTCTATTACTCTGTGTCTTTTGATTGGTGCATTCACTCCATTTACATTTAGGGTGGTTATCAGTAGATATGTACTTATTGCCATTGCTGGCTTTAGATTCGTGCTTACCAAAGGTTCAAGGGTAGCTTCTTTACTATCTAACAGTCTAACTTAACTCTCTTATTAAGCTATTAAAAATACAGTCTGATGATTATTTCTCTCCCTTTTTATTCTTCCTCCTTAATTTTTTGTATGTTAGGTGTTTTATTCTGTACTCTTTTGTGTTTCCTTTGACTGTTTTTGTGGAAAGTTGATTTTATTTTTTGCCTTTAGTTGGTATTTGGATGGTCTGCTTTCTTTGCTGTGATTTTATTTTCTCTGGTGACATCTATATACTCTTAGGAGTGCTTCCATCTAGAGCAGTCCCTTTAAAATATTCTATAGAGTTGGTTTGTGGGAGCCAAATTCTCTCAACTTTTGCTTGTCTGGGAATTGTTTAATCCCTCCCTCAAATTTAAATGATAATCGTGCTAGATACAGTATTCTTGGTTCAAGGCCTTTCTGTTTCATTGCATTAAATATATCATGCCATTCTCTTCTGGCCTGTAAGGTTTCTGTTGAGAAGTCTGATGATAGCATGATGTGTAGGTGATCTTTTTTCTCTCTCTAGCTGCCTTTAATACTCTGCCCTTGTCTTTGATCTTTGCCATTTTAATTATTATATGTCTTGGTGTTGTCCTCCTTGGGTCTCTTGTGTTGGGAGATCTGTGGGCTTCCATGGTCTGAGAGACTATTTCCTTCTCCAGCTTGGCGAAGTTTTCAGCAATTATTTCTTCAAAGACACTTTCTATCCCTTTTTCTGTCTCTTCTTCTTCTGGTACCCCTATAATGCAAATATTGTTCTGTTTGGATTGGTCACACTGTTCTCTTAATATTCTTTCATTCCTTGAGATCCTTTTATCTCTCTCTGTCTCAGCTTCTCTGTACTCCTGTTCTCTGATTTCTGTTCCATTAACAGTCTCTTTCACCTCGTCCAGTCTGCTCTTAAAACTCATCAACTGATTGTCTCATTTCTGTAATCTCCCTCCTGATTTCATCCCTTAGGTCTTGCATATTTCTCTGTAGGTCCATCAGCATGGTTATGATTTTTATTCTGAATTCTTTTTCAGGAAGATTGTTTAAATCTATCCCACCAGGCCCTCTCTCTGGAGTTGTCTTAGTGAACCAGATTCTTCTGTCTTTTCATGGCGATAGATGTGGTCTCAGGCAGGTGGCACGTGTGTTGGCTGGGAGAATAAATCCCTTCCTGCTTGTTGTTCGCCTTGCCCTTCTCAGAGCCTGTGCCAGTTACCCACACACCAGGAGGCAGTCTCTGGGATAATCCTGAGTTGCTGTGGGCAGGTTGCCCTCAGGCTAGCTTAGTGCACTGTGGGGCATGGCAGCACGCTGGGTGCATTCTACTGCAAGGATGGGCCCTTTCGCATCTTCTGGACCTTGCTCTGGCTTCCGCAGCCTGTGCTGGTTACTCGCACACCGAGAGGCAGTCTCTGGGATAATCCCCTGAGCTGCCATGGGCAGGGCCACCCTCAGGCTAGCCTAGAGCACTGCGGGGGCATTCTACTGCCAGGATGGCCCCTTCGCACCTTCTGAACCTTGCTCCAGCTTCCGCTGTCCGTCAGGGTTATCTGCGCACTGGGAGGAGACTCTGAGTGGGTGGCATGGGTGGGGCCGCTCTCCAGCTGCTCCACTACAGGGTTAGCTGGTCCGTTTGCAGTGCCAGCTGGGGGGACGTATGGCAGGCTGCTTATCACCGTGAGGTGCTTCAGGGCTGCTTTACCCGGCAGGGGGTTAGGAGGTCCGAAATTCCTCATGATTCCCAGCCTGCTGGGCTGTGTGATGGGACAATTTTGTTCAGCTGTTGAGCCTTTGTCCCTTTAAGACTTTTAAAAAGCGCCTGCTTTTCTTTTGTCCCAGGGTAGCCGGCTGTGGGGACCCACTCCCAGTCTCCATCTCGGGTTTTACTTTTCCATTTCTCTAATATCCAGTACACCATGCGATGTGTGTCTGTGCTCCCAGTGCAGATCACCAGGGCTGGTTATTCAGCAATCCTGTGCTTCCACTCCCTCCCCACTCTGACTCTTTTCCTCCCACCAGTGAGCTGGGGTTGGGGGAGTGCTTGGGTCCCGCCAGGTCATGGCTTTGTACCTTACCTGTTTGGTGAGGTGCTGAGTTCTTACAGATGTAGATGTAGCCTGGCTGTTGTACTGTATCTTCTGGTCTCTCTTTTAGGAGTAGTTGTACCTGTTGTATTTTCAAGACTCTCTATGGTTTGGGGAGGAGATTTCTGCCGCCCTACTCACGCTGCCATGTTGAGCCGAGTCCCACACCCAATCACCATTTATATTTTTTGTAAAGTCAAAATGCATCATTTGACACATGATATGATAAACTATTTGAAATAGTGACTCTCCTGAAAACTTTGAGGGTTCTGGTCATTGTGTGTACTGCCTCCTGGAAGGGGCTGAGCAGCTCTGTCCAGATACATGTAAGAGATTATAAAGGGTGCCCCAGGTATGGCCTGCTTTAGTCCAATTGAAGGCCTGGGGCAATTTTACCCTAAAGCTAAAGGAAGTGGAGCTTCAGCACCCCTCATTTTCCAGGGGCTGGCCTTTTCTAAGGCCTTGGGAGGGGAACTAGTGATGTGTTCATGTGCTTATGTATAAATAACAAAAATGTTTTGGTATTGTTTTCCATGATCTTAAAATTTTTATAAGCTTTAGGCCCTATAAATCTGGGTCTGCTCCTGACAAGGGTTTCCTCTCTGTCCATGCTGGTGGGTTTCACCTTTATACAGCCAGATAGTAATCAGCCTCAAGTTCAGGCCAGGGCACACTGGAATGCCATGGATTGTGTGGGAATGCAAGGAAAGGGGAGCATTCACCTCATAATCAGCTGCTGGATGCAGAAAAAACTGCAGGCTGAACCAAGAGCAGACCTCCTGGGAAAAGCGAGCTCTAGACTCAGAGACTGGTGGAAAGAGTTCCTTCCTCAGGACTGTTTCAAAGTCCTTGAGAATGACTAATGATCTACGTTTAAATCCTCGTCAAATAAAAATGCCACTGACTATGTGCTATGTTCTCACTAACCCCAAGCCCTGGAGAGGCTGTGTCCTGCAGTGGGGAGAGCCCTGGAGTGGTCCTAGCCCCAGCTGCTCTGCTAAGTAGCCATGTAACTTTGGCCAAGTTATTAATCCCTTCAGGCCTCACTTCGTTCACCTTTAACACACAGGTGTTGGATTAGAGCATCCTTGCTCTGAAACCTGAATAATTTTATGGTATGGAGGTAAAATTTAAATGATATCTGTAGTGATACAAGGGTATTTCCATAGGGAAATCTGATGCACGTGTTGGGAGGGAGAGTGACACATGGAGACAAATTGGACCATGTAGGATTAGGGAATTAAAAATTGTTTCCTCCTGCTCAGTAAACGTGCCAAATATGAGTCTCTCATCCTAAGAACTGTCTTCCTTTTAACAAATGAGAAGAAGACATTGTGAGCATTTCCAAAATTAAAAGAATATTCATGGCATGTCAAATGTAGGACGTGTGTAGGCGGCAATGCTTTAGGTTCCAGGAAGGAGATTTGCATTTAAGACATGGTCTTGGTTATGTAGGAGATTATCACTAAAACAAGACTAGCCCAGATCTAACAATTAGCAAAAAAAGCTGACAAGATATAACCATAACCCATGATTAATGAGAGACTGATTTAATAAATTATGGTGCATACATTCGATGGTATACTATGCAATCATCAAATAGAATGAGTTGTATTTACATGTATGAACTTGGAAAGGTGTAGAAGACATACTGTTAAGTGAAAATAAGCAAGTGGTAGAATAATATAAAGAATATATCATGTTCTTGTAAAAAGCAAAATGAGACTCTAAATAGGTAATTCTATGTTTGCGTAAGCATAGGAAAAGTATGGAATGATACACAACATGCTAATAGCAGTTATGTAAAGAGGAGGAAGAAAGGATTTAAAATCTTTCTGTAATTCAGTTTGTTTAAATTGTTACAATGAGTGTGTATTATAATTTAAAAAGTGCTTTTGTAAACAAAAAAAAAGCATGACCTTTGTTTCCTCAGGTTTCCCTAGTCTGTGGATGTATGTTGGATCATATCATGGTTCTATCTTTACTCCATGGTACTCCCAGCTCCCTGCTAAAACTCATCCAGTGGCTCTGCAGTCAGTCCTCTCCTGTTTCAGGACAGGCCTTAGCACAATGCCAAGGCAGATGCCCTCCATGACGGCATGCCAGGCAGTGAGTTCTATATATCTAGCGTTCATGGGCTAGGATAGAAGGAAGAAATGCTAAAATTAGAGACACCTCTAGAGAATAAGCTTAGCCCTGGGCTGTTTGGGACAGCAAGAGGAACAGGTCCCTTCAGAGGGCTGTGGTCAGCAAAGTGATGCCCATTTCTAACAAACAAGCCCATGGGCCCTACCTCCACCAGTTGTGGATTATTGCCAGGGTTTTACAGGCACACAGAGAAGGTCTGCTTCAAGTAGGAAGGATGCTGCTGGGCTCTGCAGGTTGGGTTGGACATTCTTCCATATTACTTATTGGGTGACCAAGGCAGGCCATTCCACTTTAGCCGGGGGATAAATGTCTCCAAGGTGGTGAAAATGGATGAGTTATGTCAAGAGCTACATTTTGCAAGCACTCTTTCCTCACCAGCTCCATGTCTCGTAGTTCTTACATTATATAGTTAATAGCACCCCAGTGAACCCCTGAGCTAGCACACACCTCACTTAGCAAGACACCTTTGGATATGGGGTATTTCTATTAAAAACAAATAAAGCCCAGGTGATTTGTGGATCATGTGAAAAAAAACCTCAACAGCATGTGGTTTAGTTGCAGATGGTGTAAGAGAGCAAAGTCAAGGCAATAATAGCTAGTTGCCCCAGTGATTTGAATTATCAACTTAATCAATATTTATTGGGCACCCACTTTCTGTGATGCTAGGCAGTGAAGAATTTAGAGATGATGGGGCTGATCCCTCCTTCATAGAGGCTACCAACTAGTGGGGAGGCTGACAAGTACATCAACAAATGGAAGGGCACAGGAAATGTGCCCGCTCATGGTAATATGAAGCAGAGGATGACTGCATTTTACTAGAAGGAACAAGGTTTTAAAAGAAGAAAATGATTTTGAGGAGTTCTTGATCCAGGCTGCAGATCAGGGCCAACAGCCACAAACCAATGTTCACCTCCTTGCCTCCCTCCTGGAAGTGTGTGAGGGTCATGGTCCCAAAAGGACTTATCCTTTCCTAGACCTCATGTCTCTGGTTTGTATACTTGGTAGAAGGAAGGATTCAGGCAAGAGTCACCTGCTACTCAGCCCCACTGATCCCAAAGGAGTCTCATTCCCAAGGTGCAGAGGCTGCAGGAACTGGAGACCTAGCCATATGGGACCCCTGGAATCCTAACCCAGGCACTGGGCCATAATGATCAGAGAAAGGGGTCAGTAGTGCCAAAAGCATCATTGTGCTAGATAACTCACTGAGCTTGCTAAAAGAGAATGCAAATTGGGAATTTTGTGCCTGCCCTAGACGGTCTTTCTGCTTGATACAACTTGGTCATTTTTTTTTTCTGTTTTGAGAATGAGAGGAAGACAGATGCTTACTTTATAAATATAGTAACAGAACAGCACCAAGATTTGTAGACCACTGTTGATTCAGTGAGAGAATCCACTCAGCCTATTAAAGTACAAGTTATAATATATGTATGTTTATTCTTGGATTCCCTTGCATTTTAGTTTCATTGTCGTCCTCCTTTGGAAAAGGGTGTAATCCCAACCTCACATTGTGAGCATTAAATACCGCCTTTTTTTGTGTGAGTGCCTTATTAACAATAATATAAATGTTACTCACAAGGTCTGAGTCACCCTGATGCTGGCTACTGTTACCATTATACTGCAGAATATGATAACCTTCTCCATAGAAGCTCAGGCTCTTCCTAAGTGTAGCCTGATCCTGCCTCCCATCACATTAGCACTGTGTGTCAGTGAGGCAGTGCTGAGTTCCAAAAACATACAGTTGATCGAGGCCCTTATTTGTCTGGTTTCCATCTTTTTTCTGTCTCCAAGGGCTGTAAATGTAAGGCATATTAGACAGGGGTATGTGTGTATCTTAAGTCAATAATTAAAAATGTTAACATAATATCATCTCACACCAGTGAGGATGGCCAACATCCAAAACACAAACAACAACAAATGTTGGCGAGGATGTGGAGAAAAGGGAACCCTCCTACACTGCTGGTGGGACTGCAAATTAGTTCAACCATTGTGGAAAGCAGTATGGAGGTCCTCAAAAAACTCAAAATAGAAATACCCTTTGACCCAGGAATTCCACTCCTAGGAATTTACCCTAAGAATGCAGCAGCCCAATTTGAAAAAGACAGATGCACCCCTATGTTTATTGCAGCACTATTTACAATAGCCAAGAAATGGAAGCAACCTAAGTGTCCATCAGTAGATGAATGGATAAAGAAGATGTGGTACATATACACAATGGAATATTATTCAGCCATAAGAAGAAAACAAATCCTACCATTTGCAACAACATGGATGGAGCTAGAGGGTATTATGCTCAGTGAAATAAGCCAAGCCGAAAAAGACAAGTATCAAATGATTTCACTCATATGTGGAGTATAAGAACAAAGAAAAAAACTGAAGGAACAAAACAGCAGCAGACTCACAGAACCCAAGAATGGACTAATAGTTACCAAAGGGAAAGGGACTGGGGAAGGTGGGTGGGAAGGGAGGGATAAGGGGGAAAAAGGGGCATTACGATTAGCAGATGTAATGTTGGGGGGGAACGGGGATGGCTGTACAACTCAGAGAAGACAAGTAGTGATTCTATAGCATCTCACTACGCTGATGGACAGTGACTGTAATGGGGTTGGTGGGGGGGACCTGATGAAGGGGGTAGTTTAATAACCATAATATTGCACATGTAATTGTAGATTAATGATATCAAAATAAATTATAAAAAATAAAATAAAATACTAAAACACCAAAATAAATAAATAAAATAAAATAAAATAAAATGTTAACATAGTTTCAAGACAAGGATGCCCACTCTCCCCACTTTTATTCAGCATAGTACTGGAGGTCCTAGCAACAGCAATCAGACAACACAAAGAAATAAAAGGCATCTAGATTGGTAAGGAAGAAGCCAAACTGTCACTGTTTGCAGATGACATGATATTGTACATAAACAACCTTAAAGACTCCACTCCAAAACTACTAGAACTAATATATGAATTCAGCAAAGTTGCAGGATACGAAGTTAATACACAGAAATCTGTTGCATTCCTGTACATTAACGATGAACTAGCAGAAAGAGAAATTAGGAAAACAATTTCATACACAATTGCATCAAAAAGAATAAAATACCTAGGAATAAATCTAACCAAGGAAGTGAAAGACTTATACCCTGAAAAGTACAAGACTCTCTTTAGAGAAATTAAAGAGGACACTAACAAATGGAAACTCATCCCATGCTCTTGGGTAGGAAGAATTAACATTGTCAAAATGGCCGTCCTGCCTAAAGCAATCTACAAATTCAATGCAATCCCTATCGAAATACCAACAGCATTCTACAATGAACTGGAACAAATAGTTCTAAAATTCATATGGGAGGACTAAAGATGGTGGCATGAGAGGTGAGACAGAGGCTTCATCCTAAAACCGCATATAATATGAAAATATAATTAATATGACTAATCCTGAAAGAGCAACAGGAAAGAGGACTGCGTCAAACTGCATACACCTGGAGAAAAGAATAAAACCTCATGGAACAGGGTAACATACCAAAGCCGTGGCCCGGCTGAACCCAAGCCCTTGCCCCACCCCAGCTCACTTGTGGGAGGAAGAGAAATGGAGCGGGGAGGGAGTGGAGACCTGGGACTGCGGAATACCTAACTCTGGAGATGTGCTCTGGGAGTACAAACCTACATTTCATGGTGCTATCATGGTACTCGTGATTAGGGGGTTGAAAAGCTAAGACAGGCAAAATAACTGGAGAGACTGAGATTCCAGCCACTTGTGGAAAGCAGGGATCCATATCCAGCTGCTCTGGGACAAAAGAAAGGCAGGCAGTCTGAGAGACTTCCTAACAGCAAGAGGGCTGCTAAAGGGGCAAGGATTGCACAGAGCTTACTGCTCAGGAGAAAGGACAGGTAGACAGAGTTGTCCAGGTGCACTCTGCCTAGCAGGTTGGGAACTTTCTCAGTCTTCAGGCACTCCAGATCCCTGGTTGGCTCCACAGCTCAAAGGACCCCCTCCGTGATAGGCAGCCTATTGCGCCTTTCTCCCGGCCAGCCCCATCTGGCTCGCAAACTGTCAAACTCTTATCTACCCTGGCATTAGGCCAGCCAGAGGGAAGCCCCATCTACAGCAACTACAGACACAAAGCATAGAGGCTTATACCTCTGTGCTTGGCCCACTGGTTCTCGCAGTGGAGGCCAGCATAGCAGCCGGGAAGCAGGAAACAGCTCTTTCTCCCCCCAGGCACCAATATTGCTCCCCTGTCACCCCCGACATTGCTTCAGGGGCTGAGCAGCTCCAGAGAGTAGAGCTTCGGGGCACTAGAGAGCGCCATATACAAATATGAAATGCCAAAGAAACCTGGTTCAAAGTAAAATTATGAATACAACCCTTAAGAAAGATTCAAATGAAATCGACCTCATGAATCTTCCTGAAAGGGATTTTAAAATAAAAATCATTAACAAGCTCATGGAGGTACAGAAAAATATTCAAGACCTCAGGAATGAATTGCAGTTGGAGATCCAATCGTTGAAGATCATAATGGAGGGTATTAAAAACAGATTAGATATGGTGGAGGAGACGATAAATGAAATAGAAATTAGAGAAGAGGAATACAAAGAAGCTGAGGCACAGAGAGAAAAAAGGATTTCTAAGAATGAAAGAATATTGAGAGAACTGTGTGACCAATCCAAACGGAACAATATTCGCTTATAGAGGTACCAGAAGAAGAAGAAGAGAGAGAAAAGGATATAAAGTGTCTTTGCAGAGGTAATTGCTGAAAACTTCCCCAATCTGGGGAAGGAGATAAGATTCTCAGGCCGTGGAGGTATACATATCTCCCAACACAAGGGACTGAAGGAAGACAACACCAAGACATATAATAATTAAAATGGTAAAGATCAAGGATAAGGACAGACTATTAAAAGCAGCCAGAGAGAGAAATAAGATCACATACAAAGGAAAACACATCAGGCTATCATCAGACTTCTCAGCAGAAACTTTACAGGCCAGAAGGGAGTGGTATAATATATTTAATGCAATGAAGCAGAAGGGCCTCGAACCAAGGATACTTTATCTGGCAAGATTATCATTTAAATTTGAAGGAGGGATTAAACAATTTTCCAGATAAGCAAAAGCTGAGAGAATTTACCGCCCACAAACCGCCCCTACAGTGTATTTTGGAGGGACTGTTATAGATGGAAGTGTTCCTAACGTTTAATAGCTGTCACCAGAGGTAATAAAACCACAGTAAAGAAAGTAGACAGTTAATTACTAAGCAAATGTGAAATTAAATCAGCCATTCCCAAAGTCAATCAAGGGATACACAAAGAGTACAGAATATGATACCTAATATATAAAGAATGGAGGAGGAGAAAAAAAGAACCTTTAGATTGTGTTTGTAATAGCATATTAAATGAGTTAAGTTAGACTCTTAGATAGTAAGGAAGTTAACCTTGAACCTTTGGTAACCACAAATCTAAAGCCTGCAATGGCAATAAGTACATACCTATCGATAATCACCCTAAATGTAAATGGACTGAATGCAACAATGAAAAGACATAGTCACTGAATGGATAAAAAAGCAAGACCCATCTATATGCTGCCTACAAGAGACTCATTTTAAAACCAAAGACATATACAGACTAAAAGTGAAGGAATGGAAAAAGATATTTCATGCAACTAATAGGGAGAAAAAAGCAGAAGCTGCAGTACTTGTATCAGAAAAAATAGATTGCAAAACAAAGAAAGTAACACGAGACAAAGAAAGACATTACATAATGATTAAGGAGTCAATCCAACAAGAAGATATAACCATTATAAAAATTTATGCACCCAACACAGGAGCACCTACTTATGTGAAACAAATACTAATAGAATTAAAAAGGGAAATTGAATGCAATGCATTCATTCTAGGAGACTTCAACACTCCACTTACTCCAAAGGACAGATCAACAAGACAGAAAATAAGTAAGGAGACGGAGGCACTCAACAACACAATAGAACAGATGGACCTAACAGACATCTGTAGAACTCTACATCCAACAGCAGCAGAATACACATTCTTCTCAAGTGCACATGGAACATTTTCAACAATAGATCAAATACGAGGAAACAAAAAGAGCCTTGGTAAATTTTAAAATATTGAAATTGTACCAACCAGTTTCTCAGACCACAAAGGTAAGAAATTGGAAATAAACCATGCAACGAAAATAAAAAAATCCCACAAACACATGGAGGCTTGACAACACGCTCCTAAATAACCATTGGATCAATGACCAAATAAAAACAGAGATCAAGCAATATATGGAGACAACATTAATTCTACACTGCAAAATCTGTGGGATGCAGCGAAGGCCGTGCTAAGAAGAAAGTATATTACAATACAGGCCTACCTCAGGAAAGAAGAACAATCCCATGTGAACACTCTAAACTCACAATTAATGAAACTAGGAGAAGAACAACAAATGAGGCCCAAAGTCAGTAGAAGGAGGGACATAATAAAGATTAGAGCATAAATAAATAAAATCGAGAAGAATAAAACAATAGAAAGAATCAATGAAAGCAGGAGCTGTTCTTCGAGAAAATAATATAGAAAAACCCATAGCCAGACTTATCAAGAAAAAAAGAAAGTCTACACACATAAACAGAATCAGAAATGAGAAAGGAAAAATCACAATGAACAACACAGAAATACAAAGAATTATGAGAGAATACTATGAAAAATTATATGCCAACAAACTGGATAACCTAGAAGAAATGGACAACTTTCTAGAAAAATACAACCTTCCAAGACTGACCCAGAAAGAAACAGAAAATCTGAATAGACCAATTACCAGCAACGAAACTGAATTGGTAATCAAAAACCTACCGAAGAACAAAACTCCTGGACCAGATGGCTTCACTGCTGAATTTTATCAAACATTTAGTGAAGACCTAATGCCCATCCTCCTTAAAGTTTTCCAAAGAGTAGAAGAAAAGGGCATACTTGCAAACTCATTCTATGAGGCCAGCATCACTCTAATACCAAAACCAGGCAAAGACACCACAAAAAAGAAAATTACAGACCAGTATCCCTGATGAACATAGATGCAAAAATACTTAACAAAATATTAGTCAACCAAATTCAAAAATACATCAGAAAGATCATACATCATGAAAAAGTACGATTGATTACAGGGATGCAAGGATGGTACACCATTCGAAAATCCATCAACATCATCCACTACATCAACAAAAAGAAGGACAAAAACCACATGATCATCTCCATAAAAAGGATTTGACAAAATTCAACATCCATTCATGATAAAAACTCTCAACAAAATGGGTATAGAGGGCAAGTACGTCAACATAATAAAGGCCATATATGACAAACCCACAGCCAACATTATACTTGACAGCGAGAAGCTGAAAACTTTTCCTTGAAGATTGGGAACAAGACAAGGATACCCATTCTTCCCACTTCTATTCAACATAGTTCTGGAAGTCCTAGCCACAGCAATCAGACAACACAAAGAAATAAAAGGCATCCAGATTGGCAAGGAAGAAGTCAAACTGTCCCTGTTTGCAGATGACATGACAGTGTACATAAAAAACCCTAAAGAATACACTCCAAAACTACTAGATCTAATATATTAATTCAGCAAAGTTGGGGTTATAAATTAATACCCAGAAATCTGTTGCATTCCTATACGCTAATGATGAACTAGCAGAAAGAGAAATCAGGAAAACAATTCCATTCACAATTGCATCAAAAAGAATAAAATACCTAGGAATAAACCTAACCAAGGAAGTGAAAGACCTATACCCTGAAAACTACAAGACACTCTTAAGAGAAATTAAAGACGACACTAAGAAATGGAAACACATCCCATTCTCTGGGGTAGGGAGAATTAATATTGTCAAAATGGCCATCCTGCCTAAAGCAATCTACAGATTCAATGCAATTCCTATCAAAATACCAACAGCATTCTTCAATGAACTAGAGCAAATCGTTCTAAAATTAATATGGAACCACAAAGGACCCCAAATAGCCAAAGCAATCCTGAGAAGGAAGAATAAATTGGGGGGGATTACGCTCCCTAACTTCAAGTTCTACTACAAAGCCACAGTATTCAAGACAATTTGGTACTGACACAAGAACATAGACCAGTGGAACAGACTGGAGAGCCCTGATATAAACGCAACCATATATGGCCAATTAATATATGATAAAGGAGCCATGGACATATAATGGGGAAATGACAGCCTCTTCAACAACTGGTGTTGGCAAAACTGGACAGCTACATGCAAGACAATGAAACTAGATTATTGTTTAACCCCATATACAAAAGCAAACTTGAAATGGATCAAAGACCTGAATGTAAGTCATGAAACCATAAAACTCTTAGAAAACAACATAGGCAAAAATCTCCTGAATATAAGCATGAGCAACTTCTTCCTGAACACATCTCCTTGAGCAAGGGAAACAAAAACAAAAATGAACACATGGGACTATATCAAACTAAAAAGTTTCTGTACAGCAAAGGACACCATCAACAGAACAAAAAGGCATCCTAAAGTTTGGGAGAATATATTTGTAAATGATATATCTGACAAGGGATTAACATCCAAAATATATAAAGAACTCATACACCTGAACACCCAAAAAGTGAATAACCCGATTAAAAAATGGGCAGAGGATATGAAGAGACAATTCTCCAAAGAAGAAATTCTGAAGGCCAACAGACAAATGAGAAGATGCTCCACATCACTAATCATCAGGGAAATGCAAATTAAGACCTCAATGAGATATCACCTCACACTGGTAAGAATGGCCAGCATCAAAAAGACTAACAGCAACAAATGCTGGTGAGGATGCGGACAAAGGGGAACCCTCCTACACTGCTGGTGGGAATGTAAGCTAGTTCAACCATTGTGGAAAGCAATATGGAGGTTCCTCAGAAAACTAAAAATAGAAATACCATTTGACCCAGGAATCCCACTCCTTGGAATTTACCCAAAGAATACAACTTCTCAGACTCAAAAAGACATATGCACCCCTATGTTTATTGCAGCACTACTTACAATAGCCAAGATATGGAAGCAACCTAAGTGTCCATCAGTAGATGAATGGATTAAGAACAAGTGGTACATATACACAAGGGAAAACTATTCAGCCATAAGAAAGAAACAAGTCCCACAATTTGCAACAACATGGATGGAGCTGGAGGATATTATGCTCAGTGAAATAAGCCAGTTGGAGAAAGGGAAGTGCCAAATGATTTCCCTCATTTGTGGAGTTGGAGTATAACAATGAAGGAAAACTGGAGGAACAAAATAGCAGCAGACTCACAGACTCCAAGAAGGGACTAGTGGTTACCAAAGGGGAGGGGTGACGGAGGATGGGTCAGGAGGGAGGGAGATGGGGATGAGGGGTATTATGTTTAGTACACATGGTGTGGGGGTCACAGGGGAAACAGTGTAGCACAGAGAAGGCAAACAGTGAATCTGTAGCATCTGACTACACTGATGGACAGTGACTGTAATGGGGTATCAGTGGGGACTTGATAATATAGATAAATGTAGTAACCACGTTGTTTTTTCATGTGAAACCTTCATAAGAGTGTATATCAATAATACCTTCATAAAAAATTTTAAAAAAATTCATAAGGAACCACAGAAGACCCCGAATAGCCAAAGCAATCCTGAGAAGGAAGAATAAAGCAGGGGGGAGTCTTGCTTCCCAACTTCAAGCTCTACTACAAAGCTAAAGTACTCAAGACAATTTGGTACTGGCACAAGAACAGACCCATAGAACAGTGGAAAAGAATAGAGAGTCCAGATATTAACCCAAGCATATATGGTCAATTCAAATAGGATAAAGGAGCCATGGATATACAGTGGGGAAATGACAGCCTCTTCAACAGGTGGTGCTGGCAAAACTGGAGAGCTACATGCAAGAGAATGAAACTGTATTACTGTCTAACTCCATACACAAAAGTAAACTTAAAATGGATCAATGACCTGAATATAGGTCATGAAACCATAAAACTCTTAGAAGAAAGCATAGGCAAAACTCTCTTGAATATAAACATGAATTTCTTCATGAACATATCTCCCTGGGCAAGGGAAACAAAAGCATAAATGAACAAGTGGGACTATATCAAACTAAAAAGCTTTTGTACAGCAAAAGATACCATCAATAGAACAAAAAGGCATCCTACAGTATAGGAGAATATATTCATAAATGACATATCCGATAAGGGGTTGACATCCAAAATATACAAAGAGCTCACACACCTCAACAAACAAAAAGCAAATAATCCAGTTAAAAAATGGGCAAGGATCTGAACAGACACTTCCCCTAAGGAGAAAGTCAGATGGCCAACAGACACATGAAAAGATGCTCCACATCCCTACTCATCAGAGAAATGCAAATTAAAACCACAATGAGATATCACCTCACACTAGTTAGGATGGCCACCATCCAAAAGACAACAACAAATGTGGGTGAGGATGTGGAGAAAGGGGACCCATCCTACCCTGCTGGATCAAATGCAAATTAGTTCAACCATTGTGGAAAGCAGTATGGAAGTTCTTCAAAAAAGTCAAAATAGAAATACCATTTGACCCAGGAATTCCACTCCTAGGATTTACTCTAAGATTGCAGCAGCCTAGTTTGAAAAAGACATATGCACCCCTATGTTTATTGCACCACTATTTACAATAGTAAAAAATGGGAGCAACCTAAGTGTCTGTCAGTAGATGAATGGATAAAGAAGATGTGGTACATACACACAATGGTATATCATTCAGCCATAAGAAGAAAACAAATCCTACCATTTGCAACAACATGGATGGAGCTAGAGGGTATTATGCTCAGTGAAATAAGCCAGGCAGAGAAAGACAAGTATCAAATGATTTCAGTCATCTGTGGAGTATAAGAACAAAGCAAAAACTGAAGGAACAAAACAGCAGCAGACTCACAGAACCCAAGAATGGACTAACAGTTACCAAAGGGAAAGGGACTGGGGAGGATGGGTGGGAAGGGAGGGATAAGAGGGGAAAAGGGGCATTACAATTAGTACATATAATGTAGCAGGGGGTGGGGAGGCATATGGGGAAGGCAGTATAACAGAGAAGACAAGTAGTGACTCTATAGCATCTTACTATGCTGATGGACAGTGACTGTAATGGGATATGTGGTGGGGACTTGATAATGGGGGGAATCTAGTAACCACAATGTTGCTCATGAATTGTACATTAATGATACCAAAAAAAAAAAGTTAACATAGTTTCAAAAGTGCCATGAGGAAAAAAATCTGGCTGAATTTTCAGTGTGAAAATGACACTGACCCTGTGTGCCCTCTGAAGTATTAGGTGTATATCCTAAAACCTTCAAGTGTTTGGAGAAGTGGTTTTCCTCTTAAAATGAATCATCTCCCGCTATGAGTGCTGGAAGCTGACTAATTAGGAGTAGTGTCCTATGACTGTGGTAATTCAGCTTGGGCTGGGTCACCATGCATAAAAGAGCAACTTCTGGATTCTCACTGGAGGGAGCAGGTGGTTGAATGCAATGTTCCTTCCTTGGAGAGTACATGTATCTTGAGAAGTGGAAATACTTTCCCAGCAAAAAAAAATAATAAAATAAATAATATTGCTCCACATTTTTCATTACTGATTCAACATTCATTGCAATTTTTGTGTCAAATGCTGGTGTGGAAAAGATTCTCAGTGTCATGTGAAATCTATAGTCTGATGAACAGAGATTGTGCTTGGAGGCAATACTAAATAAATGTTGAGCTTTAAAAAATACTGTATAATAATTAAGTACATATGAATGAAATGATATGAGATCTGGGATTTGCTTTAAAATAACCCAGCCGGCTGGGGGAAGGACATGGGTATACACTGAACAGAATTGGCCATGTGTTGATAATAATTGAAACTAGGTGATGGGTCCATTGGGGTTCATTATACTATTTTCTCTAGTTTTGTAAACTTGAAAATTAAGAAATTTCCATATAAAAAGCTAACAAAAAACCCCCAAAGGTGTGACTGTCGCTTGTTTGAATGATTAAAACAATAATACGTAGAAGTTGCATACTGAAATATAAAATATAATAAATATATAACAGATATATATAAGAATATAAACTATAGCTACCATTATTGGTGCTCACTGTAAGGCATATGTATAATACCATATATATACATTGTAACTTTACATATATTATTTACACATAATTATACACACAAATATATAAATATATAATTTGTATTTATAAATTATACTATATAAGTATATATGTATGTAAAATGTAATTATAGATACACATATATACATTTCTATGTACATATATGTGCATATATGAAATGCATAAATGCGTATTGCATCAATTCATTTAATTCCTGCTAACCCCATGTTGTCAGGTAAATTCTATGTAAATTACCTACATTTGCAGATGAGGCAATAAGATAATACGAAGATTAAATAACGTTCTCAAGGTCTTTAGGCAGGAGTTGACTCCAGAACCCATGCTCCTTCTTAAAGAGCACCTTCTATAGCTGTCTGTATCATGCTGTTCTGTACTATCAGAGTGTCGCCAGAAACTTCCTTTATCACAGTCAGCACAGAGCTCGTAGGTCCCAGCCCCCGGAGCGAGGCGGGGCGGGCTGGCTCTGGGAACCGGTTATCCAGGGTCGTCGGTTCTGGGAGCGCGAGACCGGGAGCTCCGCACTGCAGCCGAGGGCGCCACCTGGTGGCCAGCAGCCCCACAGAGGCAGTCTCGGCGCGCGAGGGCCCCTGGGGCGGCGGCGGGAGAAGCCGGCGCTCCGGCCCCTCGGCGGCGGCGGCGGCGGCGGCGCCGGGTCTGCCCTCTCGCGGGGACCCCGCAGAGCGGTGGGCGCGGCGGCGCGGCCTGGAGACCGAAGGCGGCCTGGTCCCCGGGCCGCGCGGCAGGCAGGCTGGCCTTCCCAGCCCCGGGCGGCCGCGCCGGCCTCTCCACCTCCCGGGAAGCGGGAATTGTGTTGCGAAGGGGCTGCTTTGACCTAAGGAAGCTGAGAGCTCGTTAACATTTCCAAGTACTTAAACTCCAGGTATTTACGTGACTAGGTCTATGTGTATTCCTTTGGTGTTCTCACCTCTTTCCAGAAAGGGAGTTAACCTGGTATTACGTCGTATGTTACTCCTTCCACGCAGCAGTCGTTTTAGGCTTGTGAAGTGCACCAGCGGGACGGCCTCAGGCCCGGTCCTGCCGAGGAGGCGGTGCGACCAGGGGGCGTGGGAGGCCATCTGGCCACAGTCCTGAGGACCTGCCCGGAGCGCTGACTCCCGATGCTGGGCAGGCGCTTCTCCCGAGTGCTGGGGGAAGATGGCACAGCTGCAGGGGCAGAAGAGCAGGGGTCTAGGTACCAACTCTCCGCCTCGCACAAGCCAACAGATCTGCCAAAAGGATAGGAGGCCTGTGTGGTAACTCCTTCCCCTGCAGGAGATGACTCCACAGGACATCACTGGCTCCCTTTTCTATGGTCTGCACTGCCATGCGGCTGTCCTGAAGGAAGCTCTTCCCTGGGCCTTCTTCAGCATGCAGGCCACAGGCCCCTTGTTGCTCGGACCCTCCTGTCACATGAAGCAGGTCCAGGATGCCGCGGAGGGACAGCAACCCCTCTGAGAGCAAGGCCTTATCCCTCCTCCAGACCCGCCCAAAGATACCGCAGGGAAGGTCCACATCTAGAAGCCTTTCCTGGCCAAGGGCTAGACAGGCCATCTAGTAATACCGTGTTATTGCGCTTAAGGGCACATCTCTCCATGAAAAGGCAGGGTCCTATCTGAAGGGTGACATTCATTATGTCACTCTATTAAGGAGGAAGAACATTTCTCAGATCTGAGCAGGGAAGACAGGTGGTTTGCAGACCAGGTGGTCTCACTCTGTACGGAGACTGAGGATGTCAAGATTGCTAATGAGGGATGTGGGGCTGGGCCATGTAGAAATGAGGACCCAAGGAGGATACCGTACACTCGTGTCAGATACTTAGGGCAGTTCTGGCTCAGAAAGGGCTGGCTTCCCACGATGAGATGCAAGAGTCATCTCTTGGTTGGGAACAAGCTTCCCCTGTTGCTCCTTCTGCAGGCCTTCCACTCATCCTCCCCTTAACACATCTCCATAGAGATGGCTTTTATCTGTACGTTCGGATGCCCTGGGTACAGTATGAGATGAGACAGAGGTCATTTCTGGGTTCACTAGTGTCCTTCCAGAGATGAGCTCTCGTCTGTGTGTATATCCACCTTCGGCAAGGAACAGGCCTTGGTGTAATCTGAGGTCCCAATGCTAGTTGGGTATTTGGAGACTCTGCAATTGCCTTAGAGGTATAAAGTCCTTGAGGGCAAGAAACATAGAATCATTAGTCTGAATCACTAGGCAGCTCAGAAGGTGTTACACCCTGTGGGCATCTGATGTTTGGTGTTTGCTCCCACATGAAATCTCAAGATGCCATCATCCAGGGAGTCAGTTCCACCTTGTTGCACCTCTTCCACCCTCACTTCGGGGGAGAGCACTTCAGAAGCGGAGTGTGTCCTCTCCCATGGGGCTCTGTGTTAAACTCTGTCTTTATTTGAGTACCTAGATACCATGGTGATGGGTACCATAGAAATAGAAGGAGCAGGGAGGCGGGACAGAGAAAGGGAGCACCCAAAACCCCAGGAGTCTGGAAACAGTGTTGTTGTGACACCGATGTTTATTTTTGAGCCGGCAGTATTATTTGCTATGTCCTATGCGCACAGCCTCTCTCCCCTGGAAACGTAGATGCTGTCTGCTACCCTATATGCTCATTACATTCACAGTGTTGTGAGAGGAGAAATGCTGCATTCAGCCTATCAAGGTTTACCTCATCGTACCCGTTCAGGGCACGCTCACCCGCATTACTCCCCTCATTTGATACTATTACCAGATAGTATTCACCCCTCTTTTTTTGGTGAATTTGAGGTTCCCAGACTAGTTCAAAAATCACAGGATAAGTGAGTGGTCAGAGCTGAACTTCAGCTCTGTTTCCTTGAGCAGGCCTCACTATGCTGAATAAGGCTGTGCAGCCCTGGGAGTTCAGGCAGGCTGGACAGGTACCCAGTGCAGTTGGGGCAGCGTCATTCAAGTTAAAGTGAGCTGGGTGCGGTGATCTGAGTCGCAGAAAAACAGCTGGCACTTCGGTGTGAAGCCCACAGAAAAATGTGATTGGCTACAGAAGAAATTTTGCTAATTTTATGCCTTGAGACAAAGGAAACCACAAGTCATAAAGGTGCCCTGCTCTCAAGGCTGACAGCCATTGCACACAGCTTGCCAGCACGATCGACTTCAGTGCTCTCAGCTCAGTCAGCCTGGGCTCACCCAAACACTGGTCCTGAGAATGGTCACACGACTGTTTCTCTCTCCTTCCCTCACAGAAGACTGAGTCAAATGTGACATGAAATAGAATCCTGGCTGTGGCTGGGCATGTTCCAGCCTCATTTCTGTGATCCGTTTCATGCATGCCTGATGTAGTGGAATGGTACTACTTACAAGTCCTTCCACTTCTCGTCATGGAGTCTGCCTCTGCTGGGCTCACCAGCTGAATGCCCTCTGATTCCCCCTCCCTGTCCCCTGACCATTAGTCTCTACTTTGGCAAATATGACCTATCCCTTGGCACCCATAGTTTGAGCTATGGGCTAATGGTGAGGATCAAAGGTCTCTCAACTTGGAGACCCCCAGTAAGACCCCAGAAGTGAAGTCAGCCAGACTCCCTGCCCATTATAGAGGGGAGACCAAACTGGTCCCCCAAGCACCCAGCCAAGCTACCTACCTCATCCCTCCTCCCCCATCAGTGGGTATAAGAAGAGTATTGAAAAGGCAGAGGGTGGACTGGTTTTCTGGAGACAGGTTATTTATTCCCTCTACTCCTTGAAGCCATGGAAGGTGGATGGGGTCCAAAGAGAATCAGAAAAAGCAGAAGTTGCAAAAAGAGGAGTCGGGCATTGTGCTCCCAGACGGTTGTTTGCTTGGCCCTCGGACTTGTTGAGGAGGGGCAAGGAGATGGAAGGGAGATGGTGGGGAAGGGATACTCTAGGGAAGGGGCCCAGAACCACTACCTTGATCAGTGTGGCAGATGGAGCCATGTTACCTCACTCCCTTCGCGTCAGGAGGCACCTCCCCTTTACCTCTTCCTCTTCTTGGCCCCAAACACTCTGGAGACCTAGAGAGGGGAGGGGGCTGTGGGCAAAGGGAAGAGCAAGGCTGACCCAGTGTCACAGGCAGCTCCAACCTGCGTGACTGGGGGGGTGGGTGATGGTAGAGGTGGGCTGATGAGGCTTGAAGTTTTAGGAGGAAAGACTGAATCTTAAGTCTGAAGTAATTGAAGGTGACTCAAAAGCTGTGGAATATGGCAAAGAAATGATTAAGAAACCCACTATTTACAAAATGAAGGATGGACAACATGGACTAGTTGGGGCCAACTGAAGGACCCCAAATCATGTTTTATCCCCCAACTAGTTGAGATTATTCAGTAAACCGTTCACAATATTTTTGCACCTGGCTTCTCTCTCTCTTTTTAAATCATAAAACGCACATAACAAAATATTATTTTAAACATTTCTAAGTATACAGTTCCAGTAGTGTTAAGTATATTCACATAAAGCTCTACCCTTAACAGGGTCGACCTGCAGGGAGATGCACAAGATGGGAATTGTAGTGTGAGGTGATAAGGACACGCTTGGGTAGTGGTTACCCACTATAGAAAAAAGGCAGAGAAGGGCACCTAATCTGGGACCAAGGGATGAAGGAAGGCTTCCTGGAGGAGGTTGTCCTAAGGTCATTTGGCACCTAGCCTGGTCTGCCCTCGATATCGTGCAGCCTTCTCTCTACCACTCCTCAGGGGTAACCAGAAGAGGACACATCATTGCAGGAAGGGGGCTGAGGGGATGTAATCATCCATTGGGTTATATCTCCCCACTAACACATTCACTATTTAAAGGCACAAAAACAATTCTACAGAGTTTATTGAAGAATCTCAGTATACTTTATTTCCCTTGGAAAATTAAAAGGAGCAATATATATGGCTAGTAAATTTATTCCAAAATTTAAATGTGTAAAAAAAGATTTATTGTATTTAATAACATACTGTGGTTCATATGTGCCAGTCACTATTCTAAGCACTTTCCATGTATTTAATTTAATTACTCTTTACAACAACCCTATGAGGTACAAAAGGGCCCCCCTTTTGTAGATAGGGAAACTGAGGCACAGGGAGGCTAAGTGGCCCCAAGGTCATAGAATAGGAAGTGGAGGCCTGTGGTCTCAGCCTCAGATGGTTTGATTTTTACATGCCAGGAAAGTTTTGCCACTTCAGGCAGTTGATCAAACAGAATATGTGTTACAAGGTCATCCCCTTCAAGACTCCAGTTCCTCATGCACTTTCTGAAAAATTCACCTGAGTATCACCTTTTTTTCCTGAATTACAGACTCTACTGTTGTTTCTTCTTAAAGGGCCACAGATGGGATGGACACAGCATGGGTCTCAAGTCAGGTGAGCCTGGCTCTGTCACGACTAGCTGGGTGACCTCAGGCAAGTGACTTAGCTATAAGCCTGTTTCTGCACCTTCGCTGTGTTGTACCAAGGACTAAATAACACAGGCAAAGTGCCAGGCTTATGTGCAGAATGCTGCAAAATTAGTTTCTTTGATATGTTCAAAAGTATCTGTTGGAGTAGCCCTCAGCCTTCTGTGTCTTGAGCCCCTAACCGTATCCATCAGTTTCCAACACTTTAATCAGTGCCCTTTTTTGAGTGCATTGCTGCCTACTAAGGCACCGAGCTCCCCCAGAAACCTCCTTAGAGCCTGCACAGTGGAAATACTCCTTCTCAGGCAAGGTTTCTGTACCAAGAACTGGTTTCTGGGCCCAAGGAAGCTGCTCCAGGGAGAGAGCATCACCTGAATGCCACTCACATACCTGGAGTGGACCAAGGCCTGTGCTTGCAATTTTGTCCTCAGTTCCTGACACCAGTCTCTGTGGGAATTAGCAAAAGGCATCTCCAATTTCAGGGTACATATTTCTATCTGAGGCTGAGCTATCTTCTCCCTCCATGGACCTGAACCACATCCTCCCCAAAATAAGTGACCCAGCCTCCCTGTGGAATGACCTATACTGAAAGCATGCCTTCCTGGGTACAGTACAAGAACTGGGACAATGCACGAGGGAGAGGTGAGGCTCTTGTGGGTTAAACACAGCTGGTCAGGAGCCAAGTCATTAATGTTTCTGCTGACTTCCCTTTGGAGCAGCCAGGAACTGTTTTTCTCTCATCTTTACTCCTCTCTTACCTCTAAAAATCCCCCTTGGTAATCAAAATGGTGGTACACAAAAGCAGGTACCCCAAATACCTTCCTGTGACCTTATTTTAGTATCTCTTTCCTCTTTTGTCCTTGGGCAGCCACCCTCACACCCAAGTCTTCAGGCTGCCTCCTCCACTTTCTCAGCCTCCCCTGGCCGGGTAGGGTGGGTGGGGTGGGGGTGGGGGTGGGGGTTTAGCCATGGTCCTACCCACAGAACTTTGCATCTCACTGTCTCAGCCCCAAAATGTCAACAAACTAATTTAACAGTGTTTCCAGGCTAAATGAAAGAAGAAAGCAAAAGAAACTCCGGGCTCCCTGCTGAGTTTCCTGTATAGTTCCAGACACACCATCCCTGACTTAATGACTCGTGTTGGCGATTTCTTATAAAGTGGGAGATGCTTTTGGAGCAATGGGTCATTCAAGTGCCCTCATATTATATTAGATACCAAAGTTCTCTACAAATTAAAAACAAAATTATGAGATGACCATCATGCTCGTAAGCAATAAGCTGAATCCTGTGCACTGGTGATCAGGACCAGGACTATAATCAGGTGTCTGATGCCTATTTGTTATTATTTATGCTTCCTCCCAGCCCCCATTACAATTAGCTATTGAGGAAGAGTAAATTTCAATTTGACTTTTCTATGGTAACTTATAGCTTCTGGTAAGTCATAGTTTCCTTCTCCAAAATGTAGAGTAGTCTTCAAGTGTGGTCCAGGAACCAGCAGTGTCACCATTACCCAGGAGCTTGTGAGAGAGGCAAATTCTCAGGCCCCACCTGAGACCTACAGAATTCAACATTCTCGGGGTGGGGGGCTAGCAGTTGGTGTTAGAATAGGATTGTGATGGGTGTTCCAGTTTGAGATCCACTGGTGGAGAGTAACCCATTAACCAGATAATAGTCTTATTACCCATTCTAGCTCAGAGCACTGACCTGTCCCATTTCAGGAGGTCTCCCAGAGAAAATAAAATCCTTGTCAATCTTCTCTCTTTTCTAATCAATTTACCTTGTTTTTCCTGGAGTAGTAAGTTGGATTGGGAAAAGGGATCCAGCCTTAGGAATAAGGGGGATGGAGAGAACTTTTAGGAGGAACTCACTTTGTACAGCTGAGGGCTGCAAACAGAAAGTGCACCTGGGATTAAGTCTTGCCGAATTTAAACTGAGCCAAAGGGGAGGCATGGGCACCCACTGTGCCCACCAGGACTGCTGGGCCTCACCACCTCAGGCTGATCTGCCTGTCCTCATTCATCAGTGAGACAAGAAGAGTTGTAGGAATGTTGTTTATTGGTGTGTGGTGCCTGGTTTTAAAGTAAGTCAGGAATAGGATTTCTCATCATAGAAATGGTCTACAAGAGTACAGGCTTTCTCTTGACTAAGGGATGATAAAGTAGATATTATGTTGAATAACTCCTGCCCAAAGGAGGTGTTTACAGTCACAATGGTCCCCACTCACTGGGTGCTGCTTGCTACCTGCACAACTGTACCCGCTGCTGAGGTAAAACACCCACACCTCACTGCATTAGCTACTCGTGACCCTTCAAGATAGGGACTACTATTGGCCTACGCATTGATGGGGAAACTGAGGCTCAAAAAGTTGGAGTCAGCTGCCTGTTAGAAAGGGACAGAGTTGTGGCTTCAGCCAAGCAGTCTCAAAATCCCACGTTGGTGTCTAACCATCAAGCTGGGCTCCCTCCCGTGAGTCTGATGGGCCTGAATCCTCCTTTATTAGTTTTCCATGAGATCTCAGCTTCTCCGCCCTACTCCCACCTTATCTTCTTGCCCCCTCTCCCAGTTAGTCTCCTTTGTCCTCAGTTTGTTGACAGTCCTCCTTCCATGCTGACTGCACACTTTGTTTTCAGGGGTCTCTAGAGGCTGCTCCTTGTCTGATCTATCCATAATTAACCCTAAAAAATAATCAGAGACAGATTTTGTGTTTTAAATTTTGTGCTGTCTTGGGCTTAAAAAACACAGAACATACTTATTTGCTGATGAAGGACCAGCAAGAGAATCCCTCTTAGATGCTGATGGTGTTGGGCTGAAGTGGGTATTACAAGTAAGCCAGTGGTTGATGGAGCCCCTGTAGGGTAAATGGAAGTTCCATGGCCAGGATTCTCCCCTGATCCTGATTGGCTTGCCTACTGTGCACCACAGTGCCCTCAGGTGCAGGCTTGCCCACCTGTGGGTAATACATTATTATTGATTCTACATAAGAGCTCCACCCAGTGCTCTGGGGCTGTGAGGCTGCGGAGAGGCCCAGCGGCAGAGACTGGCTTGCCACCTGCAGACTTGCCCTGAGGCAGATGGGACTCCAGTGCTTGGCTGGCCACCATGAGAATAAGCTGAGCATAAACGCTCTTACCCCAAGACTGATGATCCATTGTCGCTTTTCAGTCTCACCTGATCCAGAGTGAACTTGCCTGGGGCTGAAACCCTCAGGTGAGACAGCCACCCCCCCCCACCAGACCCCCAGCAGCAATTCTCAAGTGAGTTTGCATGAATGGGTCACACCTCCCAAGAGGTTGTGTCTGCATCTGACCCTGGCTGTTTCACCTATTTTCTCCTACTCTGATTCTGAATCCCCCAGGGCAGGGACCAGGACACTGGTCTTTTCAAGAAGTCCCTAATAATATGTGAGATTAGACCACTTTGGGAAAAGCTGGATTGAAGGAGTAAACCTTGCTTCTTTCATTTTCTTGCAGCTCCAAATCACCTATTTCAGAAGCTGCTTATGGAGATCCTGAGGCCAGTGATCCCCAAATTTGCAAACACTGCTCTAGAGTGGATGTCCTCAAACTTGAGCATGTGTCAGATCCCCCCAAAAGCTTTGTTAAAAAACAAATTGTGGGCCCCACCCCCAAGGTATCTGATCCAGTTAGTCTGAGGTGAGGTTGGGAAATTTGCATTTCTAATAATTCCAAGCTGGTGTTGATGCTGCTTGTCCAGGGACCACACCTTGAGAATTGCTGTGCTAGATCTTTCCATCGTGTTAAAGAGTAGATTGGCCCTCAGCTCATCCCAGAGAGACCTTTCTTCACTTCAAGCTAAGATGTATAACAGTGGTAACATCTGACATGTCAGGGCTTTCTCAGAAATCACTAGGTTCCTTAAGTACCCCAGAGCAGTGTTTTCCCAGGGTCCAGCAAGCCTTCCATTTACTGTTGATACAGGTGTTAGGAAACTTGGGTCTTAGGATTCCAGTTACAACCCAGACACTAACTTGGTGAAAGACTAGGGCAAGTAATTTATCTTTCTTTGGTCTCATTTCCCTCTCATTTGCCAAATGTGACATCCTGATTAGAGTCAATGAGAGAAAAAATTCAATTACATACAGAAGAAGTTTTAATCTCAAGATACAATCGTGGTCATTACCTTCAGTCTCTGACTGGGAAGACTGTGTTCCTGGATCTTGTTTTTCAACAACTTGTGGGGTGACCTGCAGCCAGTGTTCAGGCCTCCGTTTCTTCATTGGTCAAGTAGACAGCTTGGCCTGGGTGGTCTCAAGTGTCACTTGCAGCTGGGAGATCGTGGGATTTCAGTCCTGACGCCAGCAACTGAGATTGGCTTCATTCTTATGTTGATTTATAGAAGTTTGTTTCTATTCTTCTGATTGTAATCTAGGTTGAGGGCACCAAATATTCCATTTAAAATATCTGGGATGCTTGCAACAAGTGGGAAGAGAAAATGTCAGGGTCGTTTCACACAGAACAAGACCAAACAAAAACAAAAAAGAAGCATATGTGGCCGTGGCCTTCTGCAGAGTAGCCTGATTTATTGTGATCACAGTGGAGCCTCCAGGACGTGGATGAACACAGAAGAGGGAAGCAGGCATCCTGGCAGAGAGTGGGTAAGCAAGCAGAGCCCCATCTCTCTGTACACAGGGCTGTACTTACTCTTCAGCAGGCTTGGAGTCTCACAGCCAGATAGGGAGGAAGGCAGGCAGGCAGCTGAATCTCTGTTTCCCTGGAAGGAAACTCTGGCTCTGGGAGGTCAAATGAATTTTCCATAGTTCTCTGGAGAGGACTGCTTTGTGCTTGGCTTGGGTATAGCTCTTTCACCAAGTATGGAAGTTCAAGAGGAACAAGGTCTTTTTCTGAGTAAACCCAGAGAAGGGCCTGAATCACCAGCAGCTCCTTGGTGAGGGAGAAACCCTGGTTTGTACTCTGGGTGGAGGCAGATGAAACAAAGGACTGTCACCTGGAGAATCCTAGGCACAGAGGACTCTAGGCTGGGGGTGGAGTGGCTCCTGCAGGGATCCTGGGGCTAGGACTCCTGTAAGAGTTTACTAAAATTGGGTTCTGAAGTAAGCTTGATGAGGTGAGCTAAGAACTAGACCTGGAATGAAATCTCTGCAAATTTAGCTGCTTTTCCATGCTTACTTGTAGTCTGCAGGTTGCATTTACAACGGTCTACTGATTATTTTCACGTTCATTCTCATTGATATGTTTGTAAGTTCTCACATTTATAAGCAGAGAGCTCTGCCCCAGCACCCTGGCCTGGGTGAGAACAGAGGCTGTTGGAAGGAAAGGCTGGAGTAGGGGGAGGTGGGGACAGGGGTGGCTGTTCCATCAGCCTTAATCTGGGAAGGAATTTTTGGTTGTTGAGGGATGATGTGACAATTAGTGAGATGTCATTAGAGTATACAAAATATAAACAGCTATGGAAAGTAATTTTTGCGGTGGTTAGGGACTGACAGATATTTAGCCATGATCACTAGACAGATAACTGATGTGCAATTGTATTGTAATTGTCTTTTTATTGGTCCACAGCTGCATCTAGACTAGAAAGTACTCTTGGGAGGACCCATTTTCTTTTCACTGATGTTGTCTCACCATTATTAGACTTGGCATTTAATAATTATTGGTTGAATTAAATTATGGAATGTGGTTGGTGATAGGAGTGAATTAAGTTAAAAATGTCATCTTTTGGGATAAATTGGTTTCATCTTAAATCAATTTTGTAACAAAGCAGGGAAAAGTATGTTAATCAATCACTGACTGAATAAACCAGTGACCAAAACAGTAAAAAAAAGACAAATAAGAAACAAATACATCAGTAGCCTCTTGACTTGTCCTGATGAAATGAGGCTCTGGAAGAGATTGGCTTGAAGATGGTGGTGTGAGAGGTGAGACATAAACCTCCTTCCAAAACCGCATAAAATATGAAGATGTAGCAAATACAACTAATCCTGAAAGAGCAACAGGAAAGAAGGCAGCAATAGACTGCCTACACCTGGGGAAAAGAGAACTCATGGAAAAGGGTAAAGTACCAAAGCTGTGATCTGGCAGGACCCAACCCCTTCCCCCACCCCAGCTCACCAGCGGGAGGAAGAGAAATGGAGTGGGGAGGGGGTGGAGGCCTAGAACTGCAGATCACCCAGCCCTGGAGATCTGCTCTGGGAGCACAAACATACATTACATGCTGCTCTGGAGATTAGTGGGGTTGGAAAACTAAGATAGGCAGAATACTTGGAGAGACAGATTCCATCCGCTTGTGGAGAACAGGTACCCAAAACAGGCCGCTCTGTGACATAAGAAAGGCCGGCACTCTGAGAGACCTCCCAACAGTGAGAGGGCTGCTAAAGGGGCAAGGATTGCACAGAGCTTGCTGCTCAGGAGAAAGGACAGGTGGACAAAATTTTCCTGGCACTCTCAGCCCAGCAGGTTGGGAACTTTCAGGAGCTTCAGGCACTCCATCCCCCTGGCTGGCAACGCAGCTCTGAGGCCCCCTGCAGTGATATGTAGCCTGCTGCTCCTTCCACCCGCCAGCACCAGCTCACAAACCTACTGCCCCTGCTATTGCACCAGGCAAGATGGAGGGCAGACCCGCCTATGACAGCTACAAGGGTGTAGCATAGAGGTTCCTCCCGGCACACTTGGCCCACTGGCTCTAGCAGTGGAGGCAGACCCTGCAGCCAGGAAGCAGGAAAGTGCTCTTTCCTCCCGGCAGACACCAGTACCACTTGCCTGCGACCCCTGCCATCGCTCCAGGGGCTGAGCAGCTCCAAAGAGGAGAGCTTCTGTCACTAGAGGGTGCCACCTACACCAAGTTATTATTACAAATACGAAACACCAAAAGAACCTGGTACAGACCAAAATCCCACAAACGGCAGAAAGAGGGCCAAGTGAAACTGAACTCACCAATCTTCCTGAAAAACATTTCAAAATAAAAATCAAACATGCTCACGCAGCTGCAGAAAAATATTCAAGACCTCAGGGAGGAACTCAAGAAAGAGATAACTTTGAAAAATACAGTATCTGAAATGAAACATACAATGGAGGGATTTAAAAGCAGATTAGATGAAGTAGAGGAGATGATAAGTGAAATAGATATTAGAGAACAGGAATACAAAGAAGCTGTGGCATAGAGAGAGAAAAGGATCTTTAGGAATGAAAAAATATTGAGAACTGTGTGACCAACCCAAATGGAACAATATTCGTATTATAGGGATACCAGGAGAAGAAGAAGAGAGAAAAGGGGATAGAAATTGTCTTTGAGGAGGTAATTGCTGAAAACTTCCCCAATCCAAGGAGATAGTTTCTTAGACCATGGAGGTGCACAGATCTCCCAACACAAGGGACCCAAGGACGATGACACCAAGACATATAATAATTAAAAAGGCAAAGATCAAGGATAAGGACAGAGTATTAAAAGCAGCCAGAGAGAGAAGAAAAGATCATATACAAAGGAAAACCCATCAGGCTATCATCAGACTTCTCAACAGAAACCTTATAGACCAGAAGGGAGTGGCATGATATATTTAATGCAATGAAACAGAAGGGACTTGCACCAAGAATACTCTACCTGGCAAGATTATCATTTAAATTTGAAGGAGGGATTAAACAAATTTCCAGATAAGCAAAAGCTGAGAGAATTAACCTTCCACAAACCATCTCTACAGTGTATTTTGGAAGGACTGCTAAGGCTAAATAGCTGTCACCAGAGAAAATAAAACCACAGTACAGGAAGTAGACCAATTAATTACTAATCAAGTACAAATATAGATCAACTACCCCCAGATTCAGTCAAGGGATACACAAAAAGAGTACAGAATATAATAACTAATATATAAAGAATGGTGGAGGAAGAAAAAGCAGGGAAAAAAAAGAACCTTTATATTGTGTTTGTAATAGCATATTGAGTTAAGTTAGACTGTTAGATAATAAAGAAGTTTCCCTTGAACTTTTGGTAACCACTAATCTAAAGCCTACAATGGCAATAAGTACATATCTATTGATAATCACCCTAAATGTAAATGGTATGAATGTACCAATCAAAAGACATAGAGTAACTGAATGGATAAAAAAGCAAGACCCATCTACATGCTGCCTACAAGACACTCACTTCAAACCCAAAGACATACACAGACTAAAAGTGAAAGGATGGAAAAAGATATTTCATGCAACTAACAGGGAGAAAAAAGCAGGAGTTGCAGTACTTCTATCTGAAAAAATAGACTTCAAAACAAAGAAAGTAACAAGAGACAAAGAAGGACATTACATAGTGATAAAGGGGTCAGTCCAACAAGAGGATATGACCATTATAAATATCTACACACCCAACATAGGAGCACCTACATGTGTGAAACAAATACTAACAGAATTAAAGGGGGAAATAGAATGCAATGCATTCATTTTAGGAGACTTCAAACACCTCTCACTCCAAAAGACAGATCAACCAGACATAAAATAAGTAAGGAGACAGAGGCACTGAACAACACATTAGAACAGATGGACTTAACAGACATCTACAGAACACTCCACCCAAAAGCAGCAGGATACACATTGTTCTCAAGTGCACATGGAACATTTTCAAGAATAAATCATATTCTAGGCCACAAAAAGAGCCTCAGTAAATTTAGAAGGATTGAAATTGTACCAGTCAGCTTCTCAGACCATAAAGGTCTGAAACTAGAAATAAAGAATGCAAAGAAAACAAAAAAGCTCACAACACATAGAGTCCTAAAAATATGCTCCTAAATAATCAATGGATCGATGACCAAATAAAAACAGAGATCAAGCAATATATGGAGACAAATGAAAACAATAACTCAACACCACAAAATCTGTGGGATGCAGTGAAGGGAAATATTGCAATACAGGCCTACCTCAGGAAAGAAGAACAATCCCAAATGAACAGTCTAAATTCACAATTAATGAAACTAGAAAGAGAAGAACAAATAAGGATCAAAGTCAGTAGGAGGAGGGACATAATAAAGAGCAGAATAGAAATAAATAAAATTGAGAAGAATAAAACAATAGAAAGAATCAATGAAAGCAGGAGCTGCGAGAAAATAAAATAGATAAACGCCTAGAGATTTATCAAGAAAAAAAGAGAGTCTACACACATAAACAGAATCAGAAATGAGAAAGGAATAATCACTACAGACACAACAGAAATACGAAGAATTATTAGAGAATACAATGAAAAATTATATGCTAACAAATTGAATAACCTAGAAGAAATGGACAACTTTCTAGAAAAACACAACCTTCCAATGCTGACCCAAGAAGAAACAGAAAATCTGAACAGACCAATTACCAGCAACAAAATTGAATTGGTAATCAAAAAGCTACCTAAGGGCAAAACCCCTGGACCAGATGGCTTTACAGCTGGATTTTATCAAACATTTAGTGAAGACCTAATACCCATCCTCCTTAAAGTTTTCCAAAGAGTCAAAGAAGAGGGAATACTTCCAAATTCATTCTATGAGGCCAGCATCACTCTAATACCAAAACCAGGCAAAGACAACACAAAAAAGAAAATTACAGACCAATATCCCTGATGAACATAGATGCAAAAGTACTCAACAAAATATTAGCAGACTGTATTCAAAAACACACCAAAAAGATCATCCATCACGATCAAGTAGGATTTATTCCAGGTATGCAAGGATGGTACAATATTTGAAAATCCATCAATATAATACACCACATCAACAAAAGGAAGGATAAAAATCACATGATCATCTCCATAGTTGCTGAAAAAGCATTCAACAAAATTCAACATCTCATTCTTGATAAAAACTCTCAACAAAATGCATATAGAGGGCAAGTACCTCAACATAATAAAGGCCATATATGACAAACCCACAGCCAACATCATACTTAACAGCAAAAAGCTGAAAGCTTTTCCCTAAAGGATGAGGAACATGACAAGTATGCCCACTCTCCCAACTTTTATTCAACATAGTACTGGAGGTCCTAGCTACAGCAATCAGACAACAGAAAGAAATAAAAGGCATCCAGATTGGTAAGGAAGAAGTTAAACTGTCACTGTTTGCAGTTGACATGATATTGTACATAAACAACCCTAAAGAATCCAGCGCAAAACTACTAGACCTAATAAGTGATTCAGCAAAGTTGAAGGATACCAAATCAATATACAGAAATCTGTTGCATTCTTATATACTAATGATGAACTAGCATTAGTATATAAACATCATTAGTATATAAACTAATGATGAGAAATCAGGAAAACAATTCCATTCACAATTGCATCAAAAAGAATAAAATACCTAGGAATAGACCTAACCAAGGAGACCTATACTCTGAAAACTACACGACACTCATTTGAGAAATTAAAGAAAACACCAATTAGAAATACATCATGTGCTTATGAATAGGAAGAATTAATATTGTCAAATGGCCATCCTGCCTAAAGCAATTTACAGATTCAATGCAATCCCTATCAAAATACCAACAGCATTCTTCAACGAACTAGAGCAAGTAGTTCTAAAATTCATATGGAACCACAAAAGTCCCCCAATAGCGAAAACAATCCTAAGAAGGAAGAATAAAGCAGGGGGATTATGCCCCCCAACCTCAAGGTTTAGTACAAAGCCACAGTAATCAAAACAATTTGGTAATGGCACAAGAACAGACCCATAGATCAATGGAACCAAATAGCCCAGATATTAAACCAAGCATATATGGTCAATTAATATATGATAAAGGAGCCATTCATATACAGTGGGGAAATGACAGCCTCTTCAACAGCTGGTGTTGGCAAAACTGGGCAGCAACATGTAAGAGAATGAAGTTGGATTATTTTCTAACTCCATGCACAAAAGTAAACCTGAAATGGATCAAAGACCTGCATGTAAGTCATGAAACCATAAAACTCTTAGAAGTACACATAGGCAAAAATCTCTTGGTTATTAACATGAGCAACTTTTTCCTGAACACATCTCCTTGGGCAAGGGAAACAAAAGCAAAAATGAACAAATGGGACTACATTAGACTAAAAAGCTTCTGTACAGCAAAGGACACCATCAGTAGAATAAAAAGGCATCCTACAGTATGGGAGAATATATTTGTAAATGACATATCCAACAACGGGTTAACATCCAAAATATATATAGAACTCCCATGTCTCAACACCCAAAAAGCAAATAACTCAATTAGAAAATGGACAGAGGATCTGAACAGACACTTCTTCAAAGAAGAAATTCAGATAGCCAACAGGCACATGAAAAGATGCTCCACTTGCTAATTATTAGGGAAATGCAAATTAAAAACCACAGTGAGATATGACTTTACACCAGTTAGGATGGCCATCATCCAAAAGACAAGGAACAACAAATGCTGGCGAGGATGTGGAGAAAGGGGAACCCTCTTACACTGCTGATGGGAATGTAAATTAGTTCAACCATTTTGGAAAGCAATATGGAGGTTCCTCAAAAAACTCAAAATAGAACACCATTTGACCCAGGAATTCCACTCCTAGGAATTTACCCAAAGAAAACAAGATCCCAGATTCAAAAAGAAATATGCACCCCATGTTTATTGCAGCACTATTTACAATAGCCAAGACATGGAAGCAGGCCAAGTTTCCATCAGTAGATGAACAGATAAAGAAGAGGTGGTACATGTAGACAATGGTATATTATTCAGCCATAAAAAGAAAACAAATCCTACCATTTGCGACAACATGGATGGAGCTAGAGGGTATTATGCTCAGTGAAATAAGCCAGGCAGAGAAAGACAAGTACCAAATGATTTCCCTCATTTGTGGGGTATAACAACGAAGCAAAACTGAAGGAACAAAACAGCAACAGACTCACAGACTCCAAGAAGGGACTAGTGGTTACCAAAGGGGGGGGGTGGGGGAGGGTGGGTGGGGAGGGAGGGAGTCGGGGATTGAGGGGTATTATGATTAGTACACATGGTATGTGGGGATCACAGGGAAGACAGTGTAGCACAGAGAACACAAGTAGCGACTGTGGCATCTTACTATGCTGATTGACAGTGACTGCAATGGGGTATGATGGGGACTTGATAATATGGGTCAATGTAGTAACCACAATGTTTTTCATGTGAAACCTTCAAAAGCGTGTATATCAATAATACCTTAATAAAAAAAATGTGCTAAGAGACATTACTGAGATAACTTAAATTGGAATATGGAAATAGCATTGTAGTACTGTTGAATAAGAAAATGGATAGGTAAGAAAATGTCCTTATTCTTAAAAAAAATCAGTGGAAGTACTAAGAGGTAAAGAGTCATGACTTATTAACTTTTAATTATTTCAGGGAACAGCATTGGAGAAATAGAGAATGGGAAAAATAAATGTGGCAAAATGTTAATTGGCTAATGTGGATAAAGGGTATATATGTGTTTAAAATTACTTCAAAATAAACTTTTTTAAAGAAAAAAGAAAGAAATAAGGGTCTGGGCATCCTGTGCTCTGAAGAGCATTTTGGACTCTGCAGAGGTCTGTAGTAGTCCAGCCCAATTTTGATGGAGACCAAAGGGATGAGATCAGGGTCATCCTCTTGATTCAGACAGAAGCCACTTACTGTTGCTCTGCCTGTGGCCAAGCTGCCAGGTGATGGCATGAGCAATGTTTGCCCTCTCAGGGATCCTCCTTGTGGAGCAATCTCTCTTCTTCCTACAAGAACCAGAGCCTCTCTCCATATCCCAGGAGAATGTTCCTATTAAGGTATCTTGCAGGACTGATAATATCCCACGTGTCAGCTTTTCCCTCAATTTAATTCCTCCAAGGCTCCTTACCATGGTATTCTACTCTGCTCTGTGGATGGTGTGTAGGAGTAGTGGGTGGTTAATCTAAAATGAATAGCTTCCAAGAGGTAGATACTGCCATGGTATGAATGTCAGATATAACTGAAAGCCAGAAGAGAAGGCATTTCTGAAATGATGGGCCACCAGTTCCCTCCTTCTATAGGTTAGATGTTTATGTGTTAGATACCAGGCCAGGTGCTATATAGAAGAGTAAATCCACACACAGACACAGACACACACCCACACACATACACATACACACTTTCTCCTCTAGATCCTTACAATTGAATGGAGGAGGCCATACAAACACACAGAAAATAAAGTCAACATATAATAGGGACAATCATTTTTGGTTTAAATAATGATTTGTTGATTCCTATAAATAGCCTCTCTTGTTCTTTTCTTGCCATTAACCTTTCTTTCCTCTCTACCTTTATCTGATTGCAGCTTATGGACATTACACAGAATTGTTACAGTTTGAGGTGCTCTTCTCGGTTCTTGTCTTTAGCCACAACAAAGTATTGAAAAGCAGAGACACAGTAGCAAAGTAGAGCGAAAGTTTTATTTGAATAACTCCAAGGAGGGAGCCGGCCAGAGTCAACATAGACAATGGCCCCAAACTTTTAGACCGGAGGCTTATGTATTGAATTCCAGTTAGGAGGCACCTCTTTGACGAGGTGGGGTTATTTGATTTACGGGTCTTTCTGTATAGTCATCCCATTCAGTGAGCAGGGCCTTTCCCCATGCTGAGAGTGATTTGGGCAGTTATTAAATCTGTTTACTTGTGCCCCCTCCCCCCACCTCTCCCAATGGGACCTGGTTGGGGAGGAAGTTATCTCCCTGCAAAGCCTTTGTTGTCTTCACATGGGTCCCCCTACCTGGGTAGAGTTTGGGGGACTTTTTTTTTTAACCTTACCTGGGGAGCTTTCTCTTTGAGCTTTATCTACCCCTTTTCTGGCTACTCAACATCTATCTTTCTACCTAACAGAATGGCAGTTCCTATGAAAAGCAAGAATCAGAAAAACAATAGCTTTTTAGTCAAATCTTGTTGGCAGGAAAATGCTAAAGACTGGAAGAGTCATGTGAGGCAATGAACTGTTGCTCCCAGCAATTGAAATACTTTGTCATCTGAAAAAGAGAGGTCAGAACTGCCCTGGAGCTCAGTGGAGGGCCATAGGGTAACTGTGGGTCTGGGCTTGGCTGCCAGGGCAGGAGAAGGGAAATGACCTGGTGGGGCCCTGGGCAGCCCAGCCCCCCAGGGAGGATGCAGCTTCCTGTCTCTGCTCCTCTGTATCCTGCATCTCACTTTGGGAAGTTACGTTACTTCTCTGAACTTCAGTTTCTATGTGCAGCATGGCCATAATATCTACTCCATCCACTTCAGAGAGTAGTTGTAAGCATAAAACGAGTTAACATATATGTATAAACTCCATCCCAAGCAGACAACACCATACGTAGTGGCTGCTCATTTGAAGTGAGCTGGCAAGTATCCAACACCCCATTAAACCAGAGAAATGATTCAGCAACTTCTCTGCAAGTCTTCCAAGGACTCAAACAGCTTTATCAGGCATCTACTCTGGTGTGACGTACATGATTTAATCTATCACCTCAACAACTCCACAAGGAGAGTATTTTTCTTCTCCCTGAGGCAGAGGGAGAAACCAAAGCTCTGGAGAGGTGATTATACCATTTTTCTGAGGTCACAGGGGATTTGAACTGAGATCTGTGTGACTTGAAGCACATTCATTTTTCACTGGACCCCACCGACTCACAGCTTTGATGGACATGGAAGTAAAACCTAGAACTTTACCTTAAGGTACCAGGACTCTGTACACCCAAGTGGGCCATGGAGAAATGAGAGAAGAGATCATGGGATATCTGGGAAACTCACCTTGCCTCAAACTGCTTTGTGGAGACTGCTGAGGGCCAATGAGAGGCCTGTGTCCACTAAATGGGCTTACCTCTTCAGTCCCCTCCTCTCTCCCACCAAATATCTACTTAGGTGATGACCAATGGCTCATAGAACACACATCCTGGCCACAAAGAGATCTCTTGAAGCTGCCCAGCTGCCCTCAGCAACAGACCAGATGGACCCTGGAGGTGGACAACTTTAGAGAACAGCTTGAGAGGGGATGGTCATGGGGTGGCCTCACTCTGACACGCTTTCCCGATGCAGTGCTGCCTCCTCTTTCCGGCCTGCTTTCTGATGTCCCCAAGGCCTTTTCAAGTAGAGAGAGTGCAAGGACAGAGTGGATGTGGCCAATGAAGAAATGACATCTAATCAGATCATCCAGGCAGCCCCTTGTTTAACCCAGCTGGCTCTGAGCCTTTTGCCCGGGGATCATTCTGTTTTGTAACAGTAAAGCTGACCTCAAGCTAGGCCACTCTGTCTAGATCCTTGTTTGATATCAACAAGCACAACTATCTCCCGAGAGAATTCTGTCTTTATGGCAGGTCACCAGAAGGGGGCATTGCTGTTTAGCCAGGGGAGTCAGCCAAAGGCCTCTCCCCATTGGGACTGCTAGGGTAAGTGCGTGCTGGTGGATTTTCCTTGGGTATAAGAAGGATGTGTAATGAAGAGCCTCAGTTTAAAAAGAGAATGCATTGAGGTTGCAAAATAGAAGATTCTTGTACAGAAACCAATTTTCTTTTTTAAAAAATAATCTTCTATTTTGTAATAATTTTAGATTTATGGGCAAGTTGCAAAGATACTACAGGGACAAGCTCTTAATTTTTGATAGTCTTTTACATTAATTTTGTTTCCCTGGTTGTATTTGCATGAATTTTGAGAACAGTTTCTTCTGTATACCTAATGCTTAACAGGGCAGGGCACATGTTATGACGAATAGTAACACCACCATCACAACAGCTACATGCATGCGGAGCACTTTATAATTTACAAGAGCTTTTGTATCCTCTCAGGATGTAAGTTCTGTGAATTCCTTGTACTTTTGTATCCCTAGGGAAAGCACAGTGCATAGTAGGTTCTCATTAAATAGTTGGTGATGAATGTATGCAGAGGTACTTGAACTGCATAGGGCCGATATGATTATCTACATTACAGATAAGGGTACTGAGCTCAGATTGCCCAAGTCACTTGTCGAAGGTCACAGCTGCTAGGTGTTGACAAAGCTGGGATTTGAATTTAGGCTCCCTGGTCTCAGGACCTGCACTCTCCAACAGGCCATAATGCATCCTTTAGCAGACACCTGCCAATTGAGTTATCCCTTCTTTTCCGTTCACTACATCCACATTCACTAAATTTATTTGACAGTTTGGATTTTGTTGCTTTGAAGGAACAGTTGGGAGGACCATATCTCTAGAAGAGCTTCAGATTCTTCTCCAGTGTTTTCACTGTTATTAACTTCCAGCCTTTACTGATCAATGAGTCCTACATTCTCCAGGCCAATTATCACTAGACAATAAAAACTCTAAAATCTAACATCTATAAGAGAAGCAAAAGTTATAAGGGACTAGAAATCTAATGAAATATATTTATGGTCTTTGTGAAGAGAATGATAAAAACCTCGTTTATTTTTACATTCTTCAATAGATAAAGCATGTTCATGATAGGAAGATTCACTGTCATTTCTATTCTTCCTTAATTAATCTATAAACTCAATCTGACTCCAGCTAAATCCAGGTGGGGTTTTTTGTGTAACTAGAAAAGGTGATTCTAACCTTACTGTGAAAAAGCAAAGGACCAAAATAATTCTGAAATTTTGAAAAAAACAAGATGAGTGATTTTCTGTATAAGATTCTAAGACGTATTAAATTAAGGGAGTGAGGTGTTAGCCCAGAAAGAGACAAATAGCAATGGAACAGCATAGACAGCCCCCAGACAGATCCCTGTACATGTGAAGAGTTGATATATGACAGACGTGACATACAGATCTGAAGAGAAAGGATAAACTGTTTCATTAAGGGCCCTGGGAATTTGGGAACCCATGTAGAAAAACAAAAACAAAAACAACCCGTTAAATTCTAGGTGAAAAACCTGAAAAGCAGAACTGTAGGACTTCGAGGAGAAAAATATAGAAAACTTTCTAGATCACTGTGTAGGGAGTAATATCTGAAAACACAGAAAGTACAAAACCTAAAGAAAAATAGTCATGGACATATAAATTATGGTAAACCAAGTACCATTTTATACCCATAACATTAGTAAAAACAAAAAACCATTTGCCAAACTATTGGGAAGATATGAAGCAGCAGGAACACATATGCCATTGATAGGAGGATAAATTGATGGGGCCATTTTGGATAGTAGTTTAGTAATTACTCATTTAGTAAAAATGAGCAAATACTTACCCGTTAGTTCCACTTGGGAGACTTTCCCACATGTGCATAAGGAGATATGCAGAAGAATATACTGCAGAATTACTTGAGAGAGGAAAAGAACCCAGAACAACCTAAATATCCACCAAGAGACAAAATGAATACATTATGAAGTTGACAGATTGTGGAGTATCATATAGCTATGAAAATAAACCAAAGCAAAAATTTCCACATGGAATGGGAGTAAAAAACGACTTTTGGCTGAAAAGTCCTAACAGTATTTATTTATTTTTTAAAAGTAAAAAAACAAAACAAAAACAGAACGAGAGAGAGAGATAAAGAGACACTTGCTTATCCTCTAGTCCATGGGAGCTAAACTGACAAAGTACTTTGGACATGATTTGTCTCGGTCACACTAACTCCTGAAGGAGAATAATTATGGTTTTGTAAATCTTTCATCTATTAAAACCAGATGGGAAAGAGTCATTTGTTAATGATTTTTTTTCTCATCAGTCCCTCAAACTATTGAAGTTGCTAGAAGTTTGGCAGTACTCTCTTAAATTCTGCCTTGAGCGGGCCTGGCATTTGGGAGTATAAATGGGAAGGGAGAGGGATGGGAAGGGGCCTTTGGTGGGGGAAAAGGAGAGAGGTGTGGGAGGACAGTTCAGCTGCTGCCTCATGTGCTGAATTCTTATTATGTCTCAGGAATCCAGCTCTGGCCAAGGATGAAATTACAGCCGAGTCCAGCCTTGCCTATGTGACCCGAGGGGGAACCTCTCTTCTGATCCTGGCTTTGGAAAACCTCCCAGGCCTCCCTGCCAAGGCCTTGCCTTCCTAATCTGGGGCCGACTGACCAGCACTGAACTGTTTCCTGGGCCCTCCCTTTCCTTAGGAAAGCATCCCTCTGCTGGCTTTGTCACCACACCTCCAGTCAAGTCAACAACGGGTAATACAGGAGGCCCCCCCTTTATTCTCGGTTTCATTGTGTTGGTTTCAGTGACCCCCGTCAACTGTAGTCTGGAGGCAGATGATCCTCCTCCTGATGTATCATCAGAAGGTCAGTACTAGCCTGACGTTAGGGTCACAATAACCACGTCACTTCATCTCGTCACATAGGCATTTTATCATCTCACATCATCACAAGAGGAAAAAGGGTGGGTATGGTACAATAAGATATTTTGAGAGAGTAAGAGAGAGAGACCACATTTACACTACTTTTATTACAATATACTGTTAATATTGTTCTATTTTATTGTTAGTTACTGTTGTTAATCTCATACTGTGCCAAATTTATAAATTAAACTTTATCACAGGTATGTATGTACAGGAAAAAACATAATATATATAGGGTTTGGTACTATCCAAGGTTTCAGGCATCCACTGGGGGTCTTGGAATGGATAAGGAGGGATGACTGTAAACGCTAAGAAAGAGCTAGACCTGGGCTAGTGCTGTCTATGAGCAACCAGATCAGGTCTGGCACCCAAAGATTTTTCAATCAAAGGGAGTGTTATTTTATTTTTAAAGATCTTACTCAGAAAATATTTTTCAAGCCTTACAACATACATGGGGGGCAACATGAAACAGGATTCAACTTTGTCCTCAAGCCATGTAAAGCTCAGAGGAGACGGACAAGTGCACAGGAATTTACAGAAGACTGAGATAAGGACTGGGGCAGATGAGAGCAGGATAAGAAAATGTGCTCTCTGGAGCCAGGTCCAGCCTAAACCAGGAGTCTGAGAAGGCTTCCTGAGGAGATGACAGCTCTCCAGGACCTGAAGGGCCAGGACCTAGCTAAGTGCTCTGTGTAGAAGTTGGGGTAGAGGGAGGGTGACTGTTAAGATGGTGCAGAGAGAACCTCTTGCAAAGCAGAAATAGCCAGGAAAGACTTGCTGGCAAAGTGCAAGGGCTAAAGGAAACAGCACAGTCAAGAATGAATTGGAGGCAGAAACGCTGGGGTCAGGGCAAGCAGGAGAGATACTGGAATAAAGGCATCTTTCCTCAAGGAGTCTCTAGGAAGAGGCTCCCTTCCCTCCCCTTCTCTTTCTTTCGTCCTTCTTCTCTTCCTCTTTGTCTTCTTCCTCCTTATTAAATTCTTCACGACACTTCTTTGCATTGGCAATGTGTGGGTGACTCCGGATGAGAGCTGCTGGTGGCAGTAGTTTGGGCGGAAAGAGCTGTAGTGGGCAGAACAGTCACCCAAATGGCAGAAAAAGAGGTCATTTCCTAATTCCTGGAGCATGTGAATGTGTTTTCTTACAAGGCAAAAGGGGCTTTGCAGGTGTGGTTCAATTAAGAATCTTGAGATGGGGGGGTTCACCTGGATTATCTGGGTGGTAATCATAAGAATCCCAAGGTAAACATAAGACTCCTTAAAAGATGCAAGAAGGCAGAAGGTCATAGTCAGAGAGAGATCTGAAGGTGGAGGAAGGGGCCCAGAGCCAGGAATGTGGGCAGCCTCTAGAAGCTGGAAAACATCAAGGGAACTGGTTCTCCCCAAAGCCTTCTTGAAGGAATGCAGCCTTGATTGTAGCCCAGTAAAACCCACTTCAGACCTCTGACCAACAGAACTGTAATAGAATACATTTAAGTTGTTTTAAGCCAGGTAAATTTGCTATAGTTTCTTACAGCAGCCATAAGAAACTAACATAAGGTGAATAAATCTACAGTGAGTGAGTGAATAATTTGATTAGAGACAGGGGGTGAGAGAGAGGCCTCAGGGGACCTCTGGGTGTGAGCTGGGGTCCCTTGTAGAGGGCTCAGGGTAGGAGTGATGGTGATGACTTAGGCATTTTGGGACCTGTTAGGTTTGCATATCCATGGGGATTCAAGGCAATGATGTCTGGTAAGCGGTTGCCTTCCAGGAACGAGGGCAGCCTAGAGACGGAGGTTGTATGTGGTAATTGAAGTCGTGGGCCAGGTTGCGACAACCCACAGAGAGTGACACTGAAGAGGGGGCTGAGGACAGAGCCCGACATATGAGGGAAAGCCTCCTTATTGGCAGAAACACAGAGCAAAATATTCTGCCAATGAATTCCTTTTGGTTCTGTCAACCTACTCTTGTACTCTTTGACCCCAGGGCCCTTACAAACTCTCCTCTTGTGTACAAATGGGCACATTTCTATTCTGCCCTCTTGGATTCTCCCTTTTATCCCTTCCAATCACAGAAAGCCACATATGTGGGCTCTAAAATTTTCCCAGGGCTCTTGCCCCCACTCTTCCTTCGAGCAGAGCCCCCTTTACTGGTTGGGAGCACCAGAGGCTGCACACAGCAGTGCTGTATGGCCCCATCTCCCTGAGGCCAGCTCTCCCCAGTGGCATCCCCACCTGCCCATAAAGGCCTCCAGGCTGGCTGGCTGGCTGGGCCATCTCCCTGACCGCCCTTCTCCCCACCCTTCTCTGCTTGTTGAGTCTTGACCTGTTCTTACCCTCTCTTCTCTCTGCTTCTCCTACTCAGATTTTGGTCGTGTCAGAGGGAGGCAGCCTTCCTGACTGCTCCTGATATTGGAAACTTAACTTAGTTTCACTCTTTAAGGATTAGAGGCCCCCAGCCTGACTCCCCAGATTTTGCATAATGTTCTCTCTGCTTGGAATGTCCTCCTGAAAGGAACCTTGGAATCTTCCTGGCTCAATTTTCAAAGCACTTCTGCAGGATTTTTATACACAGCAGATAGTTTCATTTTATGTATCACATGGATTGTAAAGGACTATTTACTGGCCTGTGTCCCTCTTCTTGACCATGAACTCCTTGTGAACAGAGGGCTTTGTTTATTTATTTCAGTATCTGCAGCATCTAATAGAATACATGGTTCAATAAATGTCTTTGTTGAACTGAACTGAGCCCTTCTAGATCGCATCTGTCTGTCTTCACTTGGTCGGCTAGGTGAGCTGGCACAAGCAGGCTGATTGTTTTCTGACAGGCAATGCACTCATTAGCAACAAGTGAAGAGCAGTGCTCACACCCACGAGCTTTGCTTTTGCGGAACAAGCCCTTCTCCTCCAGGCATTATGCAAAAGCGCCTGTAGCCTCTTCATCTTAACCTGCCAGAGACTGCAGTGATCACACAGGTCTTGGCCTCCACAGATACCTGTCTTCGGCCTCACATATCTTGCTCATCAACGGGAGCCAGGCAGGGAGGAATCGCCTCTGTGTTAAAATGTTTTGATGGGCTTGGAACCCAGGGGAGAGAGCCAGATGGGATATGTGGCTTGGGGGGAAAGTGGGGAGCAGGATGACAGAGTGACTGGGTCTTTAGGACTATAAAATCCCATTTTCCCTGGGGATGGGGAAGGGAATCAGTGTTGTGAAATGTTACAAAAATTGAACTTAAAAATGAAAAGGCAATGGGAAAGTAAGTGAGCAATCCTAGCTGTTACTTCCCTGTCACTTGCTGCCCTCTGTGCTCTTGCTTCCAAAGAGAAGGACGAGCTGGTGCAGGTCTTATGGACACTCCTCAGTTGCCCCGCCAATTCAGACAGCTCAGCTGAAGCCACATGCAGCCAGAGCCTGCTTCACCCCTCCACCCCACCCCGACCTTTGTTTACTGTATTGCACTTCCCCCTGACTAGAAATGGAGGCAGATCTCATTGATCAAATTACTTTCTGGCCTGGTCCCTCCTTCTCACCCTCAAGGTTAAATTAATTGGCGCAATAATGTGCATAATAATAACTCCAGAAACACTGAGCTATGTCACAGAAATGCTACACATTTCTGCAAAGAACGCTTAAATACAAAAGCCAAACAGTGATTGATAAATAGCAAAAGGGTGAAATATTTCATACTTTCATAGCTGAATAGGCCTGCCATTCTGCTAAAGTTGTTCTCAAAAAAGTTCCCATCAGCATCCCAGGGAGGGCTTAACAGCCAGGTTACTAGCCCTGTCCCTGAAATGTCTGCTGCCTTAGGTCTGGGTTCAGGTAGAGCATCTGCATTTCTAACAGGTTCCCTGGTGGTGTTGCTGTTTGAGAACCACTGTTTTATGAACTAGTTCCATGTTTCTAAAGAAAGTTATTTAGAGAGAAAATTTAACAAAACAAAACAAAACACCAAACCAACAGACACAAAAGGTGCTGTGTGAAAACATGGCCTCGGGGCAGTCACGAATGGACCTCTGGATACTGCATCGCCCCTTGGATGGTAGGTGGCCCTCGTCCAGAACTATCCAAGGTTGAAGAGAAATAGCTTTTCCAAAGGAGGTGCCATGGGGTTCGTAGTCTTTCCCTTCCTTCGCTCCTACGATGCCTCTCCCACAAGTTGTCTACTCCCTCAACCTCAGCTTTGAGTCTGAAGCAGACTTTAAAAGCCAGTGTTTCTTGTGAAAATCTTCCCCTTTGTTTCCCCAAGAACACATACACTCCTCTGTGGAAACGGAGTTACTGCTTTTTGTCCTTAGTTTCCTAGAGGAGTCAAGATAATTTCTGCTTGGCTCCATGTCTATGCTTTGATGTCACTCCATAGGTTCCAACAGCCTCAGTTCCCCTCCACAAAATGTCCTGATCTGGATCCTGCCGTCTCTTCCTCACTCAGAGACTATAACATGGGGCTCAGCTCTTCCAGAGAATTTCCATCCAGGCAAACTGCTTCCCAACGGCCATGGCCCACTTCTGACCACTCTGCAGTGTAAGGAAGCCCCTCTGCCCTGGGGATTGCCTCTCACTTCCTGGGCAGTAACCTCGCTCAGTGCAACCCCCCCTCCCCTGGGCTGGATCACAAATTTGGTGGAGGGAATAAGCAGTGGGAGGATGGGAGAGGTAGAGATCATTTGCTAATGACCTGTTTCTTGTGGGAGGAAGATCAGATTCTTGTTCTCCTTCCTTTACACTTTTTAAAAAATGCACTTCGGTGGTGTTTTTATTTGGTCTGAGTTTCCTTAATCGGTTCTGTATTTATGGTCTCTAAATGTTTTAACTGGGCTGTGCCCACCAAGGCTGAACCCTCAAATCGGTATCTATAGGCTGTGATTTAGTGAGAGAAGCTCATGCATTGCTTGCCAGGTTGTTTCAGTCTTATACTGGTCCAAATATTTGTTGAAGGAATGAATGAATTATGCTCATGTGATTCCATGGGCCTTAGCTTAGCTGTGTAATGGGATTCATCATAACAATATCATATCCCATAGAGACTTCACTTCTGAAAATACCTTAAATTAAAAAAATATGTTTGAGGTTGGAAAAGGTAAAATCTGCAAAACTGTTTTGACCTCCATAGTGAAAACCTCAAACCTTGCTCCCCTTATTCACACGTAACTAAAGTAATTCTGTGCTGGAGGAAAAGTGACGTAGGTAGTGTGACAGGGCCTGCGTGAGCCAGGTACCTCAATGCAAGGGCTCTGAGCCAATTTTTCCTAACCCATATCCTTTCTGGGGTCATATGCTGGTGTTCTTTGTAAGGCTCAAGGGTGGAGCTTTGTTATTCCGTAACACTGATTACGTGGAGCAATTGTCAGGACTCACTCAGGAAGCAATTGTGGAAGCAGGGCAGCAGTGTCTGAGGTTTGGCTTGGGATCTGATTCCAGGACAGGGTCTCCATGCCATCTGAGCAAATACCAAGAACTATTCATTGCTGTGTGCCATTCATGCCTCACATCTGGGGGTTAGGAAATCTAAACTTGGAGCCAGAGATGTCATTCTGGCTGGACATGAATGCTGTCATTGACAAATGCTACAGCTGAGTGTGGAAATCCAACTACGAACTAACAAAACACTAAAGAGTCACTGGAAAGGCAGAGGTCACCCTCTTCTTTCCAATCTTCTTGTTCTGGAGGGTAACCTTCTAGGGGTCACCCAGATGGTTGTCTCAGGGCGGTCCACATTGGAACCATTGCATATACAACAGAGTGATGCATGGCAGAGACCCCCAGTCCTTTGCTACACAGAGTGGGGTCAAGCCCAGGACAGGCCCCAAGGCTTTAGGCTCAAGTTGCTCCCTCAGAAATGGCAGAGTGAGGTGGCAACTGCAGGCTGGTGCATGCCCTCCACAACCCTGGGCCCACCGATGGGGTCCATATCTGCTGCTCCCAACAAAGGGCTTTGCTGAGAAGAATAGACTGCATTAGGATTACTCAACCAGGAAAATTACAGGCAAAGGAAAAGCGGGGGAATCACTTCTTTAAAGGTACTTGGAGCAAAAATAGTTGTCCGTACCTTTCCAGTGGGAGCTCTTGCCGCCCTGGGTGGTTTCTCTCTCTGATTCTGTGATGTGTGTGCTCACGCTGCCCTCTACAGAAGGGCCGACACCCGAGAAACCACAGAGTAGGAGGCTCCTTGGATACCACAAATGAAGCAATCCAAACGATTGTGGGGCAGGTTGCCTTCTTTTCTACGGGGGAAACGGAGGCTCTTGGGCAGGAGGGAGTTGCATGAGGTCCCTCAGTACAAATGTAGCTGAATAGAAGGCCAAGTACCACCTCTGAGGGAAGAGGAGGGCTGGACCTGTCAAGCTTCCCCTTCCACAGTAGGGGCTCCATTCTCATGTGTGCAGGAGGGCTATGGGAGCCCACAAAATGTATTTCTGGCCAGAGCAATGAGTTACTTTTAATAATAAAAGACATTTATGGAGAATTCAGTATATGCTAGGCACTGTTCTCATCACTTGCCATGCATTAAGTCAATTAACAACTCCCTGAAGCAGGTGCTGTACCCATCTTACAGATGATAAAACGGAGGCACAAAAAGGCTGTTATTTGTTCGAGGTCACCCTTGTAGGAAGTGCCAGAGCCATGATCTGAACCCAGACAAGTCTGACTCCAGAGCCAGAGCTCTTTATTTCCACATTCTGCTGTCTGTGTCCCTCACTCACTGTTCATCTGGGTGTTAAGGACAACTCTCTAGTACATTGTGTATGCCTAAGTAGTTTTAAATAATGATCACATTTGCTAAATTCCTACAACAGCCCCAGGAGGTAGGTAGATTGACTAACACTGCTGCCCCCTTCAGATGCTGGGAGACTGAGAGAGCAAGCACCTTTCTCAAGGTCACTTACTACTTAGTAAATACACTACTAAAAAATACTAAATAAACAAACTACTAAAGTACTAAATAAACTACTAATTACTAAAATTGCTAAAATAAATTATTCAGGGCTCCTGATTTTGAAGAAATGTTTGCTCCACTTACCTACAGGGAGTTAATTCTCTGTGTTGGATTGGAACATGGAATGTGGAACACGGGGGTGTCAGGTGATTTACAGCCCAGGCCTTACAGATGTGCTTACAGAATCGAAGGGAATGATCACCTCTAGGTGCTTTGGGGTTGCAAGGACAAGACAGCTTGCCTCTCCTCAGGTGATGGATGACTGAAAGGCCACAGGAGAAAGCTTGGTGCCGTCTCCACGGTGGCACAGCTGTGTTTTGTCCCAGGGCCCTTAGAGTTGGCCTGTGGAAGTGTCTTGAAGAAGTGGAACAAGGGCCAGTCCTTGTTTAATGTACTATCTTCCTGTGGTTGCTCCAGCATGTTCTCTGTAAGAATGTAGTGCTCATTCTCCTGACGCAAGAGGATCTCAGGCTCTGGTCACCATTAGTAAGGAGGGTCCATTTTGGATAAAGTGGCCAATTGCCCTTCTCCAGTGGCTAGCCTTATTTGACCCAGTGTGTTGATTGCATTTGGCCTGGGCATCTTCTCCCTTCCGAGTGGCTCTGGGCAGGGTTGCAAGGCTGATTTCTTTCCGTGTGCAGGACACTATCTAGAGGAATGTCACCAAAAGAACCTCTTGGGCCCCTTTGCTATGGGCTTGTCAGGCAGCAACACAAAGGTTGCTTAAGAGACCTTAAAAAGTACTTTTTAATTTTATTGAAAGGCCAGTTTAGTGAGTTAAGACATTTGTTCAGGACCACTGGAACCATTGGTGGCAGAGCTGAGAGCAGAGCCAGGCTCCTGACTCTAGGTCCAGCACACTGCCTTCCGCCCCCGGGAGATGACAAGAAGTCTCCCATTGGCTCTGCTGGATGCTCACTGAGTGCTGCCCAGTTGTTTTTTAAAGAGGAAAAAAAAAAGCAAGACTTTCTTGTGTATACTAATATTTCTGTATCTTCTTCCCCACTCAGGTCCCTGCTGTCTAGTTCGATGCAGACTCGGTACAGGAGGGGTGAGAAGGCATGAGGAAACCCCACAGAACAGAGCCAGGAATCTGCCTGCAAGAGGGGAGAGCTGTGAGAAGGGTCAAGCAGGTGGGTGGGCGTCAGACGCCACATGTCCTCCAGCCAGTGGCACTGTCACGCATGCTGCCCAGGCTTCCTGGCACGGCCTGTTGCACCCTGATCCACCCTACCAGAGGGATGATTTAGCCAGAGGGCACACTAGAAGCTGTTAGGCATAGAACACCAAGTAAACAGCCCCTAGGAATTTTCCTTACTTGAATTTCAGCTCCTTTACTTGGGAGCATCTGTCCTCCTCTGGTGGGGGAAAGGGAGAGTGGGGATGGGGAATGCTACAGTTACAATGTCCTTCTGCCTAAAGGAGCCTGCAGGGTCCAGAGGTACCGTAGTTCTCAAACACTGTTTCCAGGAGGTGTGCTGGGGGGGATTGTAAGGACACGGTGGGGGAAGTAGAGACTGGAGGACGAAGCTCTTTCCCCACGCCCCACCACCCCTGCCCCCACCTACTCAGCTTCTGTTTTAGACAGTGGATTCTGCCTAAATTGTGTTTCAGATGAAGATTCCGTTGCTAGAACGTTCTGAGAAACACTGACCTAGTGGGAAGATGTAGGATGGGAGAGAGCAAGGTTTTATGCTCATACCTGCCACCAGCTTTGGAGTGACCTGCATTCAGACTGCTCATCCCAAGAGTCAGACTTTGGTCACTCCCACTTCGTGGAAGGCTCACCTCTGCTCTTTCCTCTCTTCCCTCACAGGGTCAGGGAGGCAGCCCAAGCAGGCTACGCTTCCTTGAAAAGGTCTCCGTCTTCTACCTGTGCCCTCAGGGCAGCCCACAGCTCACCGCCACCCCATCCCAAAAGTCTTTCCCGGATGCGCTAAGAGGTATGAGCACTGATAACTGAGGAGATGGAAAGGGTGATTAGAGATCAGGGTGTCATGATCACATGAACTGTCAAGGGAGAGGAAAGGTGGGGTGGAGGGGGGAAGGGAATTTTGAGCCTGTAAAGGGGTTCAGGGCTACTTTAGTAATTCACATTCACTGCCTAGTGAAATGAGCATCCATCCTTTGTAGATTCAGGAGAAAGGGATGCAGACAGTTTGAGGCAGCTCCTGCTGGCCTTGGTTAGGTGAAATAAGCTAATTAGAATGGGGTGGGAAGCCAGAAAAGACATAATTACTCATCTGAATCCAAATGAGGCCTGTTGAACCAACGGGAAGCTGCCACAGTATTGTACCCATTGGAAAGGTTGAAATCAAATGAGAACTGCAGGCAGATCAGGAGGGTACTCTGACCTTCAGCCCAAGACCGACAGGTCTCCATAAAGAGGCCCTGCACCTTTGCTGATGGCTGAATTCCCAAACACAAGCTTTCGCTCCAAATCCCATACCTCCTCCTTGCTGCTCTCTGCAGTTATCTATTAAAGGAAAGATGACTTTTCAAAACAATGTTCCCTATGTAGTAGGTGTTCAGGTGTGGGGAACTTAAGTGATTTGGGGAGTAATGATGATGACGGAGAAGATAAAGATAAAGAGGAAAAATAACAAGATTATCAACAGGTTAGCAAATCTGGGTTTTTAAAAAGTAGTTTTTGGAGAATATCTATTCCCCCAAATTAGTGGTTGTGGGAAAAAAAACAGGCCTAAACTTTCCATTAAGATTCTTAGTAACAGATGGATTTCAGCCTAATTGGATGATAGCATCGTAGTTCAACTCCCTTGACCCCATGGCTAAAAATAAGATGATTAAAGAATGAAATCTTAGCTCCCTGGCATCCCAGACAGCCAAGCCCTGTCCCTGGACTTGCAAATTGAGCAAGTGCACTGGAGAAAAATAAATAATAAATTGGCTTTATAAATATTTTGACTTTTATCCACCCATTATTGAGGCAGTAAGATTGAGGACCACAAGGTCACTCTTAGATCCCCACTTGGACCTTCTCTGGACAACAGCTTTCTGGGTAGGTCAGGGTGCATTCTTAAAACCACTCAACCACTGCTAAGTCATCTGCCCTCCCATATCATCTGTCTGTGTGTCTCTGTATCTTCTGTAGCTGATAGCGATGTACATGTCCTCCAGAATTTCTCAGGCTAGATCTCCAAATGCCTTCTGCACTATTTGGAATGTCATTCTCATCTCAGAGCCTGTCCTCTTCAACCAGAAATTCCTCCCAGGGCCATCACTGCATTTACATTAGGCGTTTACATTGCCACAGCTGTGAGAGAGAGAGAGCCAGTGGACAGGTGAAGCTGCTGCTTCAACAACTTCTCAGACACGGCTAAATAATCCCAGCAAACAACAGAACCCAAAGTATGTTTCTCTTATGGAGGCCAGTCAGTGGGACACATGAATCCTTGGTGGCAAGGTTCAAACATTTCTGAACAGGGTCATGGCCAGTGCTATGGCCAAATGAGGCAGTAGAAGACTGCCTAGGACTAGAAGGAAAGGTGAGGGATGGAAATAAATCCCGAAATGTCCTGAACCAGAGCCAGTAAAAGACAAATTTAACACCAGCTCGTGATTATGTTTGTGTGTGTATTTAAACTTACTTTTCAGATTCTCTTATATTAAATTCTCTGAGTAATTTCTAGACATTACAGTAAGAACAGGGTGTAAATTGCTCTCTGTTCCATTTGTCTTGTATTAGGGTTGTACACAGTGTATAATCAAACTGCACAGAATCCTGTGAAAGGTAAGGTCATACTTATTTTACTCTCCTAGAACCCCACATAGGGATCTACACACACACACTCTCTCTCTCTCTCTCTGCAGAATTTTATTATTATCTATGTTGAGCTAATATTTCTCCTGTTCTGGGAAAAAGGAGATCAGGTGTTAATGGTATCTGTATTTACCTGAATTAGTATAGATTTGTTTCACGGTTTGCCTCTGGCCCTGGAAACTGGGAGATCAAACTTACAAGAGAAGAGGAAGACAAGTGACCCGTCATCTAGAAATCTTGGGCCACAGGCAGCACAAAGTGTGCTTGTATTAGCGGGATCTTCACAGCTTCCCCTTGGGTCTCATCATCCTGGAGAACCAGGGAGAGCAGGATTCCATCCCTGCTGCCCATCAGAAACCAGAGAACGTATGGGTGGGCTGGCCCCATGGGCCACTCTGAGGGACGGTGAGGTCCTGCACACAACCACTGAGGACCATGGGTTGGATAACAAAGATGCTCATGAGATATGATGTGGTGGAAAAAGCCTGATTTAGGATCTGGGTTCCACCATCTACCAGCTGTGTGATGTTGTCCATGTATCTTAAACTCTCTGGGCCTCAGTGTCCTCATGTGATGCAATGACCAGAATTGTCTAAAGTGATCATGGGTATTTAGTCTAACTTGCTTGGACGTTAAGTCAGCTGGGACAGGGTGAGATGTTCCCACTGTCTCCCTTGAGGACATGTTCATCTCAACTTAGCCCATGGGACCAGTGGTTCTCTCCCTGACTGGAGGGTCTCTAATGTCCCATGTGCCCCAAAGTCTGGGCTGTTGGCATTTTCAGACAATTCGTATTAACAACTGGCAAATCCAGACTGCCTGGCACCACTGCCAGGTTTGCTCGTATGTTTGTACTATGTAAAGAGAGAGAGGTGGTTGGGTGGGGGCTTCCATTGCCCCACAGATCCACAATGTGGGCCCAGCAGCTCCCTGGCCCCTGCCGGTCTCTGTGTGGGAGGCTGGGTGGATCCGAGGGACAGCCGCCCATTCTGTAGATCCTTGCTTGATTCTGTTGCCCTTTCCCTGATGTAACATATTCCTTAGCCCCAGTTTGTGACATCATGGAATTTATCTTGACCTTGGTAATAGGGACTCATTTTGAGTGCCACCTTGTTTGCAGAAATGGGGTTGATAACATTCCCCTTTAAGGACTGTGATAAAATTCACTTGACCAGCCAGGCCCAGAAGCAACAGCTTTTGTAAGGGCATGAAGTTGTGTGCTTGGCATATTCAGGAAATTTAAAGATCAAGATAGCTGCTAACAATGAAATGAATATTGAGATTTCACCTAATAAACCTTATTGAATGAAGTTTGCTTTACACACCTGGGTTTCTTACCTGTGTCTTAATAGGTGTTTGGGTTCATGGCTCCTGTATGTGGAAATCTGGTTCCCTGATTAATTACTAATGTTAAAATGAGTTCATTCTATGAACATAATGAGAGAAGTGCCTGCCGCAGAACCTGAGGTGTATGGTTCTGTGTGTGGTGGTGTGGATCCTGGTGTTAAAATGAGAGAAGTGGACACATAAAACATGCACTCCAAGTGCTCTACAGCCAGCCCAGCATGCTCTGAATCCTGATTTGGAAGCACACTTTCTAGCTTCTTGAGGTCCCACCCCAAACCCCACCCATACCCAGAAGCCAGCCTTTCCAAGGAATAGCCTTTCTCTCTGCTCTGAAAGCCCAAAAAGATGAACATCAGTAGGGTCTGTTCAAGGCCTGCTCTACCCCGGGGGGTCTTAGGAGCCAGACGATACGGCCAGAATCGGTATTCCTGCCAGGACTGCAGCCCTGCAGACTGGCTCTGGGTGCTGGGACAAGACAGTCTAGAGGGAGACCAACTGTAGCTGAAAATGTCACATCGCTTGTCCAGTTATGGATATTTTTTTTCTTTGATTTTATATAGCTCTTTGAATTTGCCCCAGAATAATTATAATAAACATCACTTATTTTTTTAAAGTCTTATTGAGATACGATTTCCATATTGTACAGCTCACCCATTTAAAGTATAATTCAGTGGTTTTTGATGTATTTCAATATTTTAAAAAATTGTCATAAAATTTCTCATTTTAATCACCTTTAAGTGTAAATTCAGGCATTGTTTACATTCACAGTGTTGTGCAACCATCACCATTATTTCCAAAACTTTTCATCATACCAAACAGAAACTCTACAATCATTAAACAGGAATACCTCACTTCTCCATTCTGTTCTCCCCCAGCCCCTGCTCACCTCTAATATACCTTCTGTCTCTGTAACTGCTTATTCTAGATATTTCATGTAAGTGGAATCACACAACAGTTGTCCTTTTGGTTTGGTTTATTTCACTTAGCTTAATGTTTTCAAGGTTCATCCATGTTGTAGTGTGTGTCAGAACTTCATTCCTTTTTAAGGCTGAATAGTACTCTATTGTATGCATATACCATGTTTGGTTTATCCAGCCATTTGCTGGCGGACACTAACATGGTTTGCTCTCTGGCTGTTGTGAATAATGCTGCAGTGAACATTGGCATGCAAGTGTCTGTTCCAGTTCCTGCTTTCAGTTCCCTTGGATATATGCCTAGGAGTGAAACACCATCCACTTTTAACTTGTTCCCCCATCCTGGGTGCTCACACCAAGCCAGAAAATTAACTTTGATCCTAAAAATAGACAGAGATTTAGGTGTTCTAGGGCAAGCTGACTGCAGTGACCACTTAGGAGTACCTGTGTGAGTCCTTTGTCTTTTCAAAGATAGAAATGCTATCCTTCCTCCTTTTTGCAAACAGCCAAGCCCCTACTGAGGGCAGGGTGTGGGGAGGTCAGACATCCTCAGGGGCCTCCTGCTGCCTCCCTTTTCCCTGAAACAACAGAAAGAGAAACACCCTGTTTTTTGGGGGAAGAGTGGCCCCTTTAGGAGGAAGGAGAGAGAAAATTGGCACATGGAGCTTTCTTTAAGGGCCAGGGACTGGGGCAGCAGCTATGTATTGTTTGCTTATTTCATCCTCTAGTGTCTCATTGGTCCCTTTTATGGATCAGGAATAGAAGCTACCTCCCTGACTCAAAGACTCAGTGGCAGAAACTGAAAATTCAATAACGAGAAAACCTGAGTAGATTGAGAGAGGGGCACACCAAATGCTGGGGGAGTTCGGGACAGAGAGGCCACCGCTGTTTGGGGCTTGGGGGCGATTTCATGGAGAATGTGGGCTGTGCTGCTAGATCACAAAGGGTAATTTTACTTCCCTAAGAAGATGGGTGGGAGGGAGCCACAGGAATTGATGCTGTTGAGCAAAATGGAAATTGGTTTGGAATCCTTTTCTAGTATGTTTGCTTAAATCCCAAAGTTCAGAAACTGTTGTCTTTGACCACAGCGCTGCAGGGGTTTCCTGGATGGAGAGTAGAGAGCAGGACATTTCCTAGGGAGTGCCATTAGGGTCTACCCACGTGGAAGGGAGGGGGCAGGAAAGGAAGGGAGTCGAAGTGGCTGACCTGCAGGGAAACTGGACCATAACACCTGCCAAGGAAGGCAAGCCTTTCATTTGTCCCAGGCAGGCGAGGGAGCCTGGCCTTTCTCTCCTATGTGGTCAGTCATTGGATATGGGCTGCCCTTGGAAGGAGACATCATCTGGCCTGAGGCAGTAATTTTCAGCTAAAATATTCCTCAAAGAGGGTTGACAGCTGAGACCTATTAGCTGACAAACTTCCCAGCATCTGGGGGAATCAGCTTTCCATTCCCAAAGGGGGATCTGGTGGCACATCACAGGGTCTCCAGGCACTGACTTCCTGAGGGTCTCCCTGCCCCATTCACTGAAGGCTGAGGACTGTTGGACTCCTTGGGCCCCTTGGCTCTCCTCATTCAGGCTATGTGTCATGCAGTTCATTTATGCAACATCTTCAGTATTATAGACAGGAAGACAAATGTGTAAGTTTTTATTAATTAGTTTCTTTGATTGATTACAGAATATGTTTATTCATCCAAAACACAAAAATCTAAATATGTATATTTCAAATATTTGAAAATTTGAAAATACAACATTCAACTTTAAAAGAATTCAAATATAAACATTTTGAAAATATGGTAATGCATTCTGATATTATTATTATGTTTAAATGAGATCCCTACAGAAAATAAGACCCCTGTAACCTTTGAGAGCAAAGTTAACAAATCCCCAGCCCATTGGGGATTCAGAGACCAGAGTGGTTTTCATATCAGTGGAGAAGAGCAAAGGCCACAGCTGTCCATACTGCAGTCCTAGCTCCAGCTGTTCACATCTCTCCAGTGTCTCCAGGTTTTCTAACTTCAGCATGAGTAGTTAACTCTTGAGAAACTGGGGGACTAATCTCACTAAGCCAGTGGCTACCTCCTGTTTGTTCAAGGAAATGATCAAAATGGGACTGTGATACATTCTTGTATCTGTTTTGTTTTGGTGAATGACAATTAAAATGGATTTAAGCAAAAAGAGAAGATACTGCCTCATGTACCTGAAAAACCCAGATGGCTTCAGGAATGGCTGAATCCAGGGGTTCAAAAATGTAATCAGATCCCAGCTTCTCTCTGTCTCTTGGTTTTGCCTCATCTCAGTTCACTCTGCTTTCAGATAGGCTTTCTCTTGCATTGGAAGATGGATGTAGCAGTTCCAGATTTTTCAGGTTCATATTTGTTTGGAAAGAACAAGCTTCTTTCCTGGGACCCTCAGCAGAAGTCCTGAGGTTTGATCAGATTCTCCTGACCAATTACTGTGGCCAGAAGAATGAGATATGCTCATTTTCATGTGCTGCACATCTGGAATCGGGTAGACCTCCTCCCTTGTCCCCTTGAACATATGGACCAACCCAATTAAGGTTAGAAACTATAGTCAGAAGAAGAGAATCAAAGACACCGTTGGTTGCTATGGATGATCTGGTGGGGTTGGAACTCAGTATCTTCCATCCTTCTTCTGGTGTGCCTTCCTGTACCACAGGTCATTAAGAGCTTACAGTTACATTTTCCAGACTCTCTTGCAGCTAGAATTTCTTTCATGATTTGATTCTGTCTGTTGGATGTTCTCCTATGAAGCTCAGACCACTAAACTGAGGTGGGGCCAAGATTCTGTTGGCAAATTTGGGTGGGGAGGTGTGTGATTTTTCTGCAGTAGCCATAGTGGAGGTCTTAGTGTCCAGTCTGGGGTTTTGTGGGTGTCAAGAGGCAGGGTGACCATCTGTTGAGCTGGTGTGAACCACAGCAGATACTATGTAGTCAAAGGGCTGCCAGCAGTACTAGTGGCTTCCTTGATGGTGGCCTTGGGACTGTGGTTCCACAGTCTTTGGCTTTCTGAGTACAGATCAGGCAGCAGGGTGACTTTAGGACTCTTTCCTGAATCTGCTTACTCAGCCTTCCCATTAATCTTGTTTGGCCAATTAACACCTTGAAAAAAATTTCTTTGGCTTTATTTATCAAGAATGAACTACATTCTTGGTAACTCTCTAGTCAACCCTACTCCTGTCTCCTGGTGCTACTGCCTTGCTTCCCTGCCCACCACTTCCTCCTGCTGGCAGTGCCTGCTCCTACTAGAGATACTGAAAATTTTTTTGTCCTCTTTTGCATCTAGTTCTACATTGAGTGTGAGTGTGTGTGTGTGTAAGAAGAAACATTCCTAGGCATGTTTTCTGCCCTCATAAAAAGAGACTTTTAGGAAAAATCATCCCTCCTGCTTTTGGATGTGGTAGGGAGAGAATGTGCTGTGCGGTGCTGAAGCAGCCTTTGTGCAACCCTGTGGCAATAAGCCTGAGGACATAAACCAACTGTTGTAGCACTAAATGAACAAATCTTGAAATTGGAAATTATACAGTAATCTTCTTTTGCTTAAGCCACTTTCAGCTGGGTTGTGTGGTTACCTGCATCTGGAAGACTCATATATGTGCATGTACACATATATATAGAGACAGACAGAGACAGACAGAGAGCAAGAATGGACATATGAAGATGGAGTGGGTGGAGGAGGACAAATTCCAATTTTGCTAATGTCCTTGTAGCATTAACAGTAACTTTGGGTGTAGGCAGAAAGCCACAGTCTTCATTTCTTGGGAGATTCAGACATTCATCTTTTGGTTTCTTTAGTAGTGAGCACATCAAGCTTGGCAGAGGGGGTGGTGGTGACGCCCTTGTTGGTTGGCCTGGGTGGTGCCATCTCATACCTCCCATCCTCATTTACATTTCATGCTCTTACACATGCTCTTCTAAGGCCTCTTATGCCTATTTTTATCTGATCTTCATAAAAAATCTTCAAGGCAGTAGGGCAAATAATCATCCTGTATTTCTGATGAGAAAACTAGGACATAGACTTAAATTACTTGGCCAATCTCACACAGCTAATTAAGGGAGGTACAGATTTTGTGACCCCCTGTTCTAGTTTTATTTCAACTACACCATATTGCTGCATCTGAACTTTGGCAAAATGACTTGTTAAAAAAATACCTAAGTACTTACCAGGGAAACAGTTTGTGGGTTCATTCTCTTTGTTCTCAAAGAGTAAAGAGCCCTATGAAAGTTGAGGCTGCATCTTTGATAGGGAGACCTCCCGGGTCTACCTGAGACCACACTGCTGGCCTTCTGTGCTCATCGGGTCCTCTTGCAGATGGTTCATTCATTGGCAGGGCTCAGAAGCCCTGGGCTCACTCAAGTAGAGGACTCGATTTGTCCTCTTCCACCCACTCCATCTCCATACTCCATTCTCTCTGTCCCTCTGTCTGTATCTCTATAAAATTACATGTATATATATGTATATGTATATATGATGCTTCTAGCTGTAGGTAACCACACAACCCAGCTGAAAGTGGCTTAAACAACAGAAAATTATGTTCCATGCACATCTTACAGATATGCAAGACAGCAGCCAGCTGGGATAAGAACTCACAGAGGAGAGGGCTTGGAGGGTGGCTCTGGTCCTGTCTGGCTCAGGGTACCCTGCAGTGGGCCTTGGTGACCCTTCATGCCAGACTCCTCCTTGTGGCTCAGCTGCCCCCCTGTGTCAGCTTCTTTCTATCCTGCTGTAGGCTTTCTCATTGTTTCTCTGGCTCATTTCCTCTCACCCCTGGGCACTCACAACCTGTTTGGCCTTCTCTTACTTGCAGGGTTTGGGATATTCAGCCCAGACGGAGTGAAAACAGCTTTAGGTGAAAAGAGAGCTGCTTACAGTAATACCGACAGAGCATGACTGCTCCACTGTTACCCTGAGAGAGGCTGCGTGGCCCAGCCCCTTCCCATACAGGGCCTCGTGCCATGGCATGGGCCGGGCAGAGCCAGCTCACCCCTCAGCTGTGGTGTGGGAGGGGATGGCAGGGCTCAGGGTCAGGTGGTCTAATGCCCAGGATCCTGGGCCTGGCCCTCTGCCGGGGGCAGTTTCTGTGGAAAGCTCTGGGGAATTTCTGGGGCCTCTGTGTCTTTGCCAGACTCACAGAGGAACTTGAGGATGATTTAGCTTCTCAGGGCCATCACCCTAGGTTAGAGCTGAGTGTGATAGGAGCTTGTCCTCTCTGAGGCCTTGCTTCATCCTTTACATCACCTGGGACCAAGCTCTGTGAGGGCCTAGCACATAGGAGATGCCAAATGGCTGGGAATTTTATGGATGACTCCTCTGTGGTTCTAACTTCATTTGTTTGAAGGGAGGCACATCAAAAGGAGGATTAAAAAAAAAGTGCTAATTTTCTTTCTGAATCACTGCAAACCTTTTCTAGCTCCTGACAGCTCCAGGGTCAATATTTTGGTCTCTAAAACTCTTAAGTTCTTGGGCTCCACTTTGCATGATGGACCAGTGTGTGTGTGGCTTAGTAAAAAGATCTTCTCTTCCAATGATGGCCCAACAAAATCAGAGGAGGCTGCAGACAAATGGAACCCAAATGAACAGGAAACCCAATAGGGTTGGCCACTGGATGGAATTAGACTATTTTTAGACGAACTATTTCAATATTATCTCCACCTGCTTTGCATTCATATTTTTAATACTTGCCTGAAACTTACATGTGTCAATATTCTGTCTCTTTTAATTCCAAACTGCTACTAAAAGTGTGATACCAGCACTTGGCTTCTGAGTTATTGTGAGAGGGAGCAACTGCTGATTCATAGACTGGCTCCCTTGTTGTTGATGTATGATAGAGGGCACTTTCAGCTTGCTAATCAACTTTGCTGACCTTCCTCTTTTATCTAGCTGTGCTTCATACCAAGTCCAGAAGTAGAATTAAAGTGGGGATGCTGGTGCTCAATAAAAGCTTTTAGAATTAATAAATGACTAAGAAAATTGGAAAGTAGCTTTAGCACAGGTCCTCTGTGGGTCCTTGTCTCTCCTCTCGGGACCCCCTTCCCTCCAGGGATGGCCTCTGCCCTGGGGCACCACGGTGTCCTCAGATGCCCAGCTACCTCCAGGCTCTTGCCTTTGGCACCCATCAGGCCTGCCCTCCTGGGTCCTGTGTTCAAATGGATTCTGGGAGAATGAAATGGTCAACCTGAAAGAAGGAATCCTTTAATGGCGGACTTCCAAAAATTGGCAAACTAGTCAGAGGACAGTATTTGCTAGGGGTGGGGTAGGAGCTGCCAAGGAAACTTTTCTGGGATCCCAGCTCTGTTAGGCGGGCCCTGGATACCTGAAACCCAGACCCCAGCTATTGGAAGCAAAGATACTGGTTCTTATCCAAGCCTTTATCTTGATGAGCTAATAAGCAAAGGAAAACATTTTTGCAGAGGGGGAAATCAGACAGAGAGAGATATCCCTCCTGGGGAATGAGTAGAAGAACCAGAAGATACCAAGTCACTGGATTCCAATTTAGATTCCAGGCATGCCTGCAAAGCTTAAAACCCATGTTGTAGGACATGCATGCCCACATGAGGGCTAGCTGTAATGGGGGAGATCACTTGTTTCTGTGATTCTACCATGATTTCTTCTTTTTTTGTTTTCACAAAAAACAACCTGCAATTGAGAATTGTCTTCAAGTCAGTCTGGGAGGCACACAAGAAACATATTCTCCTAAATTTTCATTAAATAAAAAAGGGGGATGCCTCGGCATTATCATGAGCCTTACTCATCACTCTTTGCAACAAATAACTTTTAAAAAACAGCTTTATTGAGATATAGTTGACATACAATAAACTGCACATATTTAAGTGTACATTTTGATGAGTTTTTACATGTATATATTCACGACCACAACTACAATCAAGATAATAACCATATCCATCAGCCCCAAAAGTTTCCGTGTGCTTTTTGTGTCCCACCCCTTCTGTCCCATGCCCCCACCTACCCTGTTCTGGGCAACTGCTGATCTGTTTGTAGGAAAAGATGTTTCATTGTTTCTAAAAATCAGGTTTTCCTTAAGAGGATGAGAATTTTCTAGCAGTGGGCAAATGGTCACAAAGGGAGGTCCCCTCAAGAAGTCCAAGGTAGTTCCCAGCAGTGACAGTGTGGTGGGAAGCAATGTGTAGCTTTCAAAGAAGGGGTACTATTCATTTGGATATGTAAATCCTGGTGTGGCTTTTGAAGAATTAACCACATTGTTTTATATTTTATCTTGTATTTTATAATATTCTGTAGTTGGACTCTACCAACTCAGATTATTGGTCAGTTCTACAATTACATGTTAAAGCCATTATCTATGAAAGTAATAATCTTTGTTTTTATTACAACAGTGTCATTTAAGGAATTTCAAACAGCCTGTCAAACATAGTTTTTATCTTTTTGCTCTGACTTCTATGAGGGAATGATTCCTTTTCCCCCTAAATTTGTGCCCAGTATTGAATCCATCACCAATTTATGCCAACCCTGTCCTCCCAGTAGCTGGTGATTTCATCCCATTCTTTCCAAGTCTTCTGTCAGCCTCTTTGGAAAGGCAGTCTGCATTTCTCAGCTGGTTTACTCACCTGTCAGCCTCTTCAGCCTCTTCATTGATTCTCCTGCTTCCAGCCTCTCCCCTTTTTCTAGTCTCTTCATCCTCTATGTATCAATAGAGTCTTTGTAAAAGGAAAATCCAATCTTATCATTCCTCTGCTTCAAATATTAAAATTTGTGACTTTATAATGTGGCTCCTATCTACTTCTCCTGAGCCTCCCCACTCACAGCCCCCCCACTTTTCCCAACCCATCCTGCTTTTTAAAGCTGCAACCCAGAAAGATTTTAATGGTGTTAAAATGTCTACTCAGACAGTAGAGTGGCATCCATGCTTCTGCCCAATTCTATCCCCATTTTCTGAGACTCACCTTCCAATCATACCAACAATTTGCAAACCCCAGAATGCACCACCCACTCTCCTACCCCTGGGCCTTCATGCCTGATATTTCCTCCGCTTGAAATTCCATTCGTCCTATTGCAGGAGGACTTTCTTGGTGTTCCCTCCCTCCTTTGCAACATTCTTGGTCACTGATCTTGAGGGCAGAGATCATCTACATTTTTCATTGCAGAGACTCTGCACTTGCACTTCTGCTTGTGGATGGAATGAATCAGGGCAGCTTGTCTTATCTCCAAGTCAGCAGCTAATAACCTCTGGGACCGTGTCACTGGAGAGGAGGATTTAACAAGTCAGAAATCATTGGTACTTGATGGAAAGTATTTGATGGGAAGGTACTTGATTGACACTTATAAATACTGTTCACTTAACTGCCGTTTTCCCTGACAGGAACTCTCTTCTCCCAGAGAGTACACGCCTCACTCCCTTACTTCCTTCAGGTCTCTGTATCTTGATTAGCAGGGCCTCCTTGACCACTGCCTATAAAATAGTAATGACTCACTCCAGCAACCCCTATTCTCCTACTGCCCTTTATTTTCCCTTCTTCTTCACTTCTCACTACCTGACACACCGTATACTTACTGATGTATTTGTTTACTGTCTGTTTATTTCTTGCCACTGGAATGTAAGCTCCATAAGGCAGGAGTTTCTCCATTTTGTTCCCTGCTGCATCCCTAGTGTCTGGTGCAGTATCTGGCACATAGTAGGTACTTAGATATATGTGTTGAATGAACAAATGGGCATAGGGAATAGCATGTGTCTTTTGAGGACAGTGCTATGCCTTTCAGCTTCAAAATGATAGAATGAATTGAATAATAGCTTGTATGCAGGAACAATAACAAACTGGTCATAGGGCTGGTTTAGAGAGTTCCAAGAATGAAAGCAGCCTTCCTTAGCCTCAAGCAAGATAAAAAACATATTAAAAAAGAAGGTTCACACTTTGTTTGGAATACTAATATATTATGTGAAGAAACAAGATCAGAGCAAACAAAGAAAATTGAAATCTCATAAATCAGAGAGAGAGAGAGAGAGATGCTTTATCATTCCAACCTTCTGATGCCCCAGCAGATTTTTGGTGTGTGCCTTAAATTTCAAAAAACCAACTGCATTGACTTATGAGAAAAAGCCAGTGGCAAAACAAGCTGAGAGCTGGGATTTTCTTTTAAGATGCAACCACAAGGGTTATGAATGATTTCACTGAGATTCAGCTCAATCTAATGGGAGTTTTGAGCAGGTGATTTGTGAGCCTGGTCTTGGCTTTCCCTCCAGCTGGCTCCGTGGCCCAGGCGAAGCCTCTTCTTCCTTCTGGGCCTCAGCTTCTGCCGGCAGAGGAGTGAGGGAGTTGGTGAAAACTGACTTCCAAGGTCTCTTCCCCCTATAAAGTTCTATGGTTCTGCGTCTTGACAAAGATTTTTCAATTTGTCCTCATTAATGCAGAGATTCATGAACCAGGACATTAAATTCCCTGAACATTCTGGTTAATTGGATCTTTACTAAAACTTTGTTTACTGTATTAAAAAAAAAAGAAAGTATTTTTTTGCATTATTTTACACCTGCCAGAAATGTAAAAGCAATTAACTGTAACAACTAGAGGCTTGGCTAGAAGTTATTCCTTAAAGCAGAGTTTGCAAACATTTTTGACAGTAACTCATGGTTACTTTACATCACATAAAACCTCTACATCACACACACACACACACACACACACACACACACACACACACGACTAATAAAAGTTTTGCAAAACAATCTTATCGTATAATGCAGTGTGATTTTTCTATTCTATTCAGAAATGCTAATCAACACACTAACTGATTTCATGAGCCCTATGAAAAGCTCAGCTTGACAATTCTACAGGCCTCTCTCTGCCTCTCATGGAGCTCTTTGGGTGTCTAGAGTAGCAAAATGCCCAAGATGCTGATGTGGAGGGTACCATAGCCACTTGACTGGTTTTACATTCTAATTCACACCATTTGAATTATCTTTGACATTTCCTGAGAAGTGATTCCAGGCAGCACAGTGGAAAGAAAAGAGCCCTGGACTGGGCCTGAGAGTTTCTGACTTCTAGTATGGGTTCTGATACTATCTAGCTGTGTGATTTTGTATAATTCACTTAACCTCTCTGAGCCTTAAGCTATCTTCAAACATGAGAATGCCTGCCCTGTTTACCCCACAGGATGGTTGTGGGGAGTGAAAGCAATAAAACACTTTGAAAATAGAAGATGTGAGGTGAATAGAATGTGTTATTAACAACAGCCTTTTAGATCTTAAGTGATTATTTTAAGTGCACCTCAGATGAAAAATCAGGTGAAGCTGGGGTTTTAGGGAAATATGAGAAGAGTGTATGAAGTTACAGTGCATGTCCAGATAAGGAGTCCTATTACCCTTCCCGAGGCTGGTTTTCCTCATCATGCCAATTTCTCTATGTCCCTGTTACATCTTTGATTCCTTTCTTCTCTCTCTTCCCTCCTTTCCTTTCTGTCTTCATATTGTGAAAGGTATCTCATTACCTTTGAAACCCAATTCCTCTTTACCTGAAGGAAGCAAATCAAGAGTGACATCTGCATTATGATTCTTTTAGAAGGACCAAACTTTTGAAGTACTTAAACCTAGTGTGTAACTGGGAGTAAGAAATCGAGCGGATGGTTCATCGATCGTCTCATGGTCCCTCCGAGCGTCCCTGCTGTGGGAAGGTCCTCTGCTCCTTGGCTCTGTGCTCGAGTAGAAGGGAATAGATTTGTAATGGACACTGCCTGTTATGAGCAGACCTCTTATGATCAGACAGGATTGCCCTCAGGGAAGGCTATCAATTGCTTCTGCTAACTGGGCCAATTAAAATGACCCACTGTGATTCCTTCCTTTCCAATGAGTAACAAAGGAGAAGGCAGCTGAATTGGAATTTTAGGTTTTTTTTTTTATATCCCCACAAATTACACTTATTCCATGACATAAAAATCTGGTGTGGCAGAGTGTTAAAGGTACTCCTGGTCTTAGGCCCCCTGGTGAATAAGATGTATCATGTACCCCTATATCCTAAAGAGAGGTACTAAGTCTTACTAAAAGATTCCTCAAAACCCCCAGCCTGTCATCCACCTTCATCTCGTAATGCAAGCAATAGAGGAAGTGCCAGAGACATGTATGAAAACTGTTGGTCCAGTGGGTAACCTGCTGTGTACTACTTTCTCCTTCCATGTAACTCAAATCAAGTGATGGGGGTTTGAGAAAACCATTAATATAGAAGGGAGTATAGCCTGCAACTTGATCGAGATGTGGCAACACGCTGCTTCTGGAGAGTTCTTGGGGGCAATTTGCAATTCCAGAGTGTGGTGGACACCAGTGCAAGGGGGTCTAGCTTGAGCTGTCTTGAAAGGTCTGCCCTGAGAAGATGGCTTGTAAGGATAAGGTGACCCCAAGCAGAAAGAGACTCTGTTAGTGTGTGTTTAGAGTATGAGTGAGGGGGGCATTGGAGAGTAAATCCCAGAGGAAAGTATCTGAAGAACCCATAGCAGCTCTTTCTTTAAGAAAGACCCAGTGTTTGGGCACTGACCACACAGAACTCTCCAGGGGCATAATCCACCGGCACTGGCTAAACACAACCTTTTCACCCACTTATTTATTCCCCCTCATCACCCTCTCTGGAGGAGCCAGAGACATTCTCGTCTGGGGGGAGGCAGAGGAACAGAGAGGTTCAGAAAGAATGCAGAATTAGTGTCCTTTCCTACTGCTGGGCTGCAGAATTTGAGCTTTAGGACTGAGTTGGAGAGGGTGTGCTTTAAACTGAATGTGAGATAGAAGTTTGGGTTTTGATTTGACTATTAGCTTTTTCAATATCTGAAAATGAGACAATTACTTAATTGTGAAAGTGACTGGAAAACTAATGGATCCACTTGAGCTGTCATTCAGGCTGGGGAAAGGGGTCTGTAGGGGGCGTTTAAGAGGAAATGATGAGAAATAATAAAGGTGCTTTCTCCTTGTACCTGAAGGAGTACATGTAATACATAAGTTACGACAGGTATTTATTACCTCGTCCTAGTAAAGCCCTAGTGAATGACATCGTAACTTTTGCATTGGAGATAAGACTTTGTTCATTGGTTCAAGGATGAAAATGCTGGGAAGGACTTTGATTCTCTCAGCTTGTGTGTCAGTTCTTTGTATCCCTCTGTCACCCAGATAGGCCAACTGGGGAGGTGGGGCTCATGGAAGAAAATGGAAGTTCCTGAGGTAGATGTGTGTGGGGGGAAGGGCAAACCATTCATGCATGCATGCATGCATTCATTCATTCAGTGGATTTTTACTGAGCAAAAGAGAGACTGAATGAGGAGCTACACTGATTTGGGAGAGCTGCCCCAGAGGTTGGTAGATGAAAGTAAAGAAGAAAGGCAGAGGGCACCAAGTGCTCCACAAATCAGTGGTAGGAAGAAATGAGGAGCTGGTGCCAGAACGTAAATCAATTGCTCCTTCTAAATGAAGTCCTGCTATGAAGCCAGAACGTAAATCAATTGCTCCTTCGAAATGGAGTCCTGCTATGAAAAAAATGTCAGTTGGGCTACACAGTGTACTTAATAACATAGTTGAATTACATTCTGGCGTGAGCTCCTTATTTCTTTGAAAAGCAGTGGCATTTTGGACACCAGCAGTAGGCCTGCAGAGGACATTTTGAGAAGCTCTGCCCTGGGAAATTCTCACTCATATTTTATAGGAGACTTGTACAATAATGTTTGTATAATAGCTTTGTTTATAATAACTAAAAAGAAACAATCCAGATGTCCATAAACAAAACAATAGAGAAGCAATTGTGGTATAATTATACAGTGGAATTCTAGATAGCAGAGAAAATGAATAAACTACAGCTACACACATCAACATGGATGCATTTCAAAAATACCGTTGAGCACAGAGAGCAGATTGAGAAGACTATACTTAGTATGGATTTATTATATGAAATTCAAAACCAGGTACCATTAGACAATATAGTGGTTGGGGATCCATTATAAATGGATTGAAACTATAAAGAAAAGCAAGGGAGTGAATAACTTGCATCAAGTCAGTGGCTTGCCTGGAGGCAGGAAGGGAGAGTGAGACAATTAGGAAGGGCCAGCACAGAGCCAGCTTCAAAGGATCTGCAGTATTTTATTCCTTAAGCTGGGTGGTGTGTGTGTGTGTGTGTGTGTGTGTGTGTGTGTGTGTGTGCACGCTTGGTTTTTATTATTTGTCTTTAAACTGTTATATGTATGTGTAACTCCAGGGAAAGGAAGTCCCGGGGCAAAATACCTCTAAAACTGAAATCAGTCAAAGGGAGAAATAAAGTTTAAAACCTGTTTATTGCTTACAAACTGTGGTCCGGGGCCATTTCTCTCTCCTGCCCTGGCAGAAGCAAGCCAGCCCTCCGCCTAACCTCTCAGGTTCAGATAAGCCCTCAGTAGCCCAGGTAATTACCAGTTGATATGGAGATGGACTAAACTCTCCACCCCTGAGGAACACCTGTTGATATGCAGATGCACTAAAGCCAGGCAAGATATTCTGGAAATATTACAATTTTACCCACAGTATGTTATGCACATTTTTCTTAAGGATAATGTATTTCACAGTGAAAAAAAATTTTTGTAATATATTTAGCCAAAATTTTGCTCCCTACCACACAATAAAAGGTAGAGGTTAGTGTGGGTGAATGATCTGAGCCTCAAAGGAACTGAGAGCCTTTCCAAATGTGGTTCCTTGAAGGTCTGGAATGGCATCCAGGAGAAAGGAGGAAGTTAAGCTGCCAGCTGCACCTGCGCCCCACCCCTCCCCATCACCACACCCTTCTAGTCCCCCTCATGGCACCAGCAGCTGGACTGAGGTGTGTCCCGTCACCGCCAAGACCTCCTGCTCCCATGGCCCTGGGACTGCAGCTTGACCACTTTATACCCCTGCCTTCCTGCCCCACAGTCCTCAGGACCAAGCCTGTTTACTTTCCTTTTTCTCGGCACTGCACCAGCACACTCCATTTCTTGTGACTTTCCCATAGATGCCTGCTGAGTAGGATGCATTAAGCTTAATTTCATGTTTTGGACCCCAAAACAAGTGCAGTAGCCCATTTGGAGTTAAAAGTGTGTAAGCCTTTTGGACAATGTAGAAATATTTCCTAATACCCCTCCCAGTTTGGTCACCCACCATCTGATTACCTTTTTAGGGAAGGTTTATCATTTGCCTGCTGGTTTATTTTTAATTCTGTCTGGTTTGCAAACACATTCTTCGTTGACAGCTGTAGTTTGAAATGTTTGGGTTCACTCTACGTTGGGTAAAACACGTCGTCAAATCCTTTTAAACCCCTCTTGTTAGAGGGTTTTTCCTGCCCTGCAATTTGGTGTCCATTAACCTTAGAATCAAAAATCTTAGAGTTAGAAGGGATTTTGGAAGTCATGCACCTAACTTCCCACCCAGTGAAAGAATTTTTGCTGAAACATGCCTGATAACTTGCTTTTTAAGGGCTTTGCTGTAGGGACAAAGAGTACCATAGGTTTTAAACTCCCATAAAATTTTGCATCGATTTTGTCTATGAGGATCAGAAATCAATGTGAGCAATTCCAAGTTTGTTAACTGAATTAAAGTGAATACAGACTCTAGAGGTATAGCAGGCCTTACATCTGGTCAACCTTTAATTTTCTTCATATAGTCATATCTCTATTAGGAGGGACAGAGAGACAACAGGGAAATTGGACCATCCACTCACTTGGAAGAAGGGGCAGAGAAGCCAGGGGGCACTTGGCTAATCACTTGGGAGTCCTGTGTGCACACTGCCTCTATCCCTTTCCTGTCTCTGCTTTCCTTTCCTTAAAGGTATAGAAAGGAACGTAGACATTGCTTCTCTTCAAAAATGCAACGCCCTACTGGCCCTGCTGAACAGAGCAGGCCTGGTCTGTCATCCCTTGTCCACCCTCTGTCTTCCCTACCTCCTGGGTCCCTAGCTACCTTTTCCCCTTTGACTGGGCCCATCCCAGTTCTTGAGCCTACCCAGAGACAATGTGATGTGTGCCTTTTCCACCCAACTCCCCACCTTTTGTTCTGCTCTGCTAGAGCTTGGAGCCAAGCTGCCATCGTAGTTAAGCGGGTTTGGGCCCTGAGCCATGCTGGGACCTCAGTGGCACATGTTCTTCAGGATGAGGGAAGGAAGCCAGCCTGAGAAAGACTAAAGTTAACCCATTGGAGCAGCAAGGTTGTTCCATGCCAAACCCCTAATCTTACACAAGCTGGGGAGAGTTTTTCGGCTAAAGAGGGTGACTGAAGATGCTTTTAAAAAATCGGGGTAGAAAGCCCCACACAGGTGGGGAGGGAACAGTGAAAGGTATAAACCCACAAATCTGAAAACATTTATTCTCTGGCTCTTTGAGAAGAAAATTTGCTGGCTCTTGGACTAAAGGAGGTAATTACAACTCAGAAAAACTCTGTGAAATTGAAGGGGGGGCGTTGAAGTTTTGAAGGCTGTTATAAAGGTGACTATTCAGGTGCTCTATTGCTCTTTCTGGAGCTTTGTTAACTACAACATCTGGAGAGTTTCCAGGTCTCACAGGACAGTGGGCACCAACCCGCAAAAACTAACAAGTACATCCAGAACTTCCTGGGCTCCTGCGTCCACTACATGATCAGGCCCCCCCAGCCCTGCTGCAGTCCTGCCAGTGTTCCCCTGGGGTCTGGGAAGGGGACTCAGGAGCTCTTGGGCTGCCCTTTAACACTATGCTCATATTCTTGCGAAGGGTGCTGTTTTCACAACACCATAAAAATATTGCTGCATGGAAGGCCACAGAGTTTGCGACTGGAGGCTTTGTTTGAACAATAAACCAACTGGCACGATAGATTCTGTAGTGTCACTTTTACAGTGGGTTAGTTGTGGAAACTTTAATTTCTCAGATTTTTTTTTTTTTTAATTCTGGGAACCATGCCATTGCTAGTCTACCTTAGAAGACACGTTAGGGGCCTTGCAGATATGAGAGTCACCATGAGGCCTGGATTATATGTATATTCTTCAGATTGAGTATTTTTTATAATCAAAATTAGTTTTTTTTTTCTTTTAATGGCTCTGTAGGAGCAGGGGACTACAGAAGACCTAGAAAAGTCCTGTTCCTGGTGGAAGGGGACTGGTTGTCCTTCAAAGTCAGTCTGTATCTTTGCCCTCATCTCTGTAAACAGCTACATTGTCTTGATTACTACACTTTCTTTTTTTTTTTTCACTCCAGTGACTCGCTCCCACGCTTTGTTCTCACTTGGCCTCAAGCCTGCCCTGCCCTTCAGGAGGTGCCGTTAACCACAAACCACCCAGCTTTCAGGAGGCCGGCAGAACGTTCTCTCCTTCCCTTGGAATCTGTGCCCGTGCATCTCCCTCAGCTACCGGTCTGGGTGGATTCTTACACGGAGGGTTCTGTTGGGGCCGTGGCCCCAGGCTGGGCACCACAGTGGTGTTTCCAGCAGGCCCCTGGGTGCTGTCTTGACAATCGGCAGAAAAAGAGACAGCAGTGCGGAGCGCTCGCCCCTGCACTTCCACTGTTTCCAGAAGCCCGCCCAGCCCAGGGGGGTGGTGTCTCGGAGGCTGGCCGTCGACAGCGCCCTTGAAGGACTCTCCTTAGGCGGGCTTCACGTTTGATGGGTGTTGGTTGTTCTCATGCTGGGGAGCACAGTTAATATCAACACAAGCCCCCCTTTGCAATTTATAAAAATTATAACAGTAATATATACTCCGCGCGGAAAGTTTGAAAGTACTTGAAAATAAAATCCACCGATACTCTACCCAGAGATAGCCACTATTAAACATTTTAGAACAGATCCTTCAATTTTATATTTGTAATCTCCTAAACATATGGCACATACTGCAGTTCTGTTTTGTCATTTGTTTACATTATGATGATACATAATTAGCACATTCCCATGTCATTATCTTTTTATAATATGATTTTTTATTGCTATATTGGATTCTATGATAGATGTGGATACAATATATTTAATAAACAGTGATGGTTTGACATTGAGTTTCTTTCTGGCTTTCCATGCCAAGATGAATATGCTTACTTACAAATGCTTTTATGCACATCTTCTTTCTTTTTTCTTTGTAGTTGACATACAATATTATATTAGCTTAATGTGTACAACATAGTAATTTAGCATTTATATATATTATGGAGTCATCACCTCCATAAATCTAGCTACCATTTGTCACCACACAAAGTTGTTACATATTATTAACTATATTCCTTGTGCTGTACATTGCATCCTCATGTCTTTTTTATTTTATAATTAGAAGTTTATACTTTTTAGTATCCCCTCCCCCTATTTCTTTCATTGCCCACCAGATTGTTTTCTGTATCTATGTTTATTTCTGTTTTCTTTTGTTCATTTGTTTTGTTTTTTAGATTCCAAAGTATCTAAGTGAGATCATGCAGCATTTGTCTTTCTCTGACTTAGTATAATACCCTCCAGGTCCATCCATGTTGTCACAAATGTCAAGATTTCATTATTTTTTTTAATGGATGAGTAATAATCCCTTGTGTATATATACCACATCTATTTTATCCATTCATCCATGGATGGACAGTTTGCTTCCATATCTTGGCTATTGTAAATAATGTTGCAATTAAGATAGGAATGCAAATACCTTTTCAAATTAGTTTTTTCATTTTCTTTGGATAAATACCCAGAAATGGAATTGCTGGATTGTATTTTTAATTTTTTGAGGAAATTCCATACTGTTTTCCCTAGTGGCCATACCATTTTGCATTCCCACCAGCAGTGTTAAATGGTTCCCTTTTCTCCATATGCTTGTCACTGATTGTTATTTCTTGTCTTTTTCATACTACATCTGACAGGTGTGAGCTGATAGCTCACTGTGGTCTTGATTTGCATTTCTATGGTGGTTAGTGATGTTAAGCATCTTTTTGTGTTATCTGTTTGTGAGCTGTATGTCTTCTTTGGAAAAATGTCTATTTAGGTGCTTTGTCCATTTTGTAATTGAATTGTTTGGGTTTTTTAAATATTGAGTTGTGAGTTCTTTATATGTTTTAATTTTAATTTTTTAATTTTTTAATTTTGGTATCATTAACCTACAATAACATGAGCAACATTATGTTTACTTGACTCCCCCCATCATCAGTCCCCACCACATACCCCATTACAGTCACTGTCCATCAGCATAGTAAGATGCTACAGAATCACTCCTTGTCTTCTCTGTGTTGTATAGCCCTCCCCATGCCCCCCTATATTATGTCAGCTAATTGTAATGCCCCTTTTTACCCCTTATCCCTCCCTTCCCACCCATCCTCTCCAGTCCCTTTCCCTTTGGTAACTGTTAGTCGCTTCTTGGGTTCTGTGAGTCTGCTGCTGTTTTGTTCCTTCAGTTTTTTTCTTTGTTCTTATACTCCACATATGAGTGAAATCATTTGATACTTGTCTTTTTCTGCCTGGCTTATTTCACTGAGGATAATATGCTCTAGCAATATCCATGTTGTTGCAAATGGTAGGATTTGTTTTCTTCTTATGGCTGAATAATATTCCATTGTGTATATGTACCACCTCTTCTTTATCCATTCATCTACTGATGGACACTTAGGTTGCTTCCATTTCTTGGCTATTGTAAATAGTGCTGCAATAAACATAGGGGTGCATATGTCTTTTCAAACTGGGCTGCTGCATTCTTAGGGTAAATTCCTAGGAGTGGAATTCCTGGGTCAAATGGTATTTCTATTTTTAGTTTTTTGAGGGACCTCCATACTGCTTTCCACAATGGTTGAACTAATTTACATTCCCACCAGCAGTGTAGGAGGGTTCCCCTTTCTCCACATCCTCACTAACATTTGTTGTTTGTGTTTTGGATGTTGGCCATCCTTACTGCTGTGAGGTGATATCTCATTGTGGTTTTAATTTGCGTTTTCTGATGATTAGCGATGTGGAGCATCTTTTCATGTGCCTGTTGGCCATCTGAATTTCTTCTTTGGAGAAATGTCTGTTCGGATCCTCTGCCCATTTTTTAATTGCATTATTTGCTTTTTGTTTGTTGAGGTGTGTGAGCTCTTTATATATTTTGGATGTCAACCCCTTATTGGATATGTCATTTATGAATATATTCTCCAATACTGTAGGATGCCTTTTTGTTCTGTTGATGGTGTCCTTTGCTGTACAGAAGCTTTTCAGCTTGATATAGTCCCACTTCTTCATTTTTGCTTTTGTTTCCCTTCCCCGGGGAGATATGTTCATGAAGAAGTTGCTCATGTTTAGGTCCAAGAGATTTTTGCTTATGTTTTTTTCTAAGAGTTTTATGGTTTCATGACTTACATTCAGGTCTGTGATCCATTTTGAGTTTACTTTTGTGTATGGGGTTAGACAATGATTCAGTTTCATTCTCTTACATGTAGCTGTCGGGTTTTGCCAACACAAACTGTCTTTCCCCATTGTATATCCATGGCTCCTTTATCATATATTAATTGACCATATATGTTTGGGTTAATATCTGGACTCTCTATTCTATTCCACTGGTCTATGGGTTTGTTCTTGTGCCAGTACCAAATTGTCTTGATTACTGTGCCTTTATAGTAGAGCTTGAAGTTGGGAAGCGAGATCCCCCCTGCTTTATTCTTCCTTCTCAGGATTGTTTTGGCTATTTGGGGTCTTTTGTGATTCCTTATGAATTTTAGAACTATTTGTTCCAGTTCATTGAAGAATGCTGTTGGTATTTTGATAGGGATTGCATTGAATCTGTAGATTGCTTTAGGCAGGATGGCCATTTTGACAATATTAATTCTTCCTACTCAAGACCATGGGATGAGTTTCCATTTGTTAGTGTCCTCTTTAATTTATCTCATAAATGTCTTGTAGTTTTCAGGGTATAGGTCTTTCACTTCCTTGGTTAGGTTTATTCCTAGGTATTTTATTCCTTTTGGTGCAATTGTGAATGCAATTGTTTTCCTGATTTCTCTTTCTGCTAGTTCATCGTTAGTGTATAGGAAAGATTGCTGTGTATTAATTTTGTATCCTGCAACTTTGCTGAATTCAGATATTAGTTCTAGTAGTTTTGGAGTGGAGTCTTTAGGGTTTTTTATGTGCAATATCATGTCAACTGCAAATAGTGACAGTTTGACTTCTTCTTTACCAATCTGGATGCCTTGTATTTCTTTGTGTTGTCTGATTGCCATGGCTAGGACCTCCAGTACTATGTTGTATAACAGTGGAGAGAGTGGGCATCCCTGTCTTGTTCCCGATGTTAGGTGAAAAGCTTTAGGCTTCTCGCTGTTAAGTATAATGTTGGCTGTGGGTTTGTCATATATGGCCTTTATTATGTTGAGGTACTTGCCCTCTATACCCATTTTGTTGAGAGTTTTTATCAAGAATGAGTTGTTGAATTTTGTCGAATGCTTTTTCTGCATCTATGGAGATGATCATGTGGTTTTTGTCCTTTTTTTGTTGATGTGGTGGATGATGTTGATGGATTTTCGAATGTTGTACCATCCTTGCATCCCTGAAATGAATCCCACTTGAACATGGTGTATGATCCTCTTGATGTATTTTTGAATTCGGTTTGCTAATATTTTGTTGAGTATTTTTGCATCTATTTCATCAGGGATATTGGTCTGCAATTTTCTTTTTTATGGTGTCTTTGCCTGGTTTTGGTATTAGAGTGATGCTGGCCTCATAGAATGAGTTTGGAAGTATTCCCTCCTCTTCTATTTTTTGGAAAACTTTAAGGAGAATGGGTATTATGTCTTCTCTATATGTCTGATAAAATTCAGTGGTGAATCCATCTGGCCCAGGGTTTTGTTCTTGGACAGTTTTTTGATGACCAATTCAATTTCATTCCTAGTAATTGATCTATTCATATTTTCTGTTTCTTCCTTGGTCAGTCTTGGAAGGTTGTATTTTTCTAAGAAGTCGTCCATTTCTTCTAGGTTTTCCAGCTTGTTAGCATATAGATTCTCATAATATTCTCTTATGATTCTTTGTATTTCTGTGGGGTCCGTCGTGATTTTTCCTTTCTCATTTCTGATTGTGTTTATGTGTGTAGATTCTCTTTTTCTCTTAATGAGTCTGGCTAGGGGTTTATCTATTTTGTTTATTTTTTCAAAGAACCAGCTCTTGGTTTCATTGATTTTTCCTATTGTTTTATTCTTCTCAATTTCACTTATTTCTTCTCTGATCTTTATTATGTCCCTCCTTCTGGTGACTTTGGGCCTCATTGGTTCTTCTTTTTCCAGTTTCAATAATTGTGACTTTAGACTATTCATTGGGGATTGTTCTTCCTTCTTTAAATAGGCCTGGATTGCTATATATTTTCCTCTTAGAACTGCCTTTGCTGCGTCCCACAGAAGTTGGAGCTTTGTGTTGTTGTTGTCATTTGTCTCCATATATTGCTTCATCTCTGTTTTAATTTGGTCATTGATCCATTGATTATTTAGAAGCATGTTGTTAAGCCTTCATGTGTAGGTGAGCCTTTTTGTTTTCTTCGTACAATTTATTCTGGTTTTATACCTTTGTGATCTGAGAAGTTGGTTAGTAAAATTTCAATCTTTATAAATTTACTGAGACTGTTTTTGTGGCCTAGTATGTGGTCTATTCTGGAAAATGTTCCATGTATACTTGAGAAGAATGTGTATCTTGCTACTTTTGGGTGTAGAGTTCTGTAGATGTCTGTTAGGTCCATCTGTTCTAGTGTGTTGTTCAGTGTCTCTGTGCCCTTACTCATTTTCTGTCTGATTGATCTGTTGTTCAGAGTGAGTGGTGTGTTGAAGTCTCCTAGAATGAATGCATTGCATTCTATTTCCTCCTTTAATTCTGTTAGTATTTGTTTCACATATGTTGGTGCTCCTGTGTTGGGTGCATATATATTTGCAATGGTTATATCCTCTTGTTGGACTGACCCCTTTATCATTATGTAATGTCCTTCTTTATTTCTTGTTACTTTCTTTGTTTTGAAGTCTATTTTTTCTGATACAAGTACTGCAACACCTGCTTTTTTCTGCCTATTGTTTGCATGAAATATCTTTTTCCATCCCTTCACTTTTATCTGTGTATATCTTTGGGTTTGAGGTGAGTCTCTTGTAAGCAGCATATAGATGGGTCTTGCTTTTTTATCCATTCAGTAACTCTGTGTGTTTTGATTGGTGCATTCAGTCCATTTACATTTAGGGTGATTATTGAAAGATATGTACTTATTGCCATTGCAGGCTTTGGATTCGTGGTTACCAAAGGTCCAAGGGTAGCTTCTTTACTATCTATCCATCTAACTTAACTCTCTTATTAAGCTATTATAAACACAGTTTGATGATTCTTTATTTTTCTCCCTTCTTGTTGTTCCTCCTCCATTCTTTATATGTTAGGTGTTTTATTCTGTACTCTTTTGTGTTTCCTTTGACTGTTTTTTTTGACAGTTGATTTTATTTTTTGCCTTTAGTTAGTATCTGGTTGGTCTGCTTTCTTTGCTGTGATTTTATTTTCTCTGGTGACATCTATTTAGCCTTAGGAGTGTTTCCCTCTAGAGCAGTCCCTTTAAAATATCCTGTAGAGGTGGTTTGTGGGAGGCAAATTCCCTCAACTTTCATTTGTCTGGAAATTGTTTAATCCCTCCATCATATTTAAATGATAATCGTGCTGGGTACAATATTCTTGGTTCAAGGCCCTCTGTTTCATTGCATTAAATATATCATGCCATTCTCTTCTGGCCTGTAAGGTTTCTGTTGAGAAGTCTGATGATAGCCTGATGGGTTTTCCTTTGTAGGTGATCATTTTTCTCTCTCTTCTGTCTTTAATATTCTGTCCTTGTCTTTGATCTTTGCCAGTTTAGTTACTATATGTCTTGGTGTTGTCCTCCTTGGGTCCCTTGTGTTGTAAGATCTGTGGGCTTCCGTGATCTGAGAGACTATTTCCTTCCTCAGCTTGGCAAAGTTTTCAGCAATTATTTCTTCAAAGACACTTTCTATCCCTTTTTCTCTCTTCTTCTTCTTCTGGTACCCCTATATGTGAATATTGTTCCATTTGGATCGGTCACACAGTTCTCTTAATATTCTTTCATTTCTAGAGATCCTTTTATCTGTCTCTGCCTCAGCTTCTCTGTATTTCTGTTCTCTGATTTGTATTCCATTAATAGTCTCTTGCACCTCATCCAGTCTCCTCTTAAGACCTTCTATTGATTGTTTCATTTCTGCTATCTCCCTCCGGACTTCATCTCTAGGCTCTTTCATATTTCTCTGCAGGTCCATCAGCATGGTTATGACTTTTATTTTGAATTCTTTTTCAGGAAGATTGGTTATATCTATCTCACCAGGCCCTTTTCTCTGGGGTTGTCTGAGTGATTTTTGAATGAATCAGATTCTTCTTCATTTTCATGGCAATAGAAGTGGTTGCAGGCAGGTGGTGCGTGTGTCAGCTGGGAGAACAAAGTCCCTTCCTGCTTGCTGGTTGCCTTGCCCTTCTTTCCTGCCCATGAGGGAGCAGTCTCTGGGATAATCTCCTGAGCTGCCATGGGCAGATCAGCTGTCAGGATAGCCTAGGACATTTTGGGTGGTCGCCGACGTTCCGGGTGTGTTCTCCTGTGAGAACGGTGCCCCTTCATGCCTTCTGGACCTTGCTCCGGCTTCCGCTGTGTGTGTCGGTTACCCGCACACCAGGAGCAGTCTCTGGGATAATCTCCTGAGCTGCCATGGGCGGGGTGTCATTTGGGATAGCCTAGAACCCTGTGGGGGGTCGCAGACGTGCCGGGTGTGTTCTCCTGCGAGAATGGCACCCTTTCGTGGCTTCCAGACCTTGCTCTGGGTTTCTCTGTCTGTGCTGGGCAGCTGCGCACTGGCGGCAGCCTGTGGGTCTGTCCCTGATAGCTGTGTGCTGGGAGAAGACTTTGTGTGGTTGCTGTGGGTAGGGCTGTTCTCCGGCTGCTCCGCAGCTGTGGCGGGTCAGCAGGTTTGCTTGCAGCACCGGTGGCAGGGAATGAATGGCAGGCTGCTTATCACCCTGAAGGGCTTTGGGGCTGCATTACCCCTCAAGGGGTTAGGGCTCCTGAAGTTCCTTAAGATTCCCAGCCTGCTGGGCTGAGTGTGCCGGGACGATTTTGTCCCGCTGTTAAGCCCTTGTCCCTTTAAGACTTTTAAAAAGCACCCACTTTTCTTTTGTCCCAGGGGACCCGGCTCTGCGGACCCACTCGCAGTCTCCGTCTCGGATATTACTTTTCCGTTTCTCTAATAACCAGTACTGCATTCAATGTGTGTCTGTGCTCCCAGTGCAGATTACTAGGGCTGGTTATTAAGTAATCCTGTGCTTACACTCACTACCCACCCTGATTCTTTTTCTCCCGCCGGTGAGCTGGGGTGGGGGGAGTGCTTGGGTCCCGCGGGTCCTGGTTTTGTATCTTACCCTTTTTGTGACATGCTGAGTTCTCCCAGATGTAGATGTAGCCTGGCTGTTGTACTGTATCTTCTGGTCTCTCTTTTAGGAGTAGTTGTATCTGTTGTATTTTCAAAAATATATATGGTTTTGGGAGGAGATTTCCGCCTCCCTACTCACGCCACCATCTTGAGCCCCTCCCTCTTTATATATATAGTTTTAACATTAACTACTTATTGGTTATATTATTTGCAAATATCTTCTCCCACTCAGTAGGTTGCCTTTCTGTTTTGTTGATGGTTTCTTTGTTGTGCAAAAAAGCTTTTTAGTTTAATTCAGTCCCATTTGTTTATTTTTGTTTTTGTTGCCCTTTCCTGAGATGATAGATCTAAGAAAATTGCTCAGACTGACGTCCATATTAGGTATGTTTTCTTCTAGAGTGTTATGGTTTCTGGTCTTACATTTAATTCTTTAATCCATTTTTAATTAGTGTTTGTATATGCTGTAAGAAAGTTGCTCAGTTTCATTCTTTTGGATGTAGTTGTTCAGTTTTGCCAACATGATATTGAAGGTACTGTCCTTTCCCCATTGTATGTTCTTACCTCCTCTGTTGAAGATTAATTGACCATATAAGTGTACTTATTTCTGTATTCTCTATTCTGTTCCTTTGATCTGTGGTCTGGTTTTGTGCCAGTACCATTAGTTTTGATTACTATAGCTTTGTAGTATAGATTGAAATCAGGGAGTGTGATACCTGCAGCTTTGTTCTTCTTATAGCCTTGGCTATTTGGGATCTTTAAGGGTTCCATACAAATTTTAGACTGTTTGTTCTAGTTTGGTGAAAAATACTATTGGCATTTTGATAGGGATTGCACTGAATCTCTAGATTGCTCTGGGTAATAAGGACATTTTAACAATATTAATTCTCCAAATCCATAAGCATGGTATATCTTTCTATTTATTTGTGTTGTATTCATCAGTGTCTTACAGGTTTCACAATACAGGTATTTCATTTCCTTGGTTAAATGTATTCCTAAGTATTTTATTGTTTTTGATGCAATTATAAATGTTTTTTTCCTTAATTTCCCTTTATGATAGTTCACTGTTAGTGCATAAAAATGCAATAGTCTTTTAAATTTTATATCTTGCAACTTTACTGAATTTATTTGTTCTGATAGTTTTTTGATGGAGTCTGTGGTTTTCTATATATAGTATATGTCATTTGCAAATAATGGCAGTTTTTACCTCTCTTCCAATTTGGATGAATTTTATTTCTTATTCTTGTCTGGTTCCTATGGCTAGGACTTCCAGTTTTATGTGGAAAAAAAGGTGGCAAGAGTGGGCATAGTGTCTTGTTCCTGATATTTAAGGAGAAGCTTTTAGTTTTTCACAGTTGGGGATGATGTTAGCTATGGGTTTGTCATTTATGGACTTTATTATGTTGACGGATATACCCACGTCACTGAGACTGTTTATCATAAATGGATTTGAATTTTATAAAGTGCTTTTTCTGCCTTTATTGAGATGATCATATGGTTTTTACCCTTCTTTTTGTTAATCTGGTCTATCATATTGATTGACTTGTGGCTATTGAACCTTCTTTGCATCCCTGGAATAAATCCCACTTGATCATGATGTATGACCCTTTTAAAGTATTGTGAATTCACTTTGCTAATATTTTGTCGAGGATTTTTGCATCAATGGTCATTAGGGATTGGTCTGTAATTTTCTTTTTTTGTGGTATCTTTATCTCGTTTTGGTATAGGGTAATGCTGATGTAATAGAATGGGTTTGGAAGTGTTTCCTTCCTCTTCCATTTTTTGGAATAGTTTGAGAAGGGTAAATATAATTTTTTTAATGTGTGGTACAATTCACCTGTGAAGCTGTCTGGTCCTGGAATTTTGTTCATTGGGAGTTTTCTGATTACTGATTTAGTGTCATTACTAGTAATTGGTCTGTTCAGGTTTTCTATTTCTTCTTGATTCAGTCTTGGAAGATTCTATGTTTCTAGGGATTTATCCATTTCTTCTAGTTTGTCCCATTTGTTGGCATATAATTGTTTACAGTAATCTCTTGTAATCCTTTGCATTTCTATGGACTTCTTGAAAGAAACAAGTCCAACTAAGAGAAGGAGGAGAGCAGGGTCTGGCTCTTTTACTAAGTTGGACTTAAGAAAGAGAAAAGAAAACACAGTACTTATTCTGAGACTTTTAAGCAGGCAGAGTGACTCCACCTTCTAAAACCATGACCACTAGAGCACTCTCTGAGAGAGTAGCACTCCTCCAAGGTCAGAGAGTGAGACAGCCTATCTGTGGGGAGGATGCTTATGTTCTTTCAGGGGCCAGCATTCTCTTGCAGGTTTGTCTTGAAGGCTGTAATCAATGCAAAGCCCTTGACTGTTAGTAGGCATTGATTCAAAAATATGTTTATCCAGTGTCTGCTGTGTGCCACGCACTGCTCTAGGTGCTAGGTGTACAGTGAACAAGGTGGAAAAAAATCCCTGCCTTCTTGGAGCCTACAATCTACTAGATGAAGATAGTAAACACATAAATAAAAAATAAATTATGTCAAAATGTAATAAGTTCTGTGGAGAACTAGAGTGTACTAGATTGGAGGGAGTGGGCAAATTGCACTTTTAATTAGCATATCTGAGAAGGTGTCACTAAGAGGGTGTACATAGGAAGAGGTGAGGGACTTGGTAAAGAGATTGATTATTACTGCAGGGGTATTTACCATGACAGTACTTTCCAACCTTCCCTCTCCTCTCCACTGAAATCACCTGTTAGACACAAGCTTAATTGTGGGGACCATAGGTGAAATATTTGAAGGGAAACTCTGGGATGTGGGGGTTCCTCATGCTCTAGTGCATGGAGTTTAAGAGCTTTGCAGTGACCTGGGTCAAGCTGGATGGGGTCAGTTGGGCAGGGTTTTCCAAGGAAATGACTTGAAAATGGGAATGGCAACCACCAGTCATGCTCACTGAGCAGGCAAAGCCTTGTTTATGGGCTTTGGGGCTTTACTGAAGACAGCAGACACCCTCCCTGATGAGAGAAGAAGCTCAATCTTTGCACCAGAGTCCTTCTTCCCTAAACAGTAAATCTACAGATGGCATTGAGATACCTCTCCAAGGCTCATTGCTTTATTAAAACAAATATAAGCAAACAAAGTCCTACTCTGGATTCTCTATCTGGAATTCTGATACCAGCTAGGCTTGGCCTTTTGCTTCCTCTTCAGCCAGACTCCTCATTTTAATACAATGACCCTGGGCAATAATAACCCACTCATATTCATCTACCACCTGCCTTCCCCAAGCTCTCATTATCACTGAATCCTAAGAGACACAGTAGACATTCCCTGGAATGCTGATGAAAGAGGATAAAGAGAACTCCTGGATTATTTGGGCCTTGCCGATCTTTATTACTGAGGGACTCTATGCCTTAGAAACTATATTACAGGCTTTTGTTGTTGTCAGGAGTGATTCTTTATACACAGCACTGTGCATGGGGACACCATCTGACCTATACTAAAATGAATCCAAAGTATCGCAGTGATTTGTAACAAGATTTTAATGTGTCTTCTTTCATTATCCAAGAGGAACCTTGGAACCTTCTCTGTAGTACTTGTTCTCCTTAGAGGCTGTGTTAGGGGCCAGAAAGATATCCAGGGGAAGAATATAGCCTTTGATATATCTTTTACTACAATTCCAAAGACTCATCTAATGTCTTCCTAGCCCAAGTTCTTAATTTCTTTGCCTTGCACATGATTATTGCTGGGGGACTTTGTGGCTTTTGAGAGGAACAGAAATTGAGATGCAAATTGGTGTGATGTATCTTTTTTGCTTTACAAAGTTCTCATCTACAATTCAACCCAGTCATGAAAACAGCAACATCTAAAGGCTTTGGATTTAATGCCTTAAAAGAAATAGGTGGAGAGTAAGGAAAAATGTTAGTAAATATTAAACCCATAGCTCCCCAATCTTATACTATATATTTCCTGGGTACTGATACCCATTTGCATCAGAAGTCATATTCAACAGTCAGTTGAAAAATATTCATGCATCCATGCACAAATATTTATTTACTGCTAATGTAGAAAGACTCTGTTGTCCACTGGGTCATAATCTGTGTCCTCAATGAGCTTTCCATTTTGGTGGGAGCAGCAGGCAGACAACCAAGAATGAAGTAAGAGCTAAATAGAGGGGAAAGAGGCATGGGGATTTTAATAGGTAAAACTGTTCCTTTCTCAGTCTTCCTGGCCAACAGATAATGGCTGCTGAAGGGATATTATGCCCCTCCCATCCCAGAACAATAACATGTTAGAGGGCCATTGGTTAAGCACCAATTTTATGCCATGTACATGCTACACTCTACACGGGCTCTCTAATTTCATCATCACATCAGTTCTATAAAGTAGGTACTACTGTTAACTTCATTTTACAGATGAGGAAACTGAGTCTCATAGAAATTAAGTAACTTGCCCAGGACCGCATTGCTAGTAGTGGCAGAAGTGATGTTGACAGTCGAGTTCTGAGGATTGGCACTTGGTGGCCTAATTCATTACTGCAAACGGTCACAATGAAGAGCAGTGGAGAACATCTGTAGTTCAAAGACTATTAATGAATGGCTATGGTTGGTCTCTGGAATTTCCTGGAATGTGTGCCCTAAGCCAGGGGCTGAGGACCTGAGGACTGGAACCAGCTGTAAAGGAAGGGGTTGAAAATGCCTGTTTATTACTCTCACTCTGAAAATGACCCTTTAGATTTTGATGTTTGCCCTAACTTCTCTGTGTTCCATGGGGGAAAGGGAAAGTGAGCTGTTTTGCAATAATTCCTCTCAGCCTTCAGACTCTGGCAGCACAAGAAAAAATAGTAAGAAGCGGAGGCTAAACCTTCCCCCCTTGGGCTCAGTGAAAAATGAGTTCAGCCGTGAGCCCCATTCTCTTAAAGGCAGAGCTGCAGGATAGCTTCACTGCGTTGCTTTGGAAACCCTCAAAGGTGGGCCAAGCCCTGCCGGCTGGTTTTAGTACAGTTGTTATTCCTAACCCCTTCTGCATGGAGAGGGCAGGTCATGAAGACTGCAGCTGCAGGCTTTGGACAGAGAACAAACCAGGATGGTGGCACTGCCAGTTATACGCAGAATGCACGGGGTGACCTGGCCTTCCCTGCCTCCGAGGCCCACCTCTGGCACACCTTCTCTGCCAGGCTTCAAGACGTGCATTGTGCTAGGAGGAAAATTGTGACAGAGTTAGGTTTAATTGTCACTGGGACAACACCTACAAGGCTAACTGCAGTGAAGGTGAGAAATGAGGCCTAGAAAAATTCCACGATGTGAACAGTTTGGGAGCTTCCAGTTAAACCTGTCTCACAGGGTGAGTGTGATACTTTTTGGTCAGCCTTCCACCTAAGCAGAGAAAAGAACCTTCTGGTTCGCTACTTCCTCTTTCTAGTCTTACTCTTTTTGTATTCCCAGTGCCTAGTAAAGGGCCTGGCACATAATGGATGTTCAGTCAGTGTTTGCCACATCGATCCAGATAGAGGCACTTGCTGGGAAGCTTCAAGGCCATTTGAGAAATGCCTTTCCTTGGCTGGACTAGGCCCTAGGAATGGGAGGAACTGCCAGATGGGACCTTGGATCCACCCAAAACCTGGCCCTGGGGGCAGTCCTCCCTGGAGGCTTTTGGTCTACCTTGAGTTTCCTGGGGCTGGAGTCTGCAAGGACTTCATATTGAGGTAGGGAAATTCTACAGCTAGATCTGGAGAGACAGAGGGAAGAACCTCCTTCTAACATCAGAGTGGAAAAAGCACAATATGGAGAGATGGATGATGTTTTTCACTGAAAATTCCAATGGTCTATGAAGAGGACCCAATCCCATAATGCTGGAGGTTGAACCTAAGGAATGGACGGAAAGACTCTGGCCTGAAAGAACAGTATCAGATCAGGCAGTTTTTATGGAGAGCAAATTCTGGAGGCTTCCAATCATAAGCCTGGAGAGAACACATCCATCCATGTAAGCAACAGGTGCTATAGAAACACTCTAGATGCAGATTCTGTGTTCTTCGTTCTGACTAACTTGTCTTTAACCTGCTCTCAGCATGATTTGGTGGCACCCCTTATTTGCAGCTGCTTTAAGGGTGTAGTTGTGGCAAGACCTATGGGCCTCTGGTCAGACTAAGACTGTTACTGTATATCATGTGACTGGCCATTTGCCTTTGGCATCCCCAGGGAATGATGAAGCAGACACATTGGCCCAGGTGTGCTGGCTAGAAGGAAAGCCTGCCTCTGATGTAGCCCAATGGCTATACCAGCATTTGTTGCACGCGGGACAAAAGACAATGTGGGCTGTAGCCCGTAGGTGGGGCTTGCCACTGACCTTTGAAGAAGTCAGCAGAGCCCGGAAGGAGTGCCTTGTGTGCTCTAGGGGGGACTTACACTGAGTCCCACAGCAACATGGGACAATAGTAAGGGGGCCAGTATCCCTTGTCAGGTGGTAAATAGACTCTATTGGGTCTCTGCCCATATCAGAAGGATATCAGTATGCCATGACATGTGTGGACATGGCTACTGGACTATTGGTTGCTTTTCCTGCACAGTGTGCAGATCAGCAAACCACCAAGAGGGGCCTGGAGCATCTCTTTGCAGCCCATGGCTGGCCGCAGGTGATTGAAAGTGATCAAGGCACCCACTTTACTGGATATGCATTACAACAATGGGTGCAGCAATTAGGAATAAAGTGGAAATTTCATATACCATATAATCCTACTGGGGCAGGCATGATAGAGAGGTACACGGTTTGTTGAAATCTGGCCTGAAGTCGGACACCAATAGTCTACGGGGTTGGTAAGTTCGCCTATGGACAATGCTACGGCGTTTGAATGAGAAGCCACATAAAGGAGCTTTGAGCCCTGTGGATATGCTCACACACCTTGCTGCCTCTCCTATATAATTGTACATCCAAACCAAAGAAGAGTTATCGAAGCCAGGGTATGGCCAGCAGAGCAACATCCTGCTGCCAGCCCCTACTGCCTTAAGCCCTGGAGACACTGTTGAATGGACCTGGCCCTGGACATTTTGACACATGGACTAGCGATGGCTGGCCCTCCTGGCACTTTGGGAGAAAGGCCTGGAAACTGGCCTTGTGTGTATGCCTGGAGTAACAGCAGAGTGGCCCCCAAAGATCATGGTAGTGTACCCAAAATGTCCAGGAGGCAAGAGCATCTTGTGGGGAAGTTTTGTTTCATCTTTATGGCCAGTGCATGTACCTCCCATAGCCCTATATATTGACCCATCTGTAACTCCCACAGGGAAGGTGGTGAAAGTTTGGTATGCTAGACTAGGACAAGATCCCATTCCTGCCACTGTTTTATCACAAGACCACTCTCTTGCATGTATCCTACCTGATGGACAAGATTTGCCTATGCTGGTGTCATTAAAATATGTATCTTACCGCCCTTAGGGTTATTTTCTCCCACAGTCCTTGTGGCCTGAATGCGCCCCCTGGCTGCAGCTGCTGCATGATGATTGCTCTGAACCCTCAGCTCCTGCCTGCCTAGGGAATGGACGAGCTATGGACTTAATCTGCATAAGTCTTTGAACCTTGCTGAATCCTTCTGCTTGAGGATTGTCATAATTTTATGCTGTTGCTATTGTTATGTCATTAGTCTGGTCACAATGCTCCAGTTTTCTTGCCCAGGGACCATTGTGGAAGAAGGGGAACGAGTAGATTGTAAGGCGAGATTTCTGAAGAGGTGGCCTGTGGGTAAAATTATAACATTTCCAGAATATCTTGCCTGGCTTTAGTGCATTTGCATATCCTCAGGGGTGGAGAGAAGTTCATCTCCACATCAACGGGTAATTACCTGGGCAACCAAGGGTCTGAACCTGAGAGTTTAAAGGGAGGGGCTAGCTTGCTTGCTTGCTTGCGTCATCAGGAGCAGAGGAGCGAGACGGCCCTGGACTGCAGTTTGTAAGCAATAGACAGGTTTTAAACTTTATTTCTTCCTTTGACTGATTTTGGTTTTTAGAGATATTTTGACCCGGGACTTCCTTTCCCCAGACTTACAGGTGTTAAGCTGGGCCTCCATCTCAAATTCCTCTGGGTGATTAAAGCTGAATGTCTCCCAGGAAGAGGGGCTTTTCGGTCTCGGGCCTTCCACCAGACCTCATTTCCAAGCAGAGGGCAGTCCTGGAGTGAGGCCCTGCAGCCTGGACTTGCCTGAGAGATGAAGGGCTGTGTCAGCCCCACCTGCCCCGTCCTTGCCCAACCTATCTCCCTGCTGCAGCTGCATGTCCTGGACACAGCCAGGAGCTTCCTGCAGAGCCAAAGCCGCAGGGGAGTCGCGTGGGGGAACACGCCCTCAGGTTCCCAGGGAGCACTGCAGCCTGCTGGGTCTGCAGGACATCCGGCACATGTCCCACAGTGTGTGTGTCCGGGATGGGCTCTTTCCCTCTCTCTCTCAGCCTCACCCCCAACCCCAGTATACACAGCCTTAACCTGAGTGTCTCAACTGCTACAGGGGAACAGGTATGCAGAGAGACTGCTCCACATAAAATGATTCCTTTTGGTCTCAGCAATGCTGCCCTCAATTCTAAATTCTGACTGCTGTGCTGATTCAAGGCCTCTTCCTTCAATTGCCAGTGTAGACTCAGGATCTGGACTTCTTGGCCTGGATGTGTGGCTCAAGGGGAGCTGGAATGACTCAAATATACCACCTCCCTCATGGTAGGCCAGCTGGAGGACGCTGCTGAGGCCTGCATTTTTTCCCCTTCGAGTTGCTATAGCACCTGAAATTCTCACGAATCTTCCAGCACTTTAAGAAGGTAACCCTGTGGGAGGATTAAGATAGCAACTACCAGTGCCTACCTTAAGTGCATTAATTAATCAGAATTTTCTTCATAATACCCCGCTAAAAGAGATTCCTGGAGGAAGAGGTGCTCCTGGAAGATATTAGTTACCTAAGGGGGCGGGGAGAGGGCCTAGCCCTGAGGATAACTGCCCAAATGACAAGGATAAGGCTCTCACTCTTGCTGGGCAGGGCAATGCCCTGCTGTGGGTGGAGGCTCCTTGGAGAGAATGTCCTCAAATTAGTTCCCTCGGTGCAGCTCCCAGCCTGGTGGTGGTCTTAGAAAGTCTTCCAAGTGATCTGCAGACTGGTTCAGATTACCTGGGTGCAGTTTCTCAACATAATACTCCACCCCCAGTGTCCAAATGCAGCTGTAGTGTTAAATCTGAGGTACCCCATTCTCGGGGAGGGGTTGCAACGTCCTGTGAGCAGCAGCAGCATCGTTATTATAGAACATTTCCCCAGAATTCATGAATTCAGCCTCGAAATTCATTTAGTCAACAAACTTTTATCAGACATCTTTTTTTCGTGTACTGTTAGGATAGGAGACAGAATAAGAACACTGTGTTCCTCTCTTATTTACCCTAGGAGGGAAAACACATATGTAAAGCAATAATTAGACAGTAAGAAACAATTCTCTCAAGTACTGACAGAGGAATACAAAAGTGTCATGGGGACATAACCCATGTCTGTGGGTGCCAAGGAGGTCTCTCCAGAACATGATTTTTAGCAGAGTTTTGAAGGAATAGTGGTTTACCATGCAGGTGAGAAGGAAGACTTCTTAGGAGGAAAGAGGCAATGAATGATCTACTCGGGAACGTGTGGGATGAACTTGCTAAAAGGCACTCCCTCCTTCCTTTATTCAAAAACCAGATTTTCAAAGGAAGCAGCATTGATGAGACCTAAAGGATGTGTCCAATGTGGACATTTGGAGATGGGGGGAGGGTAGACATCCTAGGCTGGGGGACCCGCAGAATCAGAGGGGCAGGCAGTGAGTTGTTCAGGTCAGAGTACAGGAAGAGGAGTAGTTAGGCTGGCGTCAGGCCCTCTCTCTGCTGGGCCAAGTAACCACCTCAGCCTATCAGTTCTACCTTCTGACTGCAGTGAACCAGGGGCTGGGTTGGTTCAGAATTCAGGTCTTACAGGTCCTCTGCCGTCAGTCATTGCCACTGCTCAGTTCCTTCAGGCCCTCATCGTCTTTGTTCCTTTTCTTTTCGCCTGGTCTCCCTGCCTCTGGCTTCTTCCCCTTCCAATTCATTATCCATACCACCATCGGGGTTCTTTTCCTAAAATGCAAGTTTTCCGTTGTCATTTTTCTACATGGCATATCTCAGTGGTTCACCCTCATTTCAGGATAATCCCCAACCCTTGGAATGGCTATATCATAAGGCCCTTTGGGATCCACCCCTGCCTACCTCGCTAGCTCTGTATCCACTGCTGCCACCTTGCACCCTGCATCAGAAACACCAAACTACAACCATGCTGTGTGGTTTCATGCCCTCAGGCTTTCGTACATGCTGTTCCCTCTCCTTGGAAGACCCCCCTGCATCTTGTCCTCTCGGCAAACTTGTAGTCATCCTTTAAACATGGACACAAATAGCTCCTCCCTCAACCTTCCCATACAGAGTTAATCACTGCTAATACTTATTTCTATTTCTGTTGTTACTCTTATCACTGTGCTGCTGGGATTAGCTCTTCATCATAGGCTCTTCAGCCAGATGCTGAGCAGCTTTAGGGCAACCAAGTCTCCTTCATTTTTACAACTCTGGTGCCTAGCACAGAGCTGGGCCATCATGGAACAAGATGGAACAGTCAGCTGAGTCAAGCTCTGCCAGGGTACAGGGTCTCTCAGTCCTAGCCTCCCATGCCAGTCACCTGGGGAACTGTAAAAATACCCATGTCTGGGCCCCACCCCAGGCCAGTTAAACCCATATCTCTGGGGGTGGGATTGCATGTTTTTTTTTTTAAGCTGCCAGGTGATTCTACTGTGAAGCCAAGCTTAAGAACTACTGATGAGGCAAAGTGGAGGAATCTGAGAGTCAAGAGACCTGAATCTTAAACTCTACCATTGAGTCATTGCACAGTTTGGCAAATCGGTTATTCCTCTGGCCTCAGTTTCTCATCTGTAAACTGGAAGTCCTGAACCAGAAGACCTCTAAGGACCATGCCACATCACTGAGCCGTCTTGAGACGTCAGCAAGGGTTTCCAGGTCAGAGCGCGGTACTGGGGCTTGGCTCCACTCTTAATGTGACATTAGAGGAATGGGCTGCTTGTGGGTCAGTCTCTCCTGTTCCTCCCTCTTTCTCCTTTTGCCCTCCCTTCCCCACTGGGGGTGGGGATTTTCTGTAAACCACCCTCGGGAAGAAGGGAGGAGCAGTTCTGGCAGCCGCCAGACTCGTGAATGATTTCACATTGTGGATCTCAAAAGGGATCTGAGAGCCACGGTCTGGGGCTAGTCTCACGACACTGGAGATGATTTCTATCAGGAATGAATGGGCTGTACCTATTGTGTTTTCTTTTCAAGATGACATGCTGCACTTCTGTGAGCACATATAGGAGTACATAATTAAAGTGTTAACAGTAAAAAATAAATATAAATGGTGCTTCCCTTGTACTTTGCTGACTGATCTGGAGGAGCAGGACTTTGGGTGGGAAACTCCACTGCTGTGAAATCTGGGTTTCTCAGTGGGGCAGATGGAGATTCTTCAACATTTAGTCACTGGGAACACAAGCGGCCCCTTGCAATCCATGCCGTTCCTGTCATCACCAGTCCAGTGTGCCCTGATCACAGATGAGACTCTGTCTTATGGTAATGAGCAAAGACAGAGCCCTGGTGCCTTCATTTTCATCAGAAATGAATCATGTCAGTCTGTCCCTGCAGTCAATAGGAATTTGATGTCTTGCAAATAGCAGCAGCTCTGACTTGAGCAGACACAGCCCATTATCCTGCCATCTGTTGTGTCCTGGTTTCCATACAGGGATGACGAAAAGAGGGCTTTCCTGAAAGCTTGCCACTTTGGGTGCAGAGGAAAACACACTGCCTTTAAAAGATTAAACTGGCTCTCTTGGATTAAATAGCATGAGATCAGTCTTGGGTTCATAGCTGAGTTTTTCCGCTTCAAGTATTTTGTGCTCTCCATGATGATCTAGGGAGAGGGAACAAAAACCATTTTTCTTTCTCAGTTTTCTGCCTTTTTTAAGGATTATCAGTTCCTAGGCCTGATTGCACCCTTGAATCTTCTGGGGAGCTTTGGAAATATACTGATACTGAAGTGCTGCCTCCTTCCAAAGTTTTTATTTTAATTGGTCTAAGGTAGGGTCCAGGCTACTATAACTTTGAAAAGTTACTTAAGTGATTCCAATATGTAGTCAGGGGGAGAACCACTGGACTAAGCATTGTGGAGCTCGGGCTGCCCTCATTTTATGAAAACAATCCACAGAGGTTGAACATGTTCCTGTGAATCCTTTTTCCAAATTCAACATTTGTTGCACTCTAGTGGGTAGATGCTATGTGGGACACAAAGATGAACATAGACAGATCCTTGCCTTCCAGAAATTATAATTTAGTTCTTTTTTTTTCTTTTTGTATCTTACTGTCATTGGTGTCTGTTATCTAAAAAAACCTAAAATCTTAAAAAACAGCAAAAATACCCCACAATCATATGCACAAACTTCCTTGTGGCTATTTGGCAAAATTGCCATAAGTATTAAAATGTGTACATTTTCTGTTCAAGAATTTCCACTTGTAGGTACTTGTACTGAAGACACTATTAAGGGTGTGCATAACAAGGATGTTTAACAGAAAGAACATTGTTTATTCCAGGGAGATGTTAGAAGTTCAAGGGGATTGGTTAATAAAATGGTGAAACATCCATATATTTTAGAACACTGTGCATAATTAAAAATGGTCATGCAGAACATTTTTAATAGATTTGGGAAAATGTTCACAATATACTGAGTGAAAAAACATTCTAGAGCAAGATGTTTGGTATGCTCCTATTTAAGTAAAAGAATCATTATATACTCACAAGAAAAAAAAGCTGAAATGGAGACATGCTGAAGTGTTAACAGGAGGTATCTCTGGTCTATGAGACCACAGGTGATTTTACTGTTTGTCTTAGGAAGAAACTATAAAAGTGGATCTTGAATGACTAAGTAAGGCTGGCCACTTTAGGAGTCAGAGTTCTCTTAACAGAGTCAAATTCATAACTGTCGATGCACTGTAGTATGAAACAGCTGAGATCCCACTTGAAACACAACTTTCTCCTTGCTAGACTGGGGGTGGCCTTGCCCTTCTCCTCCCCGCAGTGCAGAAGTATGAGGTCATGGGCTGCCTTGCAACATGAAGGACCATTGCTGTGAATAGGGTGGCTTCAGGATTTCAACACAGGAGGGCTTAGGGCAGGATGGGAACCTTATCCTGAGGCTGCTAACACCCTATTCCTTAGATTGTAGTCTTAAGATAGATCAAAAGAGAAAAAATTTTGTTTTTACAGATGTCTCTATCACATTTTCCATAAGATTGTGAAAATATTAACTGTCTCTGTTGAAAACTGTCCCTATTATTTTCATGATTTGGAGGCCTGAGAGAAGTAAGGGATTGTATCAGTCAGGGCCCAAAGATGAAATCAGAAATCACTTAAGAGTATTTAAATAGAGGGAACTGAATAGGGGAAGTTGGTTACAAAGTGTGACAAATGAAAGAAGCCAACTGGGGACAAGGAAACAGCTGGAAGGTTAACAACAGTTGGATATCACTGCCATCCTTGGCCTTGAGGATGAGGGAAGGGGTGAGGAGGATCTCCAGGACCCAGAGGCAGGGGTCACCTCAGAAACAACAGTACACTGTTATCAACACAGTACTACCCTAGCTTCCTCTTTTCTCCTGCGTTCCAGTCTTCTCCCAGTGCCTCGTGCTGGCCAAACCCAGCTGTCAGTCAGTGATGCAGGAGCCTTCTGCCCTACAGAGCAGGGCAGGGGAAGTGGGGGGAATGGAGCTGAGGTCATTCAGGCCAGGACAGTGTTACATAAATGAGACAAAGATGACCTCTGTGTGTTGATCCCTGGATGGTTTATTCAGTGCAGGCTGGACCCATTAGATCAAAGCCAGTCAGCACCAAACTAAAAATCACACATCCAATTACTTAAAAAATAGCCCAAACAAGCAGATTTCTTTTAGTCATTTAGAGTCTGTCTACTTTGCATACTTGCGAGACCTCACCTGGCATCTGCTGGCCATTGATAAGATAGAGCCTTGGAGTTAAATACCCCAAGGTGCTTTGCCCTTTGGAATCCTCTAACCTAGACACCCTGCCATGCTGCTGAGCAAAATCACCTAGACATGTGAACCTTCGTCTCTGCTCCCCCCTTCCCAGGCTTTCCTCCCTTCTGGATGGTGGGCCCTTGCCATAAATCTCTGGACAGTCTCCCCGTCTCATGCAGCCCTGTCCAAACACTGCCTAATAAATCCTGTATGTTACTGCCTCCAGTGGTCATAGCTTTTTCCTTGACCAGCCCCAAATTCCTGGAATAGACCAGCAAAGAGATTACAGAAGGAAGCTAAAGCCCTTCTAGTCACCCCTTGGAGTCCCTGCTGGTGGCAAAGAATGAATGACATACTACTACACTGATAGGAAAAACATAAATGATAAGGGCATAGCTTTTACTGATTTCCTCATTAAATCGAACTGTTAAGAATTGCCGGTATTTGTCTAGTTTTGACTCACAAAAATGGCAATTCTTTGGAGTGGTCCTCTGTGCACCCCCCCAGTCTCTGACACCTGTTGCTATCCCATTCATTCATTTATCCATCCCAGAATGACTTACTTTGCTCCTACTTGGTGTGGCAGGCTTTTTCTTACATGTGTCTTTATGAGTCCCCTTTTCAGTTACAGGCCCTATCTTTTCTTGCAATCTCTGCTGTGCCCCCAAATTACCAGGAAGAGATAAAATGCAGATTCCTAGGTTTCTCCATCGAATTGAAGTTCAGTAGATCTAGAGTGTAGCTAAAATGATGCTTATTCAGCTTAAGCATCCAGAGTGTTCTGAGACAGGCTGGTTGTTTACTGCCCTTCAGGAGAGGCTACTCTGGTTTGTCTCGTGTAGTGCTGCCAGAGTGATCTTTCTAAAAGTAATTCTGTGCCACTCCCCAGCTTAAAATACCGTAATGTTTCCCCGTTGACTATGGGATGAAGCCCAAATTCCTCAGCGAGCAGGGAAGACCCACTGATTGGCTCCTGCCCACTTTTTGGGTTGTCTGCCTGCCTCTTCACTTTCCCGAGAACACGCTCCTGTTCTGCTGAATACTCACTATTTCCCAAACACCCACTGCTGTGCCTGAAACTTGTCTGTTCTGGTCCTTCACTTTTAAACCAGACCAAGCCACCAAGTGGCCACCAACATAAACAGGAGCCTTGGAGTCTTCTAGGTCTCTGCTCTCTGCCTGTTCTGCCTGGCTTCTGACCTTTTGACTCTGTTGCCAACTAACCTGGACTTTGTCAGCAGTGACCTCCCTGCTCCCTAAAGGGCTTGGCCAGCGCTCCTCCTTGCCTCTCCCTACTTCTTGTTTAGCACTGACTTTGAGGTTCATGGTCTTGGAGGGGCTCATTTTGGCTTCTGGTGAGCAGGGATTCAACAGTACTTGCTTTTCCTTTTCTTTCACCCGGAATGCCCTTTCCTCACTTCTTAGCCAGAAGAGAGTCTTAAGACTTAGCTTAAAAGCCAGGCCATCACAGATACCCTTTCCAATGTTCCCAGGAAGAATCAGCCGCTGCTTTCTCTGGCTCTCCTGTGATTCTGAGCACACTTGGAACCGCCTTTATCATGCTATTGGTTTACACCTTGACCTCCCTCTTGGGGCCAGGGACTTAGCTTACTGGACCTGCTGCTGTGCCAGATATTCAGTGAGTGCTTCCTAAATGCTTGTGCAGTGAACAGGGACTTTCTGTCTTCCATTCTGCCTCAGGTTTACAGCCTGGGTTTCACATGGTGGGAACCTAGGGGATGTGAACTACAAATTGCCCCATCAGTTCAGAAACGTGCCAATCAAAACAAGCAAACAAAGTAAAGTTTAGAAATGTACATCTCAGTGAGGCTGTGGTTCCTCCTTCTTGGGTTGAGTCATTCAAACCTCTTAGGTGAATGTCTGGCCTGGTTGCTCATGGTGACCTCATTAATTATTTTACATGCTGCACACTTGAACATTCCTGCCCAACATCACCTGGCCTGAGGAATCAGCTGTGCACTGCGTGCTATTCCCAGATGATAATTACGTGGGTCCCTCTGCAACTTGTTGATGAGGATAAGCAGGAAGAAACTTAGCAATTTTTAACATATGTATTGCTAAAATTCAATACATTATTCTTACAGATGAATAATGCACCCCCATTCTCACAGTTCATTTCAGCCTTTTCTTTTTATTACTCATCTCACTAGAGGCTGACTTGTGAAAGTATAGAAAGCTGTGTAAGGACAGGTTAGATTTTATCTGAGAGTTGTTTTTTGCTGGCTTTGCTGGGAAGAGCTCATTATAAGAGTTTTGCTTGTGAGCCGGTCCCACAGCACGGCCTCTAAGGATAGTTCTGGGCTCCAGTCAGGCTCAGTGGATGCTGTCAGGTCTAACCATCAGGAGGGGTGTAAAATGTATACCCAAGTCTTCACTTAAGATGCAATACCCAACACGAGGGAACACAAATGATGACCAGCATTGTCTTGTAACAGACAATGATTTCATATTTAGGAGCAAGGACTATCTTTGGCTCAGAGAGGGGGATATTCACCATCTTCTGAAATTAACCCTGACAATGCCACACAGAGAGAATTTCAATGATACTTTTTTTATTTTATAGGTATTGTCACATTTATTCTCTGCAGCCAAGTATTATAAACTCTGTAGGTAAGGAAAACAAAAGTAAGCATTTTGACCAAAATCACAAGAAATAGGGACTTTGTGGGTAGGTTTCCAGCTTTAAAATCCAATATTTTATACACAGTGCTGGATTCTGTTTCCTGTAGAGCAGTTAGAAATGCCAGTTGGGTGGTTGTGGCCAAGGACCTGGGTTGTAAGCCCAACTGGCTCACTTAGCCACATGAAGAAGAGGATTGTACGTTTCAACTTCATGCCTTCTAGTACACGTGGTTTCACAGATATGTCACTGGTGTTTCAGGCAATCAGACTTTATTGAACATCTCTTTTATGCCAGGCTCTCCTTGGGTACTAGAAATACAGTCCTGCCTGCAAGAAACTCAGAATTTAATAGCAAAGACAAACAAGTAAATATGATGTGATAAGAACTTTGATTGAGGTACAAATAGGCAAAAATGGAGGCAGGTGATGCATATCTAATACAGAATGGGGGATGGGCTCAGCAAAAGTTTCCAGGAATTTCCTGATCACAGAAATGTTGAAAAGTACCTAGGCTAGTTGAAGATAGCCAGGGGAAAGGCATTGCAGGAAGAGGGGTCAGCTTGTGCGGACATGCGTTATAGTGAAAGAGCATGGCACAGCTGGGTCATAGCAAGAGATCCAGCCTGGTAAAAGCTCGGAGTAGACAAGGCAAGGTTGGAGAGCTAGGCAGGGTCCAAACTGAGAGTGGGCTTGGGACCCATGATAGAGAGTTCAGCTTTATCCTAACTGTTCTAATGAGCCATGAAGAATTTTAAATTGGGGTAGAGCTGTATACATTTCATGAAGATCCCTCAGGAAATCATATGGAGGAGGAACAGTTGGGGAGCAAGCCTGGAAACAGAGCCCTGGATGCCCCAGGGAGTGGCAAGAGTGGGCATGGGGAAGATATCAGGAAGGGACATCACTGGAGACCAAGTCTATCCAGCATCATGAAAGGCCTTCACCATGCTAGGTGCTCTTCATGCACCATCTCAATCATTTCCACACCAACACCAGGAGGTGGGCATCAGCTATTCTCACTTAAAACTGAATGGTAAAGCTGAGGCTGTGTCACATGGCTATCAATGCTGGAACAGGCATTTGAGCTCAGCCCTTAATTAACTCCAGAAACTATGAGCTTAACCTCCCTGTCATATTGCCTTTTGTCGAGGATTAGCCTCATCCAGAACATAGAACAAGGTCTTTGTGTAAGACACAGAGACTCTTCAGACTGAGCAGCTCAATTTTTCTCTCCATTTACATAGTGATAGAAAAGGGATCCTGTGTGTTACAAGCCAATAATTGGTAAGGATTCCACAAGTGGCTTATCTAAAACAGAATGCAGCCTCTATCTTTTGACATAGCTGGACACAAGAGGGAAATTCTTGGTTTGCTAGATGGGGCTGGGGTTGGTAGAGCTCAGAAACAAGATGAGATGATCTTATTCTGATTAACTGTGGCAATTCCCTTCTTTGGGGCTATCATAATGTGCCATGCTGTGCCATCTCCCACCCTCACTGTGGGGCTGCAGTGGAAGCAGCCATGTTACAAAGTGGACCTCTGAGTTCCTTCTGAAGATTTAGGATGTCAGACTAAAAGGGAGTGGGGTGGAGGTCCTCTCTCAGTGGATGAAGCTGTAAGATGAAATAGTCAGGAGCTGTTGATAGCTGGGTCTACCATGAGAAGAAAGCTGGACTTCAGAAAGCAATAGGAATTTGACCTCCTATGGGAGAAGCAGACTGGCAGAGATGGGGTCCCTGATTTTCGTTTGTGAGATCCAGCTACATTCTTTCTTAAGGCTGGGTTCTTTGATTTTTCTTTGGGTCCTATAAATGTTCCTATAGTATCCATCTAATATAATCTTTTCTTTGCTTAAGCTAGTTTAAATTTGGTTCTAACAAATTTATCAATTCCATTCTAAACTGTCTGATAGTAATTGGCCCCTAGTTTCAAAAGAGAATGATTTGGGGGAGAGAAAGATGATCACCAGGTGGTAACTCCACCTCAGTGTGATCAGCTATACCTAAGGGCTCAAACAGGTGAATGTGGACTCTTAGCAAGAGCACATGTTTATGCCATGTTTGTTTGCAGCTGCTTCTCAAAAAGTCAATCTGCCCTATTGTGGCTCATTAGTTTGTGTAGCCTAATTTCACACCCCATTAGTCAAAATGGGTTGGCTACTTCTGGTTTCCTGTGTTGTTGTTGGGTTATCTGGACAAGGTGGGATTCTAGGGAGGGTTCTGTAACTGACCTTTGTAGCTGTAACAATGGACTCATCTTCTGTTTTTGTCCAGCCTTCCATGTGAGAAGCTAGAACTTTCCCAGTGAGGGGCTAACAGCTGCCCATATGCTGGGGTGTGGTTGGAGGGGAGCTCCAGGGTTAGTACACACCCAATGCTGATAGTGAAAAGCAAGGAAAAGAAGTAGATCATATTCCCCAGGGGCCAAGGAACAAGGCACAAAGCCCAAAGGGTCTCAAACAGGGTAGACACCAAATTGGAGTAAGGGGTCAGAACCAGATAGAAATTAAATGCAGACAACTAAGAAGGTGGCTGCCAGTGGGACTGGTGTGCCCTACTCCTTTTATTGTACTCTGACCTATGTATGTAGGTCTATTGAGGTTAAAACACTGGTTTCAGGTGGACAATTCTAGCAACCACTTAAGGATTGGGTTACCTGATGTACAATGAGCCATGGGCTTGGGGAGGTCCTGGAGGTGTACACTGGAGGGCAAAGAGGAAGGTGGCAGGTTAGGCAGATAGATGCCTCTGCAGGTCCCTAGACTCAGGAAGCCTTCTCCTTCCCCTTCCCTTGGTCGTGGAAGCCACACAGCTATGAAATAGAACACAATCAAATGATGTTCTATTCTATGTCAATTTGTGTTAAAGTGGCAGATAGGGAATTTCATACAACATCTTTATTTATCCAAACATTTGACTAGTGTGGGTGAAGATAACAATCATTATCTGGGCTCTCTGTGGAGGCTCACCATGACATAAATAGACAGTTGCCCAAAAGCATGATTTTTGTTCTAATAGCTGTCTGGCACTTACTAATAAAACCAGTTGAATAATAATGTTTCTCTCTGACACTTTGTCTGGCATGATGTCCACATGGCTGTGTCTTCTCACAAAGAGGTTTCTTTCTTTTTTTTTTTTCTGATCTGAGCAAACATACAAATGGTTGTTGAATCAACAAGCCCAGGGGCTCTGTGCTGTTTTGTGGGGAAGGAGGCAGCAGGTTCACCCAAACAACAGTGAACAAACTCTGGGTCTGGAGAAATGAGTGTGACCATCAAAGGAAAGTCAAAGTGAGCTAGTGGGAGATGGATGAGGAACTCACTTAGCGAGACCGTGCTTCCCATGTGGGAAGCAGAATCCTGAAGTTCAGAGCTTAGCTCCTTTTGTTTTACCCTGGGCTGTAGTGATAGTAATTTTATAAGCTGAATTAGAGGCAAGGAAGGCAAGGTTTTTGTACTGTCTGGAAATTGAAAGACATCCTTTGTTTTATCGTAGTGAGCAGTAGAGAATGCAATAGATATTGTGGCCAACCCCTCTGTCACCGATTGAGAAAGGGTGGTCAGTGATTCAACAGAAACCCACTTCTCCTTTCCTCCAAAGGCAGGATAGGGCACAGGTAGCAAGGACTGTTTCTCAGTCTCCTTGGAGTCTTTCCCCTACCTGGTAACAATGCCACACAACTACTGGACAGATCTTTCCACCCGTGAGATTATATCACGAATCTGGTTAGAATTATTTGGGGGGTCCTCATCTGCTACAAGACAAAGTCCACACTCCTAAGCTGGTGTATACTTATCTCACATCCCAGTGTAGCCCCATCAGCTTCTCTAGCCTTAGATCCCTGGTCCCAGCCACAGAGGGTTCCCAGATCACAGAAGGCTCTTGCCCCATATGTCTGCCTGCATGCTGTCCCCTATATGGATTGCTTCTCTCAGTCCACTTGGCTGAGGTCTACTCATCCTTTAAGACCCAACTCAGAGGATGTCACTGAAGGCTTTTTCTGACTCTCCTGACCCTTTGTGCAAGAAGACAACTCTCCTCTGGGCTTCCCCTTACGCATACATAGTCATTTATTATCTAAGTATTATCTTTATTATGCAGTATTTAAATGTCACTTGAATATCTGGCACTTGAATTATCTGGAGGACCCACCTCCACACTTCCCAGGCCTCCCTTGGTTGTGTGTACAGATGAGGCCACGTTAATAGTTAAAGCCGAAGCCCACTGGCTGCACATCCCCACATGGATGGTGGCAAGACCTCAAGTCCCATTTCTGGGTCCCCTTCCATCTGGTCTCTGTTCGTGGTCTTTGGTGAGCACCCATGACCAGTTTTCTTAGGCCCTAATAGCTACTGCACAGCATCTACTGTTCACTTACCCCTCATTGAAGCCCAGGCTGGCTACCAGCCCCTTGTCAGTCCCAGGTGACCTCTACTTTAATTGGCTTTAGGGACCTGCAGAGGCATCTATCTGCTTAACCTGCCACCCTCCTCTTTGCCCTCCAGTGTACACCTCCAGGACCTCCCCAAAGACCTCCTCATGCTGGGCTCCTACCCATGCCGCAGTGACTCCCCCTGCAGTTCTGGGGGAGCCACAACTGGATGCTGGTGACTGGGCACCCTGCTAGCCAGTGGGTGTTCACAGACCTGCCCTTTATTCCACCCCACTGAAGGCACTGGGAAAACAGGAAGGAAAGTAGAGAATCCTTGCCTGGCTTCTAGACACGGCCGCTCTGAAAGCTCACAGGCCCAGACCTGTTCCTGTGTTTCCGTCCTGGGGCTTCTCTGGCAGAGACACCTCCCAGTGTACACCTCTTGGGCCTCCCTGGTCAGAGCCAGATACCCTCACCACCACTGGCAGGCCATCTAGGTGCACAGCTCTGGCAGGCAGTGTCTTTCTAAAATACAACATGACTGGTGCCCCCTGGGGTTGTCCAATAGCATTGTCCTGAGTATGGATAACTTCCCAGGTGTCTTGGGATACATGTTCTAGAGAGTAAGCCCAGAGAGGTCAGGAGGTTCCTGCCTCTCCCCTGTCCAAGGCCTTCCTTCCAAGCTCTCATTGACTATTTAGCTTCTGACTCTACCCAGCATGCTGGACGGTGGGTAAGCCTGCCCCTCACCCTTAGGTGGGGGTGTCATTTGGGTCCTAGTAATCAAGTTACATATATAGTCCATGACCAACTTCTGTTACATGGTTACATTTACATTATATCTACTAGACTGTCAGCTTCCTGAAGGTAAGAACTGGGTCTCATTCATCTTTTTATCTCTGGAACCCAGCCACTGTCAGTATTGGTGAATGAATGGCTGATGGAAAGCATTTGACTTAAAACACTTCAGTAGATTTCTGAAAACTAGTGAGCTCTCCACATCTTGGTCTTCTCTTTCCATCATCTCCGTGTCTCCCCTGAAATCCTTGTGATGCCTCCCTCCAATCCTTCCTACCACCTCCTCTGCTGCTGAGCCAGGCATGGCTTCATCCAGGGCTTTTCACCCTTGGCTGCACATTAGAGTCACCTGGGGAGCTTGAAAAATATAATGAGGCCCAGATCCTTCTCCAGGCCCGCCAAGTCCAGCGTGCAGCTGAGGATAAGAACCTGCCCTCCCATGCCACCAGAGAGCTCCTGGGCATGTGTTGGGGGGCAGTCTCTTCAACTGAATCAGTGGGTGTTCCCAGCACTGTGTCCACAGTACACATGGAGTCCAGAGAAAAAGAATAACAAGAAAGAAGGGAATAAAATGTCTTTATGTTCTGGAGAAGAGCCTGCCCTGTTGTAATACACTGGGCAGCTATATTGGGATTATCTTCTGTGAAGTACAAGATGTACCTCTGCCCTGGGACTTTGGTCTCCAAATCAACCATTACCTAATCTTCTGTGCACCTTGCAGTCACTGTACTTTGGCATGTGACCAGTTTACTTAGGCCCTAATAGCTGCTGCACAGCAGTCTACTGTTCACTTACCCTCATTGAAGCCCAGGCTGGCTACCAGCCCCTTGTCAGTCCCAGGTGACCTCTACTTTAATTGGCTTTGCTATCCTCCCAGGAGGTGAGCTGAGGTTGCTGGTTGATTACCCAAGCTTTGCACCCACTTGTGGGTGGGCAGCTGAGTAATTGCATAACGATTAGGGCACCATGGCCATGCCCTGGGGCTGGGCCCGCTGGTTCCTGAGCATATGAAACAACTTCATTTTGACTTTCAGCTGCCATTGCAGCTGTGAGCTCCTGGAGCAGTTTCTGCTTGAAAATGTGCTCATTAACCGTGTCATCATGGCTGTCTTTTCCTCAGCTTCCTTTTGCCAGGGGGCCAGAGGCTTAGTTAAAAACCTTTAACCTTTTTTTAAACTGGCTCTCATTTTAATGGGAGTTCTTGAATTGGGTTCTGTCCAGAGAAGCAAGTCAAAAAACAGTTACCTGTTATTTCTCAGGATTATAGACTGTCAGAGGTGGAATTAGATCTCAGCTATCACAGAGGCTCTCAAGCATGGCAACACATTAGAGCAGCCTGAGATGTTTTTAAAAGTACTGACAGTCCAGCCTGACTAATTAAATAGCACCTCCAGTGACGGGGCTCAGGCACTGGTGTTTTTAAAGCCTCTTCATGATGCTAATGTGTAGTCAGTTTTGAGAACCATTTACTCATTAGAATCCCTTTAATTTGAGAAAATTAGGACTAAAGTAGTTGGGGGCAATTCTGAGCCATTAGCTCTGCACAGAGGTCCAGAGTGTCCGATGACCCAGAGCAGTGAGCAATGACCAGGAAGTTCTGCTCTTTCTTGCCATGAAGATCTCTCTGGGCCACTGGCCTGCTCCCCTACTTCTTTTCCCTAACTGGTTTTACGTTTCTAGGTCAGAAATTTCATAAGCTCTAGAATCTCTCTTCTTTCTAACTCCCCAGACTCCTAATTTACACGTTCCATAGCTGGGCCAGAGCAGGGGGTGCCTTGTCCAGGACCACTGAGCAAGGGACTATGTCCAGGATTCCACTTGCTGTCCCCAGTGCAGGCAGTCTGCTGAATGGAGCTCAGGGGACCACCACCAGAGCTGTTCATACTTGGTGCTGTTTTAAAGCTGAAAGTTGGGATATATAAAATTGTACTAGTTATAACTTGAGGAAAGCTAGAAATTTGGGGATTTTCTTGACCCCTTTTTATTTTGTAGGTGCTAAATCATCGTGATGATGCCATGGAAGTGGGGTGGTGGATGGGGAGGAAGTAACTGGGCTGGGGTTGGGGTGAGGCAAGCCGAGGGCCTGGGGCACAAAACCGAGGGAGGTTCTCATTCTCAAAGTCATGCAAAGGCCTCTTCCATCTTGGTCCCTAGTCCCCTCAGTTGCCTCACCCTAGATCAGTTTCTGAGGAAGGAAGAGGGAGGGGAGAAGGACAGGAAAAATTCTATTCTAGCTGAAGAGCTAAAGGTAGAACTTATTCCAAGTTAAATATAGTTGGAATGCTGATATGCCAGTGTCGGTCTCCCTTAGACACAGAGTCCAGCTCAAAGACCAGTGACTTCGCAAGTAGAGCAGGCCAAAGCTGGGAGGCCCCTGAGGACACCGGGCAATGCCCAAGGAAGCCCCACTCTTCTTCCTCCTGACTCAGTGCTACCACCTGTTTGTCCAGCCTCAGGGAGGCTCTGGGCGAAGGTGGCTCCTGGAGAGGCAAAGAACAGAGACTCCTCAGAAGGAGCAAGTTTAAATATTTAATTTGTATGTTTGTTCCTTTGACTCGAAAATTAGCTTCAGAAATAAGCCTGCATCCTGAAGTTCTGTGCTGCTCCCAGTGTGCAGGGCAGGGTGTGTGATCCAGGGCATGGCAAAGTCTTTCCTCTCATGCACGGAAATCCTCAACCTCTTGGTCCCCTCTAGTCCCGAGTCCATGATCAGAGCTTTATAGCCTTTGTCCAATGTGACCTGCAAGTCCCTCGGGCACTTAGCACACACTGAGCCATATTGGGTATTATGGAGAGCTGGAAGGCCTGCCCTAACCGGTCTGCCCTGAACCATCCCTGCAGGCCCATTTGGGATCCCGTCTCTTCTGAGATGCCTGTCTAGGCCTCTCTCAGCCAGGGGGGGAGGGGGGGGCACTCTTTTTCCTGTCTGCATTTCATCATTAATTACCTGTATTATCATGTGACATTGCCTGTGTTGCTATGTTAAATGATTTAGGGCTTAATATTTGGGAACAGATAAAAGGACATTAGTGGGAAAACTGGTGAAATCTGTTGGTAATAATAATGTACCAAGTTGACATCTTAGTTTTGACACATGTGCCCTGGTTAAGTGAGATGTTAACATTAGGGGAAGCTGGAGAAAGGTTATACAGGAGCTCTTTGTGCTGCCTCTGCAAATTTCTTATAAATTGAAAATTATTCCAAAATTTAAAAAATAGTTTTAAAAATGCACTAGATGCTTTGTCCTGTAGTGAAGTTGAAAGACAAAGGCTTTAGAGTAAGAATTGACACAACCACTTACAAGTTGAGAATTCTTGGGCAAATAGATTATTTGGCTATGAAAGGGAAGTAATCTCTCTGTTGTCAGGCTGGCACAGTAATTATTTCCAAGGTAGTAGAACATGGCTGATCAGTTTGCAGTTTATGGTCAGGTAACTATTTTGCCAGTGGCCAGATAGCTGATCAGATCTTGCAAGACAGTGAGGGAGCTGGACACACCACTCTAGACTGGAGGACACTCACATCAGTGGGATTGTGGTGGAGTTCTGATTAGAGCCGTGGTGATTACTGTGTTGCATATAAAATCCCCTGGGGAGCTTTAAGACTGCTCAGATGCCTAGGCCACACCCTGGGCCAATAAAATCAGACTCTAAGGATAGAACCCTGGCTCTCCAGGTGACTCCTATGTGCCCCCAAATTGAGAAGTAGATGACTTTTAAAATTCTGTCCACTCTGAAGCTTCTGTATAGTGCAAGAATCATGTTTTTGGACTTCAGAATGAGTTTCAATATCGATCAATAATGGGAGTGTTTGGGAATTCAGAACACTCTGAAGGAAGTCAGGAAGTCTCACATTAAAAGGCTAATATAGGAGGTTTTGGGAAGTTGTGAAATCCCCTCATTCTGATTCCCTTACAGCCCTCCTTTATTCTCTGCTCAGCATGCAGAGCCAGCCCAGTTTTCCAGTGGGGAGCATCACCATGTTTCTGAGCCATCTCTTTTCTGGATCGGGAGAAATAATTAAGTGGCTTCGGTAAGGCAATTGAGAGGAGAATTCAGGGGTCAAGAGAGCTTTTACCAAAACAAATGTGACTATTTAGAAAAGGACCCATACGAGTTGTATGTGTCTATATTATTGGAAAATGCAGAAAAATGAAAAGAATAAACTTGTAGTCATCTGTAATATAAATTTTAGAGATATAGACTATTAATATTTTGGTATATTTAATTCCCTATTTTTATTTACATAAAAGTGGGATGTTGGGGAATAAAAAGTTTTATATCCTGCTTTGCCATTTATTGTTTTGCATTAAATATTGTTGAAATGGAAATTTATGTGGCTAAATAATATTTTATTATGGTTCCATATTGTATTTAACTGACTTTTGTATCATTAAATATTTCTCCTTAAAAATTTTTTCTTTTATAAATTTATTTTTTAAATGGAAATCTTTGACTAAAATGCATGTAAAATTTCCTTTCTGTGTTTTGTGTGTGTGTGTGTGTGTGTGTGGTTGAGTCTCCTTCAGGTAACTCAGGGCTTATTTCCATGTATAGCAAAAATCTGCTGTGCATATTGCTTGGGAAAGTTTTGCTTGTTTTCTTAGAGAGGTCTGGAGGCCCTAACAATACCTATGGCTTCCTTCTATTCATTTCATGTATTTTGGTCCAAAGATTTCATAATTCCTTCCCCACTCTGGCTACTCCCTAGGGTTGTAAGAGAAAAAGAAAAATATTTTTTTAAAGGGCCAGAATTGTAGTCCTTTCTTGGCATGTTTCCCCACAAAGCACTGTGTGCATTTAGGGCTCTGTATAAATAAATGACACAAATATAGATCTTGTTGGGGAAGGGCTCTTGCCTGTTGTTTTTTCTGGGGCCCAATGTAACTGTTTTATTCACATGTGTATGAATTGAGGCTGGTTTGGTTCTTTAAATTAGGACCAAGTAGAGATGTATTTGAGTAACTGCGTTAGGACCAAGTAGAGACCAGCAGCTACTGATTTTCACATACGACATGATTTTGGAATTTGAGGAAGAAGCTGTTGAAGGGTAAAGGGGAGAAGAAGGGAAAGAAGAACAAATAAAAGCAGGAAATGAAGGGGCAAGGGTCCTAAATAAACTAGGGCTCAAGATAGTGTGCACCCCATTCTTTGAGGATCCTGTTAGGGTGCAGAGCTGATGCAACAGGTCTGGGGCGGGACCAAGGTTCTGCAAGTTCTAACGAGCTCCAAGGGAGTCTTCTGCTGCAGCCCCATGGACCTGCTTGGGAGCCATGGCCCCAGCACAGGGGTTGTAGCTTTTTAGAACCAGAGCAAAGGCACTCGCCATCACTTCTGCTATTCTTATGTGCTGGTTCTCTCTCCCCTGTCACCTCCATGATCACTGACGATGCTTTTATGCTCTCATGTCAAGCTTTACAAAGCTTCCCTCAACATTGCACGGGGGTCATCTTACTCCCAAAGTCTCTCCAGTAGTTTCTCCCTCCCTTCCGCCATGATTTTTGGCTTCTTGATCTCATTTCCAGCCCTTTCCTGGCTTGAATCACTCATTAACCCAATTCTTCTGTCGTCCTCACTCTACCAAACCTGGCTTTATTTCTCTAGAGATCTTAATGCACCCTCTTTGGCCCCCAAACAGTCTTCCAACCTTTTCTTTCTGGTCCCACCTCAGAACAGAATTACAAATTTGCTCATGGAGGATGAATGTAGATTAGTCTCTATAGCTTTGGTGGACTGCTTTTGCTCAGTTCCCAGACCACTTCTTTATGAAGCAATGTACACTACACTCTGTGGTTTCCAGAAAGTCTGGAGGAAGACCAATGTTTTCCTTAGAATGCAGTTTCTATGCCACTGTGGGAAGCAGGAATTTTCAGACTTGCAGTCAATGAAGACCTTTTAAATTCTCTTTGGTTGAAACTAATCCCAAAGGCTGCCGTATAAATACGAATTTTACAAGGCATTTTGCCCAAATGTTTAGTTCTCCTGCCTGAAAGCAGTGATTTGGGCGTGAATCACTGACCACACATCGTAATGCCTGACACCATCCCTCCAAACCCACTTGGAATCAGCAAACAGTGATTCAGCTGACAGAGCTGGAGCAAACCTTTCCAGCTCTAACTATGCATTTAACCCCTGAAACCTTAAAGCTGTTTTGGTGATAACCTCATTAGGTTATTTCATGGTGTGTCAATTAAAAAACAATACAATATTACTCAGAAGCTGACTTCTATACCATTCTATCAAATGGGACATTCTATTAACTGCTTTTCGCACCAAGTTATGGTGTAATGGTACATGATGTTTATGACGATGAGCCTGAAGCACTTGCGGAAGTGTCTTCTGAATCATCAAAGAAAGATGTGATTTATGCTTAATACTTCTTGGTGTTAAGTATATTTGAGCTTTATTCTTGGAAATTGCTCTTGTGTGCCTAATAAACCCTGTGGCAGGTCAATTTCCAGTTTCTCCAGTATTTTAAGGAAGACAACTTTGTAACCCGCATTCTAAAGCTGAAGGAATTAAGTGACTTGCCCTGAGTCCACTGGAGGTGGTAAGTGGAAAAGCCAGGACCCTGGGTCCAAGTCTCCTGTTCTTTATGGTGGTTCTTTATTTGATTAACCTGAACACCCACTTCTCTTAAACTGCTAATGAATAAAATCAACAGGGTGTTATCCTGGGTCTACAGCGTGACTGGAAACTGAGGAGACAAGTTTGGCTTTACCTCCTTGTTCCCAAATAGATTACTTTAAAGGATGACTTCCATGCAAATCCAAAATTCACATGGAAGTCGTCCTTTAAAGTAATCTATTTGGGGATGAAATGCACATCTTACTTTATTTTTCTTCTCACACTATTTGTAAGTTGAATAGGAAAAAGAAAATGGCTTGTTATTTCAGAGTCCACCGAATTTTAATTCAGTTTGATTCAACAAACACCAGTTGAATACCTGTCATGTGCCATGCACAGGGCTGGGCACTGGAGGCTGGTAAGACGTGGTCATCTCTGCCTGGACGGATTTACAGACCTGGAAAACAGGCGAGTCTAATAACATGGTGCTGAGGCTGCTCCAGTGGTTTATGGAGGGAATGGTCAACTGGGGGAGGTAGTTTGTGGGGAAGGAGGAGCTGATTCTTAAGGACGGGGGAGGCAACTCTCAGGCATAGGAAGGGCAAGGATTATTCCAGGGTGAGGAAAGCTGATGAATGGTCAGATAGCCAGATCAACCCAGCTGCTTGCAGTCTGGACATCTACAGGTAAGTGTCTGGAGGTATGTCAAGGGGTAGGGCTGAGCCAGGTCCTGTGTCACCCTGATGGACAATGGCGGAGCTTATCCTTGGACAAAGGGAAGTCAAACAAGGATTTTGGGTCAGCGAGTAGCCATGAGCACAGTATTTGGCAATTCTAGCTTTTGACCCTCATGAGGGGGGCCCTCTGATGAGATGTACTTTCTGCTTTCCAGGTTAATAACCAAGCAGTTCCAGTAAAGCCCCTGGAGCCACTCAGTCAGGGGCCCTGCATGCTCACACCACGGTTTGGGGTTCCAATGATATTTGCCTGCTTTATTTACCAGACTTGACCTAAATGGTCAACCACATTACTTTGTAGTCAAGATAAAAGACAAACTGTGAATTTGTTTTAAACAAACTGTGAATCCCTGTTCCAGAGGCTTAGATACTCTTAAATTTGGGGCTGTGCCCATTCTTGGCACTGCAAGAATAGTGAAGTTGAGAGGTGAGTAGGTTGAGTTATGACTTCAGGAGAAAGTCCTTACATGCTTTCTGACTGGCTGCTGAGACAGAAATGACCTCAGTCTTTGTCCACCCCCAGGGACCTAGGTTTCTTCATAGCCTCCTGGAGGGTGAGAAACATCCAGACCCACCTGAGGCCTAAATGGCCCACTTGGCCATGCCAAGGCTGCAGAGGCTTTATCCAAAGCTGCTGCAGCCCCGCACCCTAGTAGGCAATTCCCTGCCCATGCTCCCACTTCTGGTCTCCCGCTTTGCTTCCCTAGTGTCCAGTCTAAGCCCCTGAAACCCCTTCTCACCAACTGCCTCTTGGTTTGCAGTGAGCCTGGTTTGGCACAGGGGTCTCAAGATAAAACCTCTAGGATTACGCTCCTCTGCTTAGGAGCACTCTGAGGGACACGCCGTCCTCATTCAGCCACCCACAGCCAACTCTGGCCTGGCCTAGCAGAGAATAAACATTGCATATCATATTTGCAAACTCTTAGGTGAGTAACAAAAGCAATCTCACTCTTCGGCCTTATAGCTTAATATCTTCCTTTTGCTTATTTGACAATTAGCCAGCACATCAGCAAAGTTCATATAATATAAAATCATCAGTGGTGTGTGTTGTATATACAAAGGGTATTTATTTCACAGGTATTCAGGATTCTGCAAACTTTATCACTGCAATCAGCTAAGTTGTTGAAGGAGAAAGTTTTTTTTAAAGGGGCAGCACACTAACATAATTTAAAGGCTGTGCAAATATTATTCTTATACTATCCATGCTCCTCTCATTAATATTTTAATTATCTTTGACTTTTCCTTTGAAGGTTGAAAATTTTTAAAGTACATGCTTCTTTCTTACTTCTTTTGAGCCTTTTATCTTATGCCTTTCTTATCTTTGCTGATATTTTTAGAGGAAGATATTAAATTGTCATTATCAGTACTGAGAGCTCCCAATGAGGAGAACGTAGAGAGTTGTAACAGATATTCAACTGGGGGTGGAGGAGAAATAGCTGGGGGTGGGGAAGGAATGGCTGTAAATTCCCCCCTTCCCCCCATACCTCCCAGAGTTGGCCTAAACCACTAAGCTTGGGGAGTGGAGCTGAGCCTGATCCAGGTTGGGCTGGACAGTGAGGGACTCACTTGGGTTGAGCAATAGGACACAAGGTGGGATTTCTAAGGAGAGTTTGAGTACCTGATGTGTATCCAATGTGTTTATCCAAGGGTCCATCTCTCCTGGGGAGGAGACTTGAATGAACAGGGTTCAGGGATGGGCCCTGGTTCCAACAGGGAGCTGGAGAGGGAATCAGACCAGAAATCATCGTGAAGGACCGTCAGACAGATGGACCTTATGTGGTGGCTTGTGATAGGGAGACTACAGCTCTACACTTCTGTGGATACCCAAAGGCAGGTTTACTGTTGTTAGGATCACTGGACACTCTACATGGGACTCTTTCCAGTCACCCCTGGACAGCAGGAAGGCTCCACATGCATTGCAGTCTGACCTTACATTGGCTCAGGGACCAGGCAGAACGAGCCTACAGATCTTAGAGTTCCTTTCTGCCTATTCTGGAGAGCTTTCTTTCCTTTCTACCTCCTTATCTATCCACAGATACCATTGTCTTACATACAGTTGTCACTTTACAGTTTACAAAGCAGTTTCATATGTACTACCTCCAATGGAAACTGAGACCAGCATAGGAAGATGAATAAAGGAGGAATTATTACAAATGAGGAAATGGAGGTGAAGCAAGCTGGCCCAGGCCAGGCAGTTAATCCTGTTATTTTGCACCCCAATCCAGTTCAGGGCTGCCCATATTCTGAGATCAGTTCCAGGGATGTCTATAGGAAGCTGCTGGCCCAGACAACTGATGGTTCCAGTGAGTTCCGTGCTGGGTGCTGGAAGCATTCCCTGGGTGAGTTCTCTAACTCCTTGCTTCTTTGGCCTCCAGTCTCCTAACCGGGCTTTTCCAGCCTACAATAGTCAGATTCTGGAGCATGTCTGCCTGAGCTAGTCAGGCCCCTTGCTCCTCTCTCCCCTGAATGATGCCCTGGATTTGGACCTAGAATATCACAATTTGCCTGCAAAGCCTTTACGTGTCTCTATGTAGAAGGAAGTAGGAGACTTGCTATCTCCAGATCCCTCAGGGCCAACAGTCTGGGGGGAGCAAGCACTTAGGTAAGGAATATTTCCTCCTTGCCCCACATTTTATCCCCTCTCATGAGGAATAGCTTGTGTGTTCTTTTCGATGATTTAAAAATTATGTCTCTCTTATGGATGGTAGTCTTGCTGTTATGATGAGCTCCCATACCCTGCAAGGAAAAGCCTTTGTTTTCTTTGCAGGGTATGGGAGTAAATTTCCATGCCACAGGTGGGAGGGCTAAAAGGTGATGACTAATTCATTTAAAGTCACAAAACAAGTCAGAGGTGAGACAGAAACAGGCTCTAAGTCTCTTTACTCCTAAACTCTGTCTTTCTCTAAAATGCCAGGCAACACGGGAGAGCCTGGATTCCTCTTCTATTCAGCTGGGACAAAGAACTAGTTATAAATCCCCTGCAATAGGAAGTGCCAAGAAAATTATCAAAAGAGACACGATGCTATTTATCATTCTTTTCTTGTCGTTTGGTCTCCTTCCTAACATCAGAGCAAATGTTTTAGAGGAGGCACTAAGGGCGGGACAGAGTTTAGACTTTTACGAGATACTCAGTATCACCACCTTCACTCTCTTGCTGCCTAATTCCAGAGGTGCTTACAACTCACCTCTGGCCTTTGTTCAGGGCCCAGAATGGGCCTCAGACCAGGATGAGATAAGTAACTTACCAGGGGTAAGTAAATACATCTCTGGAGAGCCTGAGCGTCTACTGCACTGGGTCTTGGAGGCTTGTGCTTTTTGACTGTATTTCAAAGTGGACCAGACAGGCTTTGACAAAGGAAATAAATGGTCCTCTTTGTATTACTCTCTGTCTTAGTCTGGGTACCCTAGAAGCTGAGCCCCAGTAGGGGTTCAGGTACACATATCTTGGTACGGCAATGTTCCAGGAGAGTGAGGAAAGCAGAATGAAACAGAGGAAGGAGCTAGGCAAGATATCAACCCAGCTGGAGTCTAGCTTCAGTGTGATCCTGAAGGAGCATGGATTGTAGCACAGAGCTGGTTCAGCCTTGAGATAGGGCTGCAGCCTTTTGTACAGGGGTCACCCCTCATCAGTCAGGCATTGGTTGACTTCTCTGGATGGAGGTCGTGGTGTAACGTCCAGCATGAGGGTCACCCATGTAGCAGAGGGCAATTCTCCAGAGAAGAGGCCAGCTGTGAGCCCTTTACAGCCATCTAGGAAGGGTACCAACAAAGTCTACCTACTACATGGGGTGAGTGGTGATGAACACAGGCCATCTGGCAAGTCTGAGGCCATAGAGATGCCTGTCATATTGTGGCTTCCTGGTACTAGACTGAACAAGTGTTATTAAGAGACTGATACAGGTTTTGTGGATCCTAAAGCTTATTACACTTTGAGGAGCCCTCTTCAAGTTAAAGGACACAGAACTAATTCAAAATTAGGTTCACAGCCTGTACAAATGGTGGGTCCTGAAGCTAAAGCTTTGTTAGTCTCATCCATCTCTGGGTGTTTTCATACCTTTTTGCAGAAGAGAAAACTGAGGTTCAGAGTTTAAGAGAAATTGCCCAAGGACATCAATCAAGGAAGTGGCTGGTGCTACAGCCCCATTCTTCTGGCTCACAGTCCAGAGCCTGATCTGTGAAAACACCAGCCAAGCCCACAGCAGAGCACTGCTGGGAGGGTCAGGAGATAACAAAGAGAACATGCTTTGTAAGCTCTCCCTGAAGAGTCATGTGTCTGTAAGACATCATGATTAACCCCTCTCAGATGGCATGATGCCAACCTGAGTAACTTGGTCAAAGGAGATATATATTTTTTCTCCATGCTTACATGCTAGGTTTGTACAACAGCAAATATCCCTGCTTGATTCAAAGTTGCAAGCTTCCAAAATTGGCATGAGAAACAAATGGATAAATCCTCTAGGCTCATGGCTATTTGCCTAAGCATGAAAACAGACAACAGAGGTTTTATCATAGAAAATAAGAGCATTCCTCCTTATCTCTCTACCAGAATGAATAGTTGATGAACACTCAATGGTTCTTAAGAGGCAAGGCTGAGGTGATGAGAGAAATACGGAGGATCTCCTGACTTTACAGTGCAGAGCAATGGAGTATGTTCCTAAAAACATGATCTTTGTCCAAAAGCTATTGTCAATAGGCACAGCTAACTCTAAGTCCTGGATGCCACCTACAAGTTATGCCCAGTGAGTTTTCCTTCATCCAAGTTTTCATCAGCAATGAGTTAGAGGGGCCTATCAACCCCCTGAAGGTGAATGGATGTCAACTACTTGGGATTATGTTGATTCATTTCTGCAGATCAAGCAGCTGAAATTTGGGATAGTAGCACACTAAAAGAGTTAAGCAGTTACATTAATATAGGCCCTTTATTCAGGGACCTTTTGTTCACTTTTGTTGAAGATGAGGTCTAAGACCACAGAATTTGAGAATCTGAGCTGGTAGAGAGTGCTTTAGCTGACCCCGTGCCTACGGGGGATCCCTTGACAGGTGATCATCCAGCCTCCAACTGAACCCTCCCAGTGAAGGACTCATTTCTTCATGATACCACCTCATCATTGGGAGCTCAGGACGATTCTCATTATTCTGCCCTGGAATCTGCCTCCCTTTTGCTTCCACCCATTGAAATTTCTATCCATTATGACTTATTCTGTCTTAACCCCAGGGACTAAGAACCTCCTTGTCTGTACCCCCCCTTTATCCCATGCAAAGCATTATGCTTACAATGATTTATTTAGGATCTGTCTTTCTTGCTTGTTACACCATGTAGGTATATTTGGCTTGTTTCTCACTGTTCCCCAGCACCTATCTCAGTGCCTGGCATATGATTGGTGTGTGGAAAGTGTTTGTTGGGTGAATGAGTGAATGAGTGAAATCCAGTTCTTCTACATTACAGCTTTTCAAATTTTGAAAGACAGTTGTTGGACAGTCTCTCCTATTCCCCATCTATCCTTTTTTCTAACAGGCTAATTACCTTCCAACAATCCCAAGCATTTTCAGATCCAACATCCCTTAGTGACATCCCTATTAAATTGTGGCTTTTACAAGTGTTCACACCACCACAGATGGGGTCTCCCTGGTGTGGAGTAAAGTAGGATCATCTTGTGGACACCATGAACCTTTTTCTGTTAGAAGGCTCCGTGAATTCCTTCCAGTATTGACATGAAGAAAGTGCAATACAAGAAATTTTCATTCCTATGACTGGTCCTGCTTAGGCAAAGTAGTATGCCATATCACTGGATTTGGAGTGAGACCTATCTGAGTTTGCATTTGGGTTCTACCTCTTGGAGAAGTTACTTATCCTTTCTGCATGTTAGATTCAGCATCTGTAAACTGGAGATAATACAAGGTTGTTGTGAAGATTAAATGAAGTGATGTATGTAAAGTATTGGACACATTTTTTGGCCTATACATAGTAGACAGTACATGGGGCTAGGATTATTTTTCACGACCTTTGATGGGAATAATATCAAAAGATTCAGTTAGATTTAGGTCACATTTGCACTTAATTAAAATACATGAGAGTCAACATATGCTAATAAATAGAGACTAACTTTCAGAGCTTTGGATATGAAAAAGTAATACATATTCTGCATTCAAAAAGCAAAGCATATAGCAATTATAAGCTTACTTAGGTCAACATGATAATACTACTTGAGATTTCTCAGAAGTTTTTATAATGTCTATATAGGTCAGGTAAGTCAGGGCACATCCACAGGGACATCTAGGCAGGACAACATATAATAATATACACTTAGTAGATTTTGCTGTTCCTCTAGGTTACATACCGATGAGGTCAAAGAACTGTCTAATATAATTGCTAGTAGACTGGAAGTGCGGGACACAGCACAATGCTCGCACCAACTGTCACGCCACCGGAAGAGCAAAAACAGTTGTAAAATTGGAGAATGTAGAGCCCTGTTTACAGGGACTGGTTTTCTCCTCTTCCTTTACATTTGAACACTTGGGCTAAGATCCCTGTTCAAAGAGCTCTGGAAAGTGCTTGCAGAAGGTACCTAGAACTGGCTCCCTGACCTTTGCTTCCTGACCTTCCAGCACACTAACTGGAAGAAATTGCTCCAGGCCTCAGACCCCAGTAAGACAATGGATGTTTTTAGTTCCACATGTCTGCTGCTCCAAGGTATCTGAGAGAGGCCAGCTCTTGCTTGACCTGTTTGCTAACAGAAGACGTGCCACAGCTCATTTGCACTACCAAGTCTCTGGAAAATAAAGACATCAGGGCTTCACAGTTGTCCCTGTCTTATTTATGTCACTGGCCTGTTCATCTTGCATAGTAGAAATTACTAGTAGCATGTTATTTCTCCATTATCTCTTAGCCTTTCTTGGTTTTCATATAGTAAGGGCATTTCTTTTAAGTGTATCTCAGCTCCTGGGAGGAGAGGGATGGGGGTGAGCCATGTGAATATTCTCTCTCATTTACCACTTTGTCTATAGAACTTCTCTCTGCTTGGCTTTGGAGAGTCACCAAGGGTGGGGAGGGGTGGAGGAATGGGTCGGGTAGCAGTTAATGGGTATGATGAAACACAGAAGGCAACGACTCTGGGTTCTCAAGGTGCTGGGATTTTGGGATTTTGTTGATTTGAAATGTGGTTTTCATTATCCAGACTATACATTGAAGATTAATCCCTCAAAACAGAAGTGAGCCATTCACTGAGGCTGACATGGTAGCCAAGAAGGAACCACATTTAATGGGGCATCTGACTAGTAACTTTAGAGAAGTAATAATCCCAAAGCTAGTTGCAAAGGAACTCCAATATTAGAACATGTGTTATTTAGATCTTTGTTGGTGCCATGTGACACTGCTTGCTACTGTTGAAAGGGAACATAGTAAAACCATTGATTTCCTTCAAAGGAAATAACATGCAAACATGAATGTGAATTAGAAGGTCCAAACCTTCTACCTGCTAACTCTAACATGGGCCAAGATGGGTAAAGCAGAGACCACTCCCGTCAGTGAACTGAAAGGGACAATGGGAGTTACCTTCTTATCTAAAAAGAGGGCGCATATGGAGATTGTGAGTAGAAAATATTGAAGTGAAAGAGAAAAAATAGTTTCTACTGGAAATAATAGGACTGTGGGTGACATGGTGGGCATGACCTCTCCATTTTCCCACATTCCATTTCTAACACTGATCACACTGAAGCCAAAATGTCTATGCCAAGAGCCCTTCTCTACTCAGCACTCCTTGGATAAGAATAAAAGTAGTAGGAGCCAGTTTTATTGAGCACATGCAATGAGTTTTACCAATATTATCTCACTTCCTCCTCACTATAAGCCTTACTAGAATCATTTTTTAGATGCAGAAAGTGAAACTGAGAGTCACTTGCCCAAGATTACCCAGCTACTAGAAATATAATCCTTTCACTTTGTCTAAGTGAACTTCTTATTTACATTGGCTCAGATTGCTGTTTGTTGTTCTGGTCCTCAGGTCTTTTTCTGAGGTTTCCACCCGAGCTACCTGTTAATTTCATAGGCATAGCTACAAATTCAGTTGGTTCCAGTGGGGTAAATCCTACTGGATGACATACTCTGTGAGAAAAAGGGATTTTGTCTGTCATGTTCCTGTCCATATCCTCTGACACAGAGTTGGGGCCCTATACATGCTTGTCATATGAAATATTTGTTATCGAAAGAATATGTCCATAGAAACTCAGATGTAGGAATTTGCTTTTGGGTGAAGTCAGGCTTCTTGAAACTCTGGGTTTGGGTGGACTGTCCTGGGAGGTGTTCTATGGGATTTAAGGGGCTGGGCAGGCAGTTCTCCCCAGGGCAGCCCTGGTAGAAGCACAGATGCAGGATCCATGCAGAATATATGGCTGGGTTCTGAACACTGCTTGCAAGAATGCACAAAATCCCATAATGTAGTGTAATTGTTTAAGAGAGGTATGTGTGTGTTCGGTATTGAGACCAGAATGAAATTTCTCCTAAGGATCCTCATACAAAGGGTCTCTCATGATGAACACACCTTGTCTTCAATGACATCTATGCAGGAGACACCATGGAGACGTTCTGTGACTTTGCCTGTGGCTATACTCAGTGGCTATACTAGACAGGTGAACAGTAGTTTCCAGGAAGTGCAATCAGAAGTCATCAGGCCAAACCCTTGGATGCCACTCTCACTGTTTTACCTACCCCCCCTCCCTGGCTGATTCATGGTAAGGGTTTGTCCTCCAGGAGCAGTTGAGCATCCTGGGGACAATTCATTCTTAGCTTGTTCTAAAAGCAGCACTGGAAATTTAAACACATGCTTTCATACACCCTGCACCTTCTCTCTGACCCTTTACTTATCCTGAGATATGCTGGATCTAAGAGACCATTCCACTTGGAAGGAGCCAAAAGAAATGAAAAAGGCCTTATTGCTTTCTAAGTAAGATGATGGGAAAATGCAAAACACCCCAGCAATAGCCACCCAGTTTGATGCTGGTGCCCTTTGTTTTGATGTAAATTTGAGATAATCCCTGCCCAGTAAAGAGAAGGAGGCAGCACAAGACCTGGTTCCCTAGAAATGCAAGTTGTCATTCTTTCTGGTGGGCTTTGCTGTTGTGGCAGAGTTTTAGAAAAGCCAGTTATTCAAAATTAATACTTCTAAAATTATTGAGCCTGTGGGGAGTCTTAGAATTTTCTTTGGAGCAGCAAAATAAATTTCAGATCTGTCATTTTGTCATTTAAAGTCCCCAAATCTAGAGCCAGCGTGATTAGGGATGCTGGCAGAGTTGCAGGGAAAAAGGTCTCTCCCAAGGCCTTGTTCTGTTCCAGCACGCCTGCCAGTTCTGCCTGTCTGTCCAGCAAGAGATTGTGTAATCCCAGTACTCCTGGGAGCCTACCAACCCTGAAAGAGCCTGCCTCCTACTTTAATCTGGCTCGGCAAGTCCCCAAACAAAGAACCACTTAATTGTCCATAGAACTAGCTTGGACCACAGTGTGCTGGATTTAAAGCTGTAAACCACCATGTACAGGCACAGGTGGCCTCAGAAGCTGCCCTTTTATTAGTTGGGTAAATCAGGATTTCTGAGCTGACCATTATACATCGCCAAGGAGGCTAGCTCCAGATGGTGTGACCTCGGGGTATGTCATGGCAAATGGAGGTTGCTCTGAAGGAGGAGACCCTGGCCGGGGCGGGTGATGGACACTCTCCACTAGGATGGGACAACTTTCTCCACCTGAAGGATGGGGTGCCAGGTGTTGGGCAGCTCTGATTCCCCTTTGAGCAGCAGAACGTAGACTGGACAGCTTCTAAGTTGTATCTCAGGGAGATCAGGAGAGCCCTGTCTCAAAATATTTACTTTTTAAATATGCCCATTCTGGGGACTTTGCCTCTTACTGAGGCGTGGTGAGCGTTAAAGAGTGCCCTGTTAAAATACAAATACCTTGTGTTGCATTCTACCTTCAACATGACCAATTTTCCAGTAGTGACAATTATGAGCAGGGAGGGAAAAGCTCAGTGGGGATGGGCCGCAAGGTGGGCAAGGCCTAGCCTGGAAGAGAGGTGGAGGAGGAGGTAGAAAGAGAAAGAAGCATTTGTTTCCAGACTGCACTGCTTCCCAGTGCCACTAGCAAGACAAAATTGTGGTTTGGGATCCCTCGCTGCCGCTTAGTGGGTTGAGAACATAGCCAGGTTGGGAAGAGAGAAGAGAGGAGGAGAAGAGAGACAAAGGGAGAAAGGAGAAGGCTTCAGGTGGGGATGGCTGGGGCTAGCCGCAGTGAGTTGGTTGAGGGGATGCCTGGTCCCCATCCTCTCTCCCACCCCAGCTGTCGGCTGCAGCCCACAGGGCTGTGGATGTGCCTGGAGGCGCAGGCACAGGGTGGTGAAGCGGAAGTGGCGCTGGTGTCAGGGTTCTAGTCTGGCCTGTAGTAACCAGCTGGAAGGCTTCTGACCTCTGGGGTTTCTTATCCTTAGCAGGAGGGCTTGGCCATAAGATCTGAAAGGCTCCTGCGAGCTGGAATAGTTCTTGCACTGTGAGTTGGTGGTTTTAAGAGTCCTGTGATTCAGCCACCAGCAGGATCCACACCTTGCCCAGAAGGCATCCTGATGAACCCAAGGTAATGGCTAGCTAGCTGTAGACGTCACGCCTAGTTCCCATCACCGCATCCATTGTTGACAGAAAGTTTATAGGAACAGTGCTTGGAGACTGCTGCTGGTCTTAAATCCTTTCTTTAACCTTGAGATGATAATGCCTTTGTTTGAGTCTCAAGCAAGTCTCAAGTTACATAACTCACTGTTATGAAAATCTCACTCAGTGTTTTATATTCAGCTTTTTAGCTGCCTTGGTTTGCAGCTTTAATTGAATAGATGGCCTTGTATTTATCCTAAGTTTTTGTCTTTCTTTTTCAGATCTTGACAGGATAAACACATGATTTGTTGAGTAAACCCTAAGGCCAACTTCCTAATGCAGGACGTCAGGAAAAGTTTTCAGAACTAGCCCAGACCAAGCCAATCTGCCTCCTTTCCAAACCCTTCCCCTTAGACAGCCAGACAATTTTATTCTTGTTTCTTGAGCAAACCCTGCGGACAAGTACATACTAGGCATGGGGCTTGCTGGAATGGATGTGTACATAAGTAAGTACATAAATAAGTTACATGCTTGGAGGTATGTTGGTAAAACTAGAGGTTTCCTTAAATCTTTGTCGTGTTCTCTCCTGTGTGTTTGGGAGAGTGCCATACACTGCTTCACTCCTTGATGTTGTGCTAGGAACTGGGATGGGGCAAGAGGATGCAGGAGAGGAATAACACATGTTCTCAAGGAAGTCCCCAGTCCTGCGTGCAGCTGGCAGCCGGGGAAGGACAGTCACTGTAAATGAGTAACTCTATACAGTGAGACTGGTGCTTAACTCGAATGGTACACACAGGGTCATGGGAGCATAGAGGAGGAGGAGAAGGACGAGAAGACTTCAGCTTTATAGAGCATTAGTGTCAGCAAGAGTTTGACGGGAAATGAGAAAAAACATTCAAGTCATAAGGAACAGCATGTGCAAAGATATGGAGAGAATTTGTGTATTGCCAGAACAGGAACACAGGTGGAGCTTCTTACAGGTCCAGGAAGGGCAGTGGAAATGGAGAAGGGAGAGGCTTGGAGAAGCCATGGCAATGAGGCTGGGAAGGTTAGCTGGGACTAGGCAGTGGAAAGCCTGGCTCTGCTCCAGGGCCTAGGAAGGCAAGAGAAGTGAGTAATGCAGGCCATAGAAATGTCTCTCTCAGACTTCCTGGTCTGTATAGGAGGACCTCGAGGTAGTTGAGGGGAGGCATATTCATAAGCCTCTGGGTTCTGACTTGTTGCTCTGATTCTAGACATTTGCAATGGCATTTGGAAACATTCAGGAGTAGGGCCAGGTTTGGGGAGATCTTTTAAAGAAGGAGAATACCAAATGTACAAGAATGCTGGAGCGCCTCCCAGGGCCCTGGAAGGGCCTTGTGCAAGCAAAGTTCTCTGAAACTTGTTTTTCATTAGCTCCACAGTGAAGCCACCTGTGGAACCTGAGTGGTGTTTGCCCAAAATATTGCAAGTTATAAGTAAGGCCTAGTTTTATGATTCCACAGCTGTTTTCCTGGGAGAAACATCTTTTGCTGCTAGTTCTTCCTCTGCAATAAATAGGTCTTAGTCCCGTGCCCTCTTTCCTACCTAGATCCTTTCCCTAGGTGACCCAGTCTTAAGCATGATCCAGGATGTGGTCGGGCCCTGGTCTGCCTTTCTGACTACCTGCTGCCTCTTTCCCTGCTCCAGCCACACTGGCTCTCTGTCTTGTCCTTATATGCATCCTTCCCATCTAGCACTTTTGCATCAGCTGTTCCCTCTGCTTGAAGCACTCTTTGCTCAGAACCTCATTTGCACATCCAGGACACGGCTCAAATGCAGCCATCTCAGAGAGGCCTTCCCGGATCACCCAATCTAAGAAATCTCCTTGTCACTCTCTATTGTACTGCCTTTCTTTATTTTCTTCATAGTGCTTTTTTGCTAGCCAAAGTCATTTTATTTTTTGTCTTTTTACTATCTGTAAAAATATCTCCCGCCACTTGAGCTGTGAGTTCTTGCGCTGTGAGTTGGTGGTTTTGAGTCCTGTGATTCAGCCACCAGCAGGATCCACACCTTGCCCAGAAGGCGTCCTGATGATGTAGGCTAGCTAGCTGTAGATGTCACGCCTAGTTCCCATCACGCCATCCATTGTTGACAGAAAGGGACCTTGTCTGGTTCACTGTTTGATAACCTCAGCCCCTGGCATGGTTCACATAGACACTCATTTTTAAAAGAACCCAACAGAGTTTATTGAAGGCATTCTTACATAATTATATACTTTGCATTTACATAACACTTTCTAGTTTCCAAAAAACATTTATATGCAGAATCTTACTTCTACCTCAAAACAACCCAGTGAGGCAAGTAGGAGAGGGGTTGTTATGGCCCCATTTTAAAGATGAGTAAATTGAAATTCAGAGAGGTGGGATGGCTTGTCTAACATCTTCTGGCTGATAAATGACAGCACCAGGTCTCCTTCCACCAAGAGCAATTCTCTTTCCATTCTGACTCGTATTTGTAAGACTTGTTACTTTTTTCCGCTGCTCAGAGCAAAGGAATCCATCCATGTAAGGATTGAGAAAGCATGTCTCCCCTTTCCTCTGAGAGGAAAGGAAAAGAGAGCTTGGCTTCCACGTGAAGTTTTATGGCAGACAGCCTCATCTTCATCTGCAGGTTCAGCAGAGAATCAGGCTAATTATTATATAGTAAAATGACTTAATTTGAATAATAACAAACATTCCCTATGTGCAGTAGAATTTTGTTATATATCATGAAAATGGTGAAAGAATTGAATTTTCATTTTGATTTAATGTCAAAAGCATTCACCACTGGGCAATTTCATATATTTCATCCTTAAAGGCAAAACTTTTGGATGGTGAATAAGGAATGAAAGGCAGCCTTGCCATTTTTTAAATAGAGGTTTGGGAAGTAATGTTTTTTTTTAATTTGTCTAGAGAATCAATAACAGAACAGGGAGTTCAGAAACCTGAAATCCCTAATCCTAGTCACAGACTATTGGAAGTATATTTTTACAACTCTTCTGGGCTTCACTTCCCCATTAACAGAAATCTTAAGGAAATGCTGATGCATTTATAATACTAATGTGATCCTTGAATGAATTTTTTTTTCACAAATTACACAGAAAAGTGTGCAAATCTTATAGAGCTCTGTGAACTCGGACAAAGTGAATACACTCATGTAATCACCTCCTATATCAAGAAATAGATCATTAGCACCAGACAGTCTGCCTCTTGCTTCTCACTCAGCCCAGTAACTACCCTCCCTGAACAAGGGTAACCAGTATTCTGAGTTCTACTACCAAAGTTTAGTTTTCTCTGCTTTTGAACTTTATACAAATGGAATCATATAGTATGTATGTTATGCTCCTTATGTTATGATGTAAGATTCACCCATATTATGTGTACTTGTAGTTGGTTTATTCCCACTGCTCTGTCATAGCTTATTGCCTGAATATGCATGCTATCTGTTCCACATTGATGGTCATTTGGGTTGTTTCCAGTTTGGCACTATTAGGTATAGTGCTGCTGTGACTATTATTATACATGTCTTTTGGTGAAAATATATATAGATTTTGGCTGGGCAAAGATCCAGTAGAATTGCTGGGTCACAGGATATACTTATAGTCATAGATAATCACCAAAGAGTTTTCCAGAGTGGTTTTACCAATTTATTTTCCCACCATCGATGGATGAGAGGTCATTTACTCCACATTTTTAGCACTTGGAATTATCTATCTTCTCATTTTAGCTATGCTGGAATGTTTCCCATGATGGATTTTAGTATATTTAAGTTGTCATTAATTTGTGATAATTTAGTAAGTACATTTGTGGAATGGTGCATCAGGAACCTGGGATTAGGTGGAGATTAGATCTAATTGATGCTCAGTTTTATTCTTGTGTTCTCTAATTCCTTCATATGCCTAGATTCAGCCCACCCAACAAGATGGCAAGCCTTCTGAGATCAAGGCTTTGTTGCAGGCTTCTTTCCTTGTTGTTATAGCCCTTAGCAAAGTGCTGCACACAGAGCCTGTGCCCGGTAAGTTCTGATGGACTTGGGCTGACCTGCGTATTGGAAGCAGACCCAGCAAAGCCTATGGACTATCTCAGTTCATAGTTCCTTGCCTAATCACTCTGTTTTCCAGCACTTTGTAGGGTGATGAAAAGGACCAAGAGAGAGGAGTTCTAGAAAATGTTCCAATTCCTTCATGTTCTACTGGAGCCTACATTCCAAGTGCCGAAACTCTTTAGGTAGAATGAGCCCTTCTATTTTCTATAGGCTTTTCCTGAGGCATGAACTTTAGGCTACGAGAAAGTAGAACAGATGGAAGACTGTCTTCCCCTGGGTTGTCAGGAGAAGGCATTATTTGTGTCTTTCCATGCTTGAAGGGGTGCTTTGGACTCAATATGTCTGTTCTTATTACACTAACCTGATTTCCCTATGGCTGCATTTAGTTTGATAGAAATTTCTCCAAAGGCCACAGTCATCTCTAGGATACTTAGTTCCCTTCCTGGCTGATATTTTTAAAAATCTGTCCTAATTTTTAAGAACTATTTCTGTCATTTCATCAGCTAGAGGATCTGTAGTCAACTGCCCATTTCAACATGCAGCATTGTGTCATGCTATGCACATTTTTGTTCATATTGAATATTGGCTATTTCTTAACTGAGATCCTGAGATGTTAAGTTAGTACATTTCAATAGTTCTGACTTAGTTTGGAATTAGGTATTTACTGAAAGTAGTTGGTGGAAAAGTCTCTCCCCCCCACATCCCAGCCTTTCTTTCAGTTTTGGACTCTGACCTTCATAAGGAAGATAGATTTAATGTGTGTGGTCAAGATGGGGATTAAAAAAGAAAAACAATTATGGACTTTGAAAAACATGTGTAGAGTGCTGACAAACTAAGTAAGTTTCCAGACCCCACTTGGGCTACCTGCTGTCAGGTATACCAAGGTAGAATGTATAGGTGCATGTATGTGTGTCTGTGTGTAGGAGATGGAAGAAATGAGAAATCCCTGAAAAGAATATTGTGGAAGATCCTGAAAGCATATCAGATAGTAATTGTGTATAGTCACTAATGGGAACAGGTTTGTTCTGCAAGCTGAAATCAGAATCCTTAGGTAATCAGATCTAGTGCTCTGGGGCCTCCCGTGACACAGTGATTATTGTAGGCTATACCAAAAAACAATGGGATATTTGATTCTTTCCCCTTTCTCTTCTATCAGGGCTGGCCAGCTTCCCAAAATTTGTGGGGAGAGGGAGGAGACTATGAGTTTCAGAATGTTTTTCCTCTCGGGTTGGGCCTCATGTCTCAGATCTTCTGATAGGAGATCATATGTCTACTATCTTATGTCACATAACATACATGTCTCTCCCTTTGTACGTGTATTTGCTCTTCAATCTCAGATTGAACTGGCTATGATTCTTGGGTTTATTAAATTCAGGTCTACAAGATAACTCTGTGGGTGTTTTTGATCAGGTAGTTAGAGGCTATAAGCTCAAATGCTTGGGGTGGTTCAAGCTGACAGCACGAATATGAAATAGTCTGTAGCAAGCTGAAATACCTATTTTCCTTCTAACAGGGGATCTACTAGTCAGCTTCAGACAATGTAGGCTGGACAAGGTGGGTAGATCTTCTAATTTTTCAAGAAAAGTCAGAAATCCAGATCTTAAAAAAATATTTGTAATTTCCTGTTTTTTAATGTTTGTAAATAATTTAAATAAAAAAAATCACTTTGCATTCCAACTATTTGAGGGCCAAATAAAACAAATCTGCAGGTTTCATTCAGCTCCCAGCTCTAGGCCTGCCAGTTGAAGTGATTTTCTGTGGAGAAAAATCCAAAAATGCCCAAGTCACTTCAAGTGATGTGGGATTGTATTGTAAGAATACGTGTGCCAATAAGATAAACAAGGCAAGACTTTTTTCAACCATGCAACGTGTGACAAGAAGATAAACAAGCTTTTTTTCAACCGTGTTTCAACAAGGGCTCATAGAAACCCAGAAGCTCTGTAAACATTCTAGGTGAAAGGATGAACAGAAATAGCACATGGCTGGTAGTTACTAAGAATTAGAAGGTCTTTATCACCAGTGGTGACATAACTTATGTAACTCAACTGGTAGCGTGTTTCATCATAACTGCCTCTGACATGCATTAACTTCTCTGGTATTTGTAAAATTCTTGACAGGGTCTCAGGGCTTCCAGGGTGCTCCTAGCCTGTAACAAGTTGGCCTTCATTACTTTAGTTACGCCCACACAGAATGAACCTGTTCCCATTAGTGACTATACACAATTACTATCTGATATGCTTTCAGGCTTCCACAATATTCTTTTCAGGGGTTTCTCATTTCTTCCACCATCTCCTCCGAGTAGGGGAAGGTCATTTTCCTTGTGGCAAGAGCATTGTTAGAGCAGCAGAAGAGGTGCTGATAGGTCAGGGTGTGTTTGGAAGTCATGCCCATGCTCTTCTCTATGACAGAATGTATGGGCTGCCTCTCCATCAGCCATCCTTCCTTCCTTGCTAACGATATTCAACTTTGTTCAGTTATCAGGCAACGTATGCATCTCAGGGAAAGCTGGTCCCAACCCAGAGCAGGGTGGATCTTGATTGTATTAGAGCTATCAGGACAAGAACATTTTCCTTGTCAGAGATTCACTTAGGAACTAGAATGTGTAGGGATTCTGAGCAACAAGACTAAAGGAAAGGCCAAGGGGAATTTTCCTTCTAATGAGAAGAGTTCAAGGCAGAAGATAGACCCTCTTTGGAACATACTGTTGCATCTTTATACAGCACTTAGAACTTTGGCAGCCAGTTTGTAACTAAGGAAGATAAATGTGTGGATAAAAATCAACCTATAGAGGAAGGAAAAGTAGAAAATTGGAACAATAAAATCCTCTAATGTCTTAATGATGTGACTGAATAGTGAGTTAACCAACCATGAAACTGTTCTACTTTTGAACTGAACTGTTCCAGTAGGTGCTACATTCTCCTTTTTGTTGATGATGTTCATGGTTGGGTTTTCTGTTGTTTTCAGTTTAAAGCAGCCTGATGTATTATCAATTATTATTTCCCTTGGAATATTGAAATAACCCAGCTTTCCCTGAAGATTAGATTTTGTCTTCAATGGGTTTATTGGAAGCAGCCTCTGAATTTTAATGTTGCCCTTTATGTTCAAAGCAGCCTTAGCAGGTTACAACTGTGTATGTGTGGCGGAACCTGCTGAAGATTGCAGATGTGATCAGCAGTCTCACTGGCGGGGGAGGAGAGCTATTGTGGGCATCTGTGGTGGGCTGGCTGCTTGTGCCCTTGTGCCCAGTATCCTATCCTTAGGTATACTCCCTGCAGACTCAGGCACGGCCTTAGGTTTAAGTCCCCATGCTCATTCAACTGCAAATAATCTAAGTGTGTACGAAGTTGCCTTTTGCTGTGATCACTATTTGCAAGCCCAGGGCAGACCCCTGGGGCACTGTCTACTAGATTCCCCAGCTCCCTGCAGATCTCTACTATCCTCTCTTGGTGTTTTTCCAGCCCCACCTTCCAAGTCTCTTCTCTATTCAAATATTTGCTGCTGCTGTCCTTTATATGTCCCTCCTGCCTTTGTTGACTGCATGTTTCTCCCCATCGCTGCTACCCAAGAGGAAACAGCTAGCCAGATTGTGTTAATGGATGTTGGAGACGACAGACTAGAAAACCAGGATCTTTTTACTCTTTATTTACTTGTATGGGACTTGGGAACACCATTGTTTAGTGAGTGCATGCAGATTCCCAGAAGCACATGGGACTCAAATACATTCCATTTATTCTCTTTTTTTTTGGTTCCCGAATTTTTGCTGCCGAATTTCTCTTTCCCCCCTTTTGACCCGTAGTGGGCATTTTTTTGCTCAGTCAGCCTTTTCTTTCCCTCAAAATTGAACGTCCTCTTACTTTCTCTTTCCCACTCTTGGCTGCTCACAACTAGCTCCTTTATCCCATAATTGCTCTTTTTCTGTCTTTTCACCAGAGCGCTGTTATTTTTCTTCCAGTCTCATCTGTGTGTGCACCTGGAATTTCAGTGCCTTCCTGAAGCTCTCCTGACTTAATTTTGGGAAACTGCCATGTATCAGTCTTCTACATATAGTGCTTACCTTCCACCCGGATAGCTACCAGCTCCTCAGTTCTCACATAAACATCATGAAAGACATTAAAACCACCTTGGAAATTGTTTTCCTTGTTAAAGTATTAGACTGAAAGATTTTGTGTTCTTTTATGCAACTGCAGCTTTTATGGTAAGAAATAACCTGCTTATTTTGTAAGGAACAGGTAAGTACCCTAGCTACTATCACGGTGAACTTCCCGAAATTTTTCTTCATTGACCTGAATTTTATCAATTCTATCACTCCTCATCATTTCAGTATGAAAGAAAAGAACATTTCATCTGGCATAAAACATGCATGTATGTGAGAAGAGAGGGCCAACATGGAATACAGGGTGTTGTTGGTTTTGACCTTCAGATTGAAGTATGCCCATGAACTAACATCTCAAAATGTTGTTTTCCAAATGGACATACACGTTTTTGTTTTTATATATGTAAAATAAGAACAGGGGGAAAATATTTAATCCATGCTGAAATAACAAAGTGTTTTTATTTTTAACATTTGTTACAGGGCAATTTTGCCCTACTGAGCTGGAGCCAAAATACAGCTAGGATGGACAATATTTCCCCTTCAAGTCTCTTCTGGCTTTGCACCCATTTTTATCACTAATGTGTATCATTTTGTCTGTGTTGGTCAAACCTCCAGTGCCCTGGGAAGGAGGATCGATAGGATTAGTTGAGAGCAGGGCCTGCGAGGTGAGTGGTGGAGGAGAGATACAGAACCTCGTGGAAGGTGCTAGACACCCTTGGTTAGAGGGGTGAGACCAGAAACAGAAGAACTGGCCTTGTGAGACCTGGAGGCATTCCCAGCAGGAGGTAAGAAGAGGAACCTGCAAAGCCTCTACCCACGAGTGACTTTGGGACTCTCGGCACAATCAAAGCTGCTTAGAAAAGCATAGCAGGGCTGGCTGGAGGTTGACCTCACTGCCTCTTGCAGAGTCTGCTCAGTTGTGGTACCCAATGAACCAGGGGCTCTAGGGGTGTCAGCAGTCTGCATGCTTGGCACAGATCCTAGCTCCCTCTGTGGGCACTGTCTGCACCAGCAAGGATATGGCTTTGTCCTCAAGAGCGCAGAGGAATGGAGATGCTGATGGAAGGTGGTGCAGGGAGGCAGGCTGGGCAGAGAAGCCGTTGAACATGAATGTTTGCTCAAGAAAAAACCAACCAACCAGCCTATATGTGATAGTGGCATGTTGCACCTCTTTCAGGTTTGTAGAAATAAAAGTACATAAAGGTTAAATGCATTTCCAAGAGTTCTTATCACAGAGTCAGAATTGCAATCTGGATCCCTTGCTCCTCCAGTTTCTGGCTTAGTCATAGCAAGTGTGGTTATTTCTTAGAATGAATTTCCATGGATTAACATGGTTGTGCTGGGAGTGAGCATGCCTGTAAGATGCACCAGAGGCTTCTGGAATGGAGCAGAGAATGGGTACAAGATGGAGGGCATAGTTGGCCACTGCCAGCATGGCCCAGTGTGGTGTCCCCAGAGGATAATGGCCAATGTGTAGTGCTTTTCTGGCAACAGGTGACACTGCCCCGAAGCAGTTTGGTCTCTGTTTGAGAAGCAGACCACATTTAATACAATGGAGCAGCAATCACTGTATCTTGAGATCTGCCATCGATACCACATGGTGACAAGGAGAGGACTTGTGGGGAATACTCAGGCCAACCCCAAGGTGCAGTTGATATCTATCATACACCTGGAGTTCCTCAAGTTGCTACAGGAAGGCAGACCTTAATAGTTTCAGGTGAGAACTCCTGAGTTCTATCCTTGGGTTCAAAGCCTAGCTCTACTACTTTATAAGCTGGGTAGCCCTGGGCAAATTGTTTAATGGCTCTTGGTTTCACGTTTCCTGGTGTAAAATGGACAGAGTACTAGTACCTCTGTTTTGGAGTTACTGTGCAGATGAACTGAAAAAAATTATTATGGTAATACGAATTACCAGACACATGTTAAGTACCTGATCGATGTTAAATGCTGTTTTAAGTCTCAGTCAAGGGTTTTGGAGATCTTTCCCTGTGACTTGAAAATCTGAATCTGGTATGTTAGGATACATTGTTTCTACTCCATCCCTAAAGGAACAGGGTTGTAGACCGAGTGGAAAGCTTACTTGAACGACCACCTGACAAGGGAGGGGGCCCCGGATACATCCGGATCCCAGTGCTCTTGTGTGGGGCCTGCTGGGCTCTGCTGTCAGGTGGCGTGACTAGTCTGGCCCCTGGCCCCTGAGACTCGCCTGTGAAGTTGGAGTAGACCTGCCTGTGCTTTGTCCTTTGGCGTGTCCAGGACCCAGTGCTCCTTTTTGCTGACTCAGGCCAGCTGGTATGGCATACTTATCTGAATTTCACATCAGCCTTCATCTGATTCTGGGCTGCGGTTGAACACTTGTTACTCACAGTGATGGTCTCTGCTTCCCCACTCAGTGGCCTTCCTAGTCCTCCATGGTATATGTGGTGACAGTTAGGCCCCAGCCAGGGGAAGCTCAGAAAATCACTGAGGCCCACTTCCACCTAAACCCCATGCATCATCGGCTTTAACCTGCTCTACCTGTTTCTTGAAGGAGCAAGGCCACTCTGTGGAGCAGGTCCCTCCCTGAGTTCCAAATGGGGAAAGAGGGGCAAGCCTTCTCTCTGTCTGTTTTCCTTTCAATCGGTTTAACACTGACTTCCTGAATAAAAGTGCCATAGGGGCAAACCAGAACACACGTGCCTTTGTCTCTCTATTCCTGTGTTCTCAACTCAAAGGTGATAGGATCATGTGCAAGGTCAGAAGTAAAAGTGTCCCCTTTTCCCATCTCCAATGGTATGTATTTGGGAATGGAGGGAAAATGGTGTTTGAGCAGTATGGACCCAGAAACCAGGCTATGGAAAATTCTTTCAATCAATCAATGGGTAAAATTGTAAAGAGAGGATTTTGTCCTTATCAGTGATGATTAAAATTATGTAATTTCTCTCCTGTCAAGAATCTGTTGCAAAATGCAGCCTATACAATTATAAAGACCCCATGCAATTTTAATTCAAAGAAAATTTAAAATCAGTCAATGAAAAGGAAACCTGATATGCCTTGAAATCTTAAGCTCCTACACAGGAGAGACCTGATGGAGATTTCCCCAAATTTAACAATAATTTTAAAAATTTACACATCAATAATAAAGTGTTGCAAGGCTGAGGCTTCTCTAAACTACTAATAAATAAAAACTCTATTAACTATGCAAGAAGAAAGACTAAATTGTCTATTTTCTCTTTGGAAAATGATATCTGAAAAATTGGTATAATAGGAAGAGCCAAAGATTATTCAGGCAACAAAGTGAGAAAAAAGGACTAGAGAAGTATGCCATGAAGTTAATCAGCAAAAACATGGTATTTCTGTATATTTGTGGTGTTAGTTTTATCAAATTTGATTTCTTTTTTCATTCTAAATAAGTATTTATGTTGAGATCTAATTTTGATTCATAATTGTTTTCTTAAATAAATTCCCCACGTTTGTAGATGTTTTAGGTCCCACACATCCTGGATCTTCTCCTGATGGGAGCTGCATGGCCAATAGTCTGATTTACAAGAGCCACTGATGGGTATTTGCAGGCCTATAGGAACATGTCCTGTGGGTGAATGCTATTTTTCATTTGTATTTCTGTGAAAACAAGACAAGAAGAGCAAAAAATTAAGAACCACTGCTCTAGACAGTGGAAGCAAACAAGTAATTTTAGAAAAAGTGATTACCACTCTCTTGACTTCAGTGTTTATTACTGCTATGTATTTGTTTACTCTTTTACTGCAAAATATGTTTATGCATTGATATTATGCCATGTGCATGTGTTCTAGTTATCTATTGCTACATAACAAATAACCCCAAAACATAGTCTCTTCAAAATAACAATCACTTCATTGTGTCTTATGATATCTCACCTTCTTGGAGGGTGATCGGACAAGCTTGAAAGATAAAAATATTTGCCAGGCAGATCAGGTGACAATGGCATTATCTCAGCTTAAGCAAAGAACTGTTGTGGGAAATAGAAAGAAGGAACTCACACTCCGAGCATTTATACATGAAGTCCGACAAGAATATTGAGGGAAATGAGAAGCAGCACGGGGCTTGGGTAAAGCATTTGAAGCGAAGTGCAGATTTAACTGTTAGAATATGATGACACTACTCTAGTGGCAGTGAATCTAAGGACTAAATAGGTTACAAGGACAATTAATTCTAAGGGCATTGTCATGCTGGAGTGTTCTGCCTGCCAGCTAGCCAGCCACTTTCTGGGAGCTTGGAATTAAGCTTGGGTGTAAGACAGAGGCTGCTCTCCAGTTACAAATAAAACATGTTAATTATAATAAGGCCAATGTAGATACTGTCTTAATCTTAAAAGAAGCTGAGATATGCAGTTCCTTCTGTGAAACACGGATTTCCTACTGATTTCAAAGGCATTCCTGAGGGCAGGGGAGGGACGGGAGGATGTTAGGTGTGCCTGGATAGGGTGTTTGGGGGTGGCTATCATTTACTACACTGTTCTCAGAGGAGTTGAAAGCACATGGCAGTGTTTGCTTCAAGCTACAAGCACATTTTCAGTATCATGGTGGCTACACTCAGCCCTCATTATTATTTTTGAAAAAGTGTTATAGAATATGATATGGTTCCTAAAGAGTTCCTGCCAGTGTTCTTTTATATGCTGATTTTAATTTAAAAACCAGTCTCTATCTACTTTTCCAAATGTACTCAAGCAAGTTCAGTTCACGGGTTTGGATTTTTGTTGCTCCCACTGCTAAACCATTTTAGTGACTACAAGATACCTATGAATCCCATAGAGGTCAGTCATCAAACAGATGCTCCCGTTGCATCTAGGAGTTTGTCACAGTGCTTCCTGGGTGGATTTGGCCTGGACTTTGCATGGTGTCTACCTCTACCCCAGCTGTCTCATGGACATTTGGAAGGTGTTTCCAGCTGCTTACTGGTCTGAATATATGGCTTATGATTAAAGAGTTTTCAGTGCCTGGCCTCAAGACCAGTATGTGATCCAGAAATACATGGTTAAGGACATAGGCTCTGGGAGTAGACAGAACTGCATGTCAATCTCAGCTATTGAATTTACTAGTCATGTGGCTTTGAACAATTATGTAACCTTCTGAAGCCCAGGTTTCTTCTGTAAAGGTCAATGATGCCAATAATCCTTGCCTCATAGAGGTATTTTGTAGATCAAATGAAATTATGAGTAGGTGTTATTATTATTAATTATGCTCCTGCTTTTCAGTCTCTTCTTAGATGTGAAAGAGCTGCTTCATTGGAGCAATAATTATGATGGCTATCATTTATTGCCATGTGCCAGCCACTAGGCTAAACACTTTATCTACATTATCTGTAATCATGACAAAAATGCTAGGAAGAGACCTTTATTTTAGAGCAAAGGAAACTGAGGGTCAGAGAGGCTAATTAACTTACACAAGGTCATAAAACCCAGCAGCAGAGCTGGGCTCTGAACTCCAAAGTCGGTGTTCTTTTCACTAAGCCACACTGAGGTTAATGTATTCCAGTCATTTTTTCTTGGATCAATATGGGTTGGAGGGGTCATTATTTCCCTCTTGGCATTCATGAGGGACAGTTGTCCCTTGCTATAGAGAAAGATGGACACCTAATATTAAGCAGCAAGCCCAGATGGAAACCCATCTGTTCACAGTGTTCCATATGGAGCAACTGCCTTTCAAGATGCCCGTAATTCTCAATATGAGACAAATACGGTGGTGTCACAGAGGCATTCACCCATGTCCAGGATCCTACAAGTACTAGCCCCGAGGAATCTTTGATGTTCTTGTCTTGATCTCTCTTAGAGATTATAACCCAACAACGCTGGCTCATCAGCTTTGGATATAAATAAAATCTCCCTGCCAATCAATAAGCCAGAGTCTCTATTCTTGTCTACTTCTACTCCATCAGCAAGTGTTGATTTCCCTCTTTCTCTGCAAAAGATGTCCTATCTGGCCCTTCCCTCAAAATGTTTTCTTTGAGAGCCTCGTGTGTGGCAAGTCCATTTGTTAGCCACAATTAATTTCTGGGATTAATCAGGGACCACTACCCAGTGAGAGGAGCATGCAGAGTCCACTCAGACGTGCCAGTGATTGGGTCAATCTCACTGTTTCCTAGTTTTCCCAGTGCTGCCAGACCCCAGGCCAATTCCCCAGCCTTGTTTTTCTTTTGTCAGCTGGGCCATGAAGCAATTCTGCCTGTGCCCAGAAATCCAAGTAGTCTCAGAGCAATGGCTCATTCAACTTCTGTCAGTCATTCTTGCTCAAGAAAGCACACATTTTTGCATGAAAGACCAGTAGTTTGTGAGCACGGTATAGCTTCCAGTATACTTCTAGAAAACACATCCCTGAAAAGTTAACAAGGTCTACAGAGATGCAGTTGCTCCAACACAGATAACTTTTTTCATTCTCAGAGAGTAATGTATCTCATTTTTGCTATAGGCTCAATACTTCATATCCAACAAGTCAACACCTTTTCTATTGTAGTCACTATATTTGTTTACCTGTTCTCCAACCCTAATTCTACCCCATCCACCTGATGTCCCCTAAATCAAGGGAATAGTTTCCACTAACGGATATCCAAATCTCAACCTCTTACTGAGAGAAACATTCCTCCAGTCTTACACCTTTTCTGTGAAAGTTTAAAAGATAGGAGGGTCAGTACTCATACGCTTGGTACCCTGTGTTTTCCTTCCATAGAAGACTCAGAAAGAAAGACTGTGTCCCTGAGGTACTACAGTGGAAGGTTTTCTTAAGAATCATTGCCTTTTCTCTGGGAATCCTCCCCCTCCTTTTTTTTTAAGTAAGGGTTTGACTCATCTTGATTCAGCTGTAGTAACTATAGACTGGGGAGGGAGTGGGTGGGAGGGCCAAGATCGCAGAATACCAAAAAGAGAAAAGCATATTGAAGGTAAAGAAAGGAAACCAAAAGGAAATGGGGGAGTGTCCCAGACTGATGGAACTGGATTCTTCAAAGGTCAAGGCAGAGTGAGGGAAACCATAAGGGCTCTGTTACATTCAAGGCGTTTGGAATCTTCCAGAAGAATGCCTACGTTACCCAGTAGAAAGTGAAGTAATTTCTCACCATGAAACATCATGGGTTGGTATGGACTTCAGTAGCTGTTTTTGTGGACAATATTAACTTTAATTAGCAAATGGTCTATGCTGTCCTGTTTGTGAACTGTTTATTTCTACGTGTCTTGGCAATTTTTTAGTGTGTAAATCTTTGTGTAATAATCCTTTTAAAGCTTTCTCTTTTTTTTTTTTACTACTATATTCTTCAGGCCAATAATAAAACAGAAAATGTCCTGACAAAGCGAGCTTTTCAAACTTGTGTCACAAAGACATAAACAGCATGCAATTAACAAGATGCAATTAATGACAAAGAGCTCGCCATTAATATGAAGGAGTGGGGGGGAAGGGAAATCATTCTCTGCATTGTGGTGGTGGTTCAGGTCCCAGAACTAGAACCTTAGTTACCCAAAGAATATTGCAAAGAACATGGAAATGGTAATTTCCTTAGTTTTGTGTGATAACTGGAAAATCCTGATTCTGTTTAAATTTATTTGGATTGAGTCTGCAGCTTCTCTGGAAATCAACTTAATTCTTCCTTTCTGACTTTTCAGAGATATTAAGCAATTTCCAGAGCTCCCGTGAGGAAAAAGGAAAAGTGAGTAATTATTAGGAAGAATAGGGCAGATGGGAAAGCAAGTTCTCCAGTTATCCCATCCAAGTACTAATCAGGTCAGGCCTTGCTTCGCTTCAGAGATCAGACAAGATTGGGCATGTTCAGAGTGGTATGGCTATAGACCGCCAGTTCTCTTTTGGGAGGTAGACCTAGAGAGTAGTGATAACATTTTCATAACCATACATCTAAATGCATGATTTCATATGTAATGGGAGATTATGTCTGAAACCAGAATCAGTTGGGAAATTTGGACTGTGTGGTTGGAGAATACGCTGAGTTTTCCTTCTGTTCAAGAGACATAAACTATGAAGAATATCCCAAGATATTTTAGCAGTAGTCTATATAAAAGGAACCAACTGTAAATCAGAAATGAACTTTGAGAGACTCTAGATCATTAGTTGCCCTGTTTAAAAATTTTCTAGTTTTACTAACTTGTGCCATTATTTTCTAAGCTTTCTTTCTGGAAGGAAGTTGTGGACATTAGAATAACTTAAATCCTTCTTCCTGAAATCTAGGCCTCTTCTATTCTCTATCCCAGAAATTTGTTAGATGCCCAAATGAGCCACTTGCAAAATAATTTTAAAAATTATAGACAATATCGCAGTTCTCCAGAAATTACATAAAATAGAGAATAAATAGGACCCCCATATCATCCTATACCTTCCTTTACCTCCTTCCAGTTTTTTTTATGTCCACACATGTCTTCATATGGTTGTAATGAACTGTTTTCCTGCTTGACATTATAAAAATTTTCCTAATTGCTACATGGCAAATAATGGTTATTTTTAATAACTGCAAACAAATACACAGAGTATAAGTTTTGACTGATCCAATCAAAAAGATTTTTGTTCTTTAAAAGAAACAGTTCTTTTAAAAATTACATTTTTTAAAACTAAAACAGTTTCATTTTGGTAATACTTCCAAAATTACAGAAAAGCTTGAAGAATAAGAATAAAACATTGACCAGCTATGTACTCTTTATCTTGATTCACTGTTATTAACATTTTGCCCCATTTGCTTTCTCTCTCTCAGTAATGTTTTTCTAAACTATCTGAGAGGAAGTTTCATACATCCTGGCCCTTCACCCTAAGATACTAGATTATGTATTCTATAAAAATAAGAGTACACTTAAAAAAAAAGAATTTATTTTGGTATCATTAATCTACAATTACATGTGCAATGTTATGGTGATTACACTACCCCCTTCATCAGGTCCCTCCCACCAACCCCATTACACTCACTCTCCATCAGCCTGGTGAGATGCTATAGAGTTACTACTTGTCTTCTCTGTGTTGTACAGCCCTCCCCATGCCCCCCAACATTACATCTGCTAATCGTAATGCCCCCTTTTCACCCTTGTTCCTCCCTTCCCACCCATCCTCCCCAGTCCCTTTCCCTTTGGTAACTATTAGTCCATTCTTGGGTTCTGTGAGTCTGCTGCTGTTTTGTTCCTTCAGTTTTTTTCTTTGTTCTTATACTCCACAGATGAGTGAAATCATTTGATACTTGCCTTTTTCGTCTTGGCTTATTTCACTGAGCATAATACTCTCTAGCTCCATCCATGTTGTTGCAATTTGTTTTCTTCTTATGGCTGAATATTATTCCACTGTGTATATGTACCACCTCTTTATTCATTCATCTACTGATGGACACTTAGGTTGCTTCCATTTCTTGGCTATTGTAAATAGTACTGCAGTAAACATAGGGGTGCATCTGTCTTTTTCAAATTGGGCTGCTGCATTCTTAGGGTAAATTCCTAGGAGTGGGATTCCTGGGTCAAATGGTAGTTCTATTTTTAGTTTTTTGAGGAACCTCCATACTGCTTTCCACAATGGTTGAACTAATTTGCAGTCCCACCAGCAGTGTAGGAGGGTTCCCTTTTCTGCACATCCTTGCCAACATTTGTTGTTGTTTGTGTTTTGGATGTTGGCCATCCTCACTGGTGTGAGGTGATATCTCATTGTGGTTTTAATCTGCATTTCTCTGATAATTAGTGATGTGGAACATCTTTTCATGTGCCTGCTGGCCATCTGAATTTCTTCTTTGGAGAGGTGTCTATTCATGTCCTCTGCCCATTTCTTAACTGGATTATTTACTTTATGTTTGTTGAGGTGCGTGACTTCTTTATATATTTTGGACGTCAAACCCTTATTGGATATGTCATTTATGAATATATTCTCCCATACTGTAGGATGTCTTTTTGTTCTACTGATGGTGTCCTTTGCTGTACAGAAGCTTTTCAGCTTGATATAGTCCCACTTGTTCATTTTTGCTTTTGTTTCCCTTGCTTGTGGAGATATGTTCATAAAGAAGTCGCTCATGTTTATGTCCAAGAGATTTTTGCCTATATTTTTTTCTAAGAGTTTTATGGTTTCATGACTTCCATTCAGGTCTTTCATCCATTTTGAGTTTACGTTTGTGTATGGGGTTAGGCAGTAGTCCAGTTTCATTCTCTTACATGTAGCTGTCCAGTTTTCCAACACCAGTTGTTGAAGAGGCTGTCATCTCCCCATTGTATATCCAAGGCTCTTTTATCAAATATTAATTGACTGTATATGTTTGGGTTAATGTTTGGATTTTCTATTCTGTTCCACTGGTCTGTGGGTCTGTTTTTGTGCCAATACGAAATTATCTTGATTACTGTGGCTTTGTAGTAGAGCTTGAAGTCAGGGAGCGTAATTCCCCCTCTTTTATTCCTCCTTCTCAGGATTGCTTTGGCTATTCGGGGTCTTTTGTGGTTCCAGATGAATTTTAGAATCATTTGTTCCAGTTCACTGAAGAAAGATGTTGGTATTTTGATAGGGATTGCGTTGAATCTGTAGATTGCTTTAGGTAGTATAGCCATTTTGACAATATTTATTCTACCTAGCCCAGAGCATGGGATGAATTTCCATTTGTTAGTGTCCCCTTTAATTTCTCTTAGGAGTGTCATGTAGTTTTCAGGGTATAGGTCTTTCACTTCCTTCGTTAGGTTTATTCCTAGATATTTTATGCTTTTTGATGCAATTGTGAATGGAATTGTTTTTCCGATTTCTCTTTCTGTTAGTTCATCATTATTGTATAGGAAAGCAGCAGATTTCTGTATGTTAATTTTGTATCCTGCAACTTTGCTGAATTCAGATATTAGTTCTAGTAGTTTTGGAATGGAATCTTTAGGGTTTTTTATGTACAGTATCATGTCATCTGCAAATAGTGACAATTTGACTTCTTCTTTACCATTCTGGATGCCTTGTATTTCTTTGTTTTGTCTGATTGCCATGGCTAGGACCTCCAGTACTATGTTGAATAACAGTGGAGAGAGTGGGCATCCCTGTCTTGTTCCTGATCTTAGATGAAAAGCTTTCAGCTTCTCGCTGTTAAGTATGATGTTAGCTGTGGGTTTGTCATATATGGCCTTTATGATGTTGAGGTACTTGCCCTCTATACCCATTTTGTTGAGAGTTTTAATCATGATGCATGCGGAATTTTGCCAAATGCTTTTTCAGCATCTATGGAGATGATCATGTGGTTTTTGTTCTTCTTTTTGTTGATGTGGTGGATGATGTTGATGGATTTTCGAATGTTGTACCATCCTTGTATCCCTGGGATGAATCCCACTTGATCATGGTGTATGATCCTCTTGATGTATTTTTGAATTCGGTTTGCTAATATTTTGTTGAGTATTTTTGCATCTATGTTCATCAGGGATATTGGTCTGTAATTTTCTTTTTTGGTGAGGTCTTTGCCCTAGTTTTGGCATTAGAGTGATGCTGGCTTCATAGAATGAGTTTGGAAGTATTCCCTCCTCTTCTATTTTTTGGAAAACTTTAAGGAGAATGGGTGTTATTTCTTCTCTATATGTCTGGTAGAATTCAGAGGTGGATCCATCTCGTCCGGGGGTTTTGTTCTTGGGTATTTTTTTGATTACCAATTCAATTTCGTTGCTGGTGATTGGTCTGTTTAGTTTTTCTGTTTCTTGTTTGGTCAGTTTTGGAAGGTTGTATTTTTCTAAGAAGTTGTCCATTTCTTCTAGGTTTTCCAGCTTGTTAGCATATAGATTCTCATAATATTCTTGTATAATTCTTTGTATTTCTGTGGGGTCTGTTATTTTTCCTTTCTCATTTCTGATTCTGTTTATGTGTGTAGATTCTCTTAATAAGTCTGGCTAGGGGTTTATCTATTTTGTTTATTTTTTCAAAGAACCAGCTGTTGGTTTCATTGATTTTTTCTATTGTTTTATTCTTCTCAATTTCATTTATTTCTTCTCTGATCTTTATTATGTCCCTCCTTCTGGTGACTTTGGGCCTCATTTGTTCTTCTTTTTCCAATTTCAGTAATTGTGTCTTTAGACCATTCATTTGGGAATGGTCTTCCTTCTTTAAATAGGCCTGGATTGCAATATACTTTCCTCTTAGAACTGCCTTTGCTGCGTCCCAGAAAAGTTGTGGCTTTGTGTTGTTGTTGTCATTAGTCTCCATATATTCTTTGATTTCTGTTTTGATGTGGACATTAACCCATTGATTAATTAGGAGAATGTTGTTAAGTCTCCATGTATTTGTGAGCCTTTTTGATTTCTTTCTAAAATATATTTCTAGTTTTATACCTTTGTGATCTGAGAAGTTGGTTGGTAGAATTTCAATATTTTTACTTTACTGAAGTTCTTTTTGTGGCCTAGTATGTGGTCTATTCTGAAAAATGTTCCATGTGCACTTGAGAAGAATGTGTATTCTGCTGCTTTTGGGTGTAGAGTTCTGTAGATGTCTGTTAGGTCCATGTGTTCTAGTGTGTTGTTCAGTGCCTCTGTGTCTTTACTTATTTTCTGTCTGGTTGATCTGTCCTTTGGAGTGAGTGGTGTGTTGAAGTCACCTAAAATGAATGCATTGCTGTCTATTTCCTCCTTTAATTTTGTTAGTATTTGTTTCACATATGCCAGCACTCCCGTATTGGATGCATATATATTTATAATGGTTATATCCTCTTGTTGGATTGACCCCTTTATCATTATGTAATGTCCTTCTTTATCTCTTGCTACTTTCTTCGTTTTGATATTTATTTTGTTTGATACAAGTACTGCAACACCTGCTTTTTTCTCTTTGTTGTTTGCATGACATATCTTTTTCCATCCCTTCACTTTTAGTCTGTGTATATCTTTGCATTTGAGGTGAGTTTCTTGTAGGCAGCATATAGATGGGTCTTGCTTTTTTATCCATTCTGTTACTCTGTGTCTTTTGATTGGTGCATTCAGTCCATTTACATTTAGGGTGATTATCGAAAGATATGTACTTATTGCCATTGCTGGCTTTAGATTTGTGGTTACCAAAGGGTTCAAAGGTTGCTTCTTTACTATCTAACAATCTCACTTAACTTTCTTGTTAAGTTATTGTAAACACAGTCTGATGTTTCTTTATTTCTCTCCCTTCTTATTCTTCCTCCTCCGTTGTTTATATACTAGGTGTTTTATTCTTTGCCTTTAGTTAGTATTTGGATGGTCTGCTTTCTTTGCTATGATTTTATTTTCTCTGGTGACATATTTTTAGCCTTAGGAGTGCTTCCCTCTAGAGCAGTTCCTTTAAGATGTCCTGTAGATGTGGTTTATGGGAGGCAAACTCTCTCAGCTTTCACTTGTCTGGAAACTGTTTAATCCCTCCGTCATATTTAAATGATAATCATGCTGGATACAATATTCTTGGTTCGAGGCCCTTCTGTTTCATTACGTTAAATATATCATGCCATTCTCTTCTGGCCTGTAAGGTTCCTGTTGAGAAGTCTGATGATAGTTTAATGGGTTTTCCTTTGTAGGTGATCTTTTTTCTCTCTCTATCTCCCTTTAATACTCTATCCTTATCTTTGATCTTTGCCATTTTAATTATTATGTGTCTTGGTGTTGTCTTCCTTGGGTCCCTTGTGTTGGGAGATCTGTGGGCTTCTGTGGACTGCGAGACTATTTCCTTCCCCAGCATGGGGACGTTTTCAGCAATTATTTCTTCAAAGACACTTTATATCCTTTTTTCTCTCTCTTCTTCCTCTAGTACTCGTATAATGCGAATATTGTTCCGTTTGGATTGGTCACACAGTTCTCTTAATATTCTTTCATTCCTAGAGATCCTTTTATCTCTCTCTGCCTCAGCTTCTCTGTATTCCTGTTCTCTGATTTCTATTCCATTAATAGTCTCTTGCATCTCGTCCAGTCTGCTGCCAAGCCCGTCGATGGCTTGTCTCATTTATGCATTGTTTTTCCTGACTTCCCTCTCTTCCTCCTTTAGCTCCTGCATATTTTTCTGTAGATCCATCAGCATGGTTATGACTTTTATTCTGAATTCTTTTTCAGGAAGATTGTACATTTCCATCTCTTCAGGCTCCCTGTCTGGTGTTGTCTGGGTGAGCTTGGTCTGTACCATATTCCTCTGTTTTTTCATAGCAATAGAAGTCGCTCCTGGAAGATGCCACATATGTCAGCTGGGCTCTTTAAGACTTAAAAAAAAAAAGACAGAAGAGAAGAAAAGAGAAAAAAGAAAGAAAAGAAAAGAAAGAAAGAAAAGAAAAGAAAGAAAGAAAAGAAAAGAAAGGAAAAAAAAAAGCCCACGGGGAGTAGATTCTGTAAGGACGCTGTAGGTGGTGCTGTTACTCCACTCTTCCGCAGCTGCGGCCGCGCTACCCCGCTGGGCCTTTTGCAGCTCTGGTCGGGGCAGGGACGAATGGGAAGCTGTTGTTCTCTGTGTGAAGTTTCAGTGCGGCTACTTTTTCCCAGTCGCCAACCAAGGGGGCTGAAATTCCCAGGACTCCCAGCCTGCTGGGCTGAGTGTGCTGGGACAATTGTAAGACCGCTGAAACAAGCGCACACTTTTCTTTTGTCCTGGGAGCTGGCTGCAAGGACCCGGGCACGTTCCAAATTCAAAACCTGCACCTTGTGTCTCTCCAATCTCCCCTACACCGCACGATGTGTGTCAGTGCTCCCGGCGCAGATCACCATGGCTGGTTATTTCGCAGGCCTGTACTTCCACTCCCTTCCGGCTCTGAATCCTCTCCCGCCAGTGCGCTGGGGTGGGGGAGTGCTCGGGTCCCGCCGGAATGCGGCTCCATCTTACCCGCCTTGTGGGGTGCCCTGTCCTCTCAGGTGCAGATGCAGGCTGTGTGCTGTCCTGTGTATTCTGGTCTCTCTTTTAGGAATAGTTGTATTTGCTGTATTTTCATAGATATATGTGGTTTTGGGAGGAGATTTCTGCCAATCTGGTCACACCGCCATCTTCCCGGAACTTCTTTAAGAGTATACTTTTATAAATTTCATACTGATAATGATAATTTTATCTAATCTACCATCTGTGTTCCAATTTCGTCAATTGACTCAACCACGTCCTTTATATCATTGCCCTTCTCCAGTACAGGATCCAGTCTAGAATCAGATATTGCAATTAGTTGTTCGGTGTCTTCAGACTCCTTTAATCTAGAACATTCCCATAGCCTCCTCTTGTCTGCTGTGGCCTTGATGCTTTTGAAGAATACATCCCCCTCTTTTGTTTTTTTAATGGAATGTTTCTTGTTTTAGGTTTGTCTTAGTTTCCTTCATGGTTAGTTTCATTCCAGACTGACATGCTGCATAAGTGATGCTGTGTTCCTCTCAGGGCATCATCTGTAAACACATCATGCCCATCAGTGATCTGCTTTCTCACTGGTGATATTAATTTTAATCACCTAGTCAAGGGTGGTGTCTAATTTCTGCATGGTATGGTTTCCATTTTTTTCCCTTGCAATTAATAAGCAAGTATGGAGAGAAATGTTCACATACAAATATTCTGCTCTTCTTCAAATCTTCTCCCCTTGATTTAGCATCCATCGATGATTCTTGTCTGAATCAATCTTTGTTATCATAGTTACAAATGATGACTCTCCAACTCTAGCACTGTCTCCACATTTGCCAGTCAACCCTTGGTCTTCTACTGTAAACAAGGGTCCTCCCTTCACATCTGTATCTATTATCTATCTATCTATCTGCCTATCTCAATCATGTCCCTGTTATCTATTTCATCTATCCATCTATCTAATTTATTGTTTGTAGAGACTCATAGACTCTTATTTTCCTAAAGATCTATAATTCATTATTGTCTTTGTTTTGGAGCTCAGATTGTTCCAGATTTGACCATCAGAAGCCCCTTCTGTGTCTGTTTGACATGCCCCATGATATTTTTGAGTAATTCCTTAATTTCTGCCACAAAATTGATGCTTATGGCTCACCTTGTACACCCCTGCATCAGCTCTGGAACCAGTGGTTTCTCCCTGGACTCCTGGTTCCTTTTAGTAGGGAATGGTATTAGAGACCAAGACTAGGTACTAGGTATGATCATTGTTACCTTGGTGGTTTTGCTTATAGGGCTTTTCTATGAACAGAACTAGGAAATAAATGTATTTATATGCATATGTGCACATCTGTAATACACACATACATATACATGCATATTTACACTTGCCTACACACATTTTAGAAATCTCTGGTTCATATCAATACCTCCTATTCAATCCATCCTATAGGAATTATCTGCCTTCCCCTTTTCATGATATCTGTCTTCTTCCCCATTCAGAACCCTGGCTCTCAACAATATCAACACATTTACTCATTTGTTCAGTTCTTATAGTACATCTAAAATAGATAATCTATAATGGAATTGCATTGCTCATACCTCTACAAATACAAGCCTACTAAAGAGAATTCAGGATTTGTTTGCTCTTCTTCTTCAACCCTGACCAAGACTGAGAAATACTGATAGTCTGATACTATGTTTGTAAATATACTTGACTCTCTTTTATTCCCCCTCTTCAGTATGGTTATGTTATTCATTTAAATATTGTTACTATCATTTGTTTGATTTGCTTTCAGTTTTAGTATCTCCTTCCCATCCTTGCTAATTTTTTACTTTTTGATCATGTGGAACATATTGCCAACAGTCAATACTATACAAAAAGTATACTCGGAGAAGTGTCACTCCATTATGTATTCCTTCTTATTCTCCTTACCCCCATTATTTGGAGGGAACAAATTTCATTGTTTGTGTTTAACCTGAATTTCTTTTTGAACAGATTAGTAGATTTATGTATGTTTTCTTCCCTCTCACACAAAACGCAGCATGCCATATAGGCTCTTTGGCGGTTTGTTTTTTCCATTTAAGAATATGTCTTGGGAAATCACATCATATCAGTTCATAGAGATCTTCCTATTCTTTTCTTTTCTTTTTTTACAGCTACAAAGTGCTCCATCATGGGTATTTATCATTTACTTATTAAGTGTTAAATAATATTATTTAACCAATCACCTACACTTGGATATTTAGTTTCCAGTATTTTGGAACTGCAAATAATGCTGCAGTGAATGAACTTGTGAAGGTGTATTTTTTCCATTATTGGTATTGTATCTTCAGGGTTAATGCCTGGAAGTGAGATTGGCAGGTCGAAGTGTAAATGCAAATGATGTTTGTTGGGTATTGCCAAATTCCTTTTGCATAGGGGTTATACCATTTTGTATTCTCAGTGAGAATGCAGTGTGTGAGAGTGCCTGTTTTTCCCACATCCTTGCCAACAGAGTGCAATCATAAGCTTTTGAATTTTTGTCAATCTGATGGGTGAGAAATGGTGCCTCAATGTTGTTTTAATTTGCATTTCTTTATCATGAGTGAAACTGAACTTTTTTTTGTATGTTTAAGGTTCATTTTTATAACCTTCTGTGAATTGTTTGTGGATATCTTTTGCCCATTTATTAACAGGATTTAAAAAATTTGAAGTTGTTTGTCAGAAATGGCTTTTAATACAATTTACAACTAACTAAATTTAATATAATTTGCATTAACTGAAGGCAGAATCCCAAAGTACCTGCTGTGGATAAGCTATGGAGTCTGACCTCCAGAAGTTGACAGTCTATAAGCTAACCCCTATTACAGTAGGTATGAATATAAGCTCTGGACCCAAATGCTAGTCCTGCACGTAGGCAAGCTTTTTACCTTGGTGCCTCTGTTTTTCCACCTGTAAGAATAGAATAACATTTTCCTGTTTGGATTGTTATAAGGGTGAAATGTCTTAACATATGTAAAGTACATTGAACCATGCCTGGAACAGGAAACAATCCGTACATGTTAGCTATTTTACAGTCAAGAAAATGCTCTCAATACACTGATTTGATCCCATAAGAATCCGGTTACATAGTCATTTATAAAAAATGAGGACATGGAAGTTTAGAAACATTAGGTAAATCAGTGGTAGAATCAGAATTATAACCCATTCATTAATTTATTCCACACAGATATTTTTTGAGACCCTGCTATGCAGTAGGCACTGAATTAGGAGCTGGAGGTATATCCTGAACAAGACAGGTCTTTGAGCTTCTGGAGCTTTCTTGTGGTGGAGGGGTTTGTGTGGGGTGTGGGAAGAAACGAAAATCAAAGCAACCAATTTTGTCTGTCTTGTTTATTCAGCACACACAATAGTGTCAAAATTCATTTGTTAAATGAAAGAACGAAGGAATAAATGATGAAAGGAATAAAAAATAGGTTTGGTGCACTGACAGGGCTCAAATCATGAGAGACATTGACAACTATTCTGAAGAGTTTGGACTTTATCCTGAGCAGAAAAATTACGTGAACAGATTTGTATCTAAGAAAACTCAAGCCATTGGCTGTTTGGGAGACCCACAAAAGGGTGAACAGCAGTAAGTTTCAATAAGTCTAGTGGGAGATGATGGTGCCTGAATCAAAAGGGAGGCTGTGGGGGTGGAGAGGAGGGGAGCTAGAGAGATTCAGAAGTTCAGAAATGACTTCACAAGGGCCAGTACAGGGTGTAAAAGGGAGAGAGGGGGTGGGAGAAGTCCGCAGTGACACTGAAGTTTCACTATGATAAGAAATTGAAGAGGGATAGGTGACTAAGGAAAACGGGAGGAAGGGCTTTTAAACATAATGATTGAGGGACAGTGCTCAATCCCTAGTCTGTAATTGCATGTACCTTCTCTCCACTCATTGGAGTCAGGAGATACAGATCTATCCAGGGCACTGAAGGGGCAGCCTATGAGATAGACCGTTTCTAAAAGTGGCAAGGTCACTAGTTAGGAAGTCTATTGGCCAGCAGTGCAGCCTTAACTTTCTGGGGGTCCCAGGTGGGTTGTGGTCAATGCTAAGTTAACTGCTAATTCTAACTGGAAGTTTAGTCTTTGATGGCAAAAATGCTCATTTTTGCATCTTCTCTCATGCCCAAGATGATACCTTGCATAAAGGAAACTGTGGGCAATATTACATATATGCTGCACAGGCTGATTACGATGAAAGGAAATGTACCATCAAGCAAGGCTTACAGCTTGGGCGTTAGGCTGCCCCAGGGGCATTAAACCAGGATGCAGTAAGTTAGGAAGTCTAGGGGGAGCTCCAAACCTCTTTCCATAAAAACCAAAAACAAATAAACAAATAGTTCATCAAAACCCCCCTCTAGAATGGCACCCTGTAAGCCTCAATGACCAATGCTTTTCTACAGATCATGCAGGATGACAGGCTGTGAATTTTAGACTCGTGAGAAGACCTGGACAAGACAATGATTTGGACAACTGGACACCTGTCTTTACCAAAGAAAAGGATTTGGTAACGAAAGCTGGTAATATGGTAAAAAAATATGTAAGAATGGGGACCGTGTTTCACAGAAGCCACCACAGGCTGCTATTTTAAAAAGCGACCTTTATACAACTGGAGCCTCACGAAAAGGTTCACCACGGTTAAGAAAGGACTTGTTACAATTCTTACTCTGGTTAGGGTCCTTTATGGCTTACCCCTGCGAGGTCCTGCTCGGAGCTAAGACAGGGGAGGGAGGGTCTCATAAGTAGATGGGAGCTACTGCGAACCATAGGATGGTCTCCGCAGGGTAAGCAACATCAGCTACTTGCGCGAGTTAAGATCAAGAGGGGAAAAAGCAGGGCAAGAGCAAAGGCTTGCGAAGAGGGTAGGGAGGGGGGAGAATAGCCGTGGAGATGGAGGTGGGGGTAAAAAGCAGAGGAGGAAAGGAGTGCGAAAGCAGCCTCACGTGTAGAGCACGAGTCACCGGTCGTGGAGAAGAGCTGTAAAGAGAATTGGGTTACTGAATTGGGAAGGAGGGACTTAGTTCTTCGGAGGGCGCGCGTGACTTTACACAGACTGGCCCAGCGCGAAGGAGGTGTGGTACTGAGCTCAGGGCGGTGGGGGTGAGACCGCGGCGGTGAAGGCGCCGCCCAATTCCGCCCAGGAGTGGAAGGCCAAGAAAGCTCAGCATCCCGCAGGCAGGCAGGCGTGCGGGCAGGGCGGAGGAGGAGCTAGGGCGCCAGGGGGCGGGGCTCAAGAGGGCGTGGGGAGGTCTGTGCGGCGGCGGCGCTAGGACCCGCCGGCGCCTCGCCGGTTCTCTGGAGGTTGATAAAGCGGCGGCGGCGTTTGACGTCAGTGGGGAGTTAATTTTAAATTGGTACAAGATGGCGGAGGGGGACGAGGCGGCGCGGAGACAGCGGGTACACCAAGACCTGCGGCGCCGGCGGCGGACCAGCGACCCAAGCATCGGGGTTAACCACGTCTCGTCCACGACCTTCCTAGGTGCGGACCAGCGGGGCGGAGGCCGCAGGGCCGGGGGGGCGCTGAGGGAGCGGGCCGCTCGGACTCGCGGGCACCAGCTGCAGGCAGCGGGGTCGTCGTCCACGCCTGGCTCTGCTCTCTTCTCCTGCCGCCGCGTCCGGCCGCCGGGCCTAGACCCCGCCGCGCTCCCTGCTCGCGCGGCGCTCTGTCTGGAAGGGCGGTTCTCGGGCCGCGGCTCCTGCAGCTGTCGGGTGAGCGGGCGGTGCGCGCGTCTCCGCCGGGCCCGGCCCCCTGCCTGCCCGCCCGCTCGCCCGCCAGCAGCGTGGCTCCAGTCGCGTGCGCCCCGACCTGAGGGGGCGGCCTTGAGCCCGGGTCGCAGACCCGGACTCCGGGAAGTCAGCTGCGGCACGGCTTGGTCCCGGAGAGCATCGGACGTGGCAGGGCGACCTGTCACCCGGCGGGCACGCACTGCCCTCTGTTCCTCGCGCGGAAAGGGAGGAAGGGCCAGTGCATGATGGGTCCCGCGGAGGAGGACGCGGAGCGCGCGGGGGAATCAGACACCTCGCTGTCAGGTCGGAAAGCTCTCCAGCCACCCTTTCCGGAGGGGAGTGCAGTTCGCAGGCCAGAGCTGTGCTGGGGGGCTCGAGCTGCGGGGCTCCTCGGCCCACGAACCCATTCGCGCGGGTTGCGTGTGGCTGGGATGCAAGTCCAGATTGAGTTGTCAAACTGGGGTTACGAACTGTTTACTAGTCACTCAGACGATAGTAAGGCCCGATCAGACTGAAAGTGCCTGGTGTGAAGTCACCTGATCTTTCGGCTCCCCGGTTTTGCTGAATGTGAGCGCCTACTGTCTGTGTACAAGGAGCGTCCCTGCCCCCTCGAAGACGCATTCGCCTTGGCAGTGGAGTGTTGTGTGGCCCTTTCACTCCTAACACCCCTATTTTTAGGAGTTTAGCATTTGATCTTTCACTGTGGTGTGAATTGAACGCGTGAAATCCTGATTGAGAATTCTGATGGTTACTTGATGGCATAAAATTTTTCAAAGGCTTATAAATAGCAAAGGCTTACTAAGGTTAGGTAAGTATGGCCATGGCATATATTAGAGTTTATTAAGTACTAAATATGAACTTGTGTTTTTCGGTTTTCTGTCTCTCCACAATCTGATAAAGGTTTTGTGAGACGAACCGTGAAACATTTCGATAAAATTTTAATCATAAAGAACCAACTTTAAAAGAAAAGTTGAAACATACTTCATTATTCATGGTAGCTCTTGGACGTGTTGAACATATGTCAGAGGTGATGACAAACTGGAATTTTGCAAAGGGAAAAAGAACAGGAAATAAAGCTTATTTTATTATTGCTTGCCTTACAATGCACTTGACAGAACTGTTTGCGTAGAAAAAAACACTACCAGACAAAAGAGGGTTTGCCTTAGGTCTCTTCTGGTTGGAATTCTTAAGTAATTAGCTGTTTTGGAATGCTGATGGAGCGATTAATTTAGCTAGTGATTAATGCTGATTAATTTAGCTCTTTTGGACTTTAGAGTATGTGTGCTTGTTTGCTTGCTTTAAGGTAACCATTTTAGATGTAGTTTCAAGGTGTTTTATGTATCTGTCTTACTAGAAGAAGTATAACTTTATGACTTAGTCATGGTTCTGAACATTGTTTTTATGCTGAGGTACACAGGTACAGAGAAGAGATGCTAGTCCTAAGACATGATAAACAGGGCTCTCTCCATTTGTTAAATGCCCTACCTGCTACTCACAGGTTTTTGTCTTTTTCTTTCTGGATTGGAGTTAGCTCTTTACTTGATAGCCCTTCCTGTCAAATGACCGCTGAAAACAGCGTCTCTCTCTGCTCATTTGCTGTGAGTCAGCACTACATTAGAAACCAAATAAACTTGTTAGGATTTGTGTTTAGAGTAAGGGCAAACAGGCTGTGAATGAGTAGGGACTCATCTATTTTTGATTGTGTAGTAGCTGTCTCCTGTTTTCTGGATGGTGAAGAGCTGTGGGGTGAGTCAGGTGCCACTCTAGAAGTTTAGTTTTAGGAAGATGCTTTGTGTCTTTTAAGATATGTATTAACTCTTTTTAGCAATGTAGGATCTTTATAAAGCATTTAACACATATTTTAATGATTTTGCAGGATGATAGGAATCTGTGGGTGTGATTAAATTTATTTAATAAAGTGATTTGAAGTCCTTTGGGAGTGTTTATTTGGAGAAGAAAGAGCTGCCTTACAGTGAAGGGGTATTTATTATAGGGAAAATGAATCCTTACTTAAATATGAGATTCTGGCCTTAAGTGGAATGCACCTATTTGGGGATTTGATTTTAACTTGCCACTGTGTTTTAACTTTAGGATAGTTTTTGAATATTCACAAGTGAAAGTAACTTTCTTGAGATTGTTAGACCTTTTCCAAAATTGTGCTATTTCCATCATCTGATATTAGGCAGCTGCTAAGAGTACCTGGAAGATTGTCATCTTAGTTTGATACTGGAGTTTAAGACATATTAAGATACATTGAAAAAAAACTGCTCAGTTGGAGGACCTGTTAAGACACACGTAATTGTCAGCAAAGCTGTTTGTCAGGCTCTGAAAGTTAGGAGCCAGAGATGTAAGGGATGGGAATAGAAGTTAAACTTTTTTGAGATGGTACTTTACAAAAACAGGTTTTCTTGGGTGGGTGCTGTGAAATAATTTTTTTTTCTTTTTAAAAAGTGTAATGGTATTCTGATTGTGTAGCCATTTGGGGGTTCCAAAGTCCAGGTGTGTTATTTACTTCCTTGGGTATTATTTAAAGGAAGGAAGACAGATGTGAATCTAGAGTAACTGAATTTTATCTCTTACTGAATTTGTTACATAAGTTTCTTATCCTTTCTCTTCCCCACCACTCAACAGTTAAGGGCTTTCTCTATAGCTTTAAAAAACGGATAGCCAGAAAAACAACCTGAAAATAGGATAATATTTGATTTTTATAAAGCACTTTGTCTTGCTTTGATTTCGTTTCTTAAAACCTTCGTTTGATGGAATTAAGTTACTGCCATTGGACAGAGTGATTGTGACTTGGGTGCCGTCACAGAAATTACTCAGAGGCATTCTTCCTGCTCCGCACCAGAGAGGTACGGGCCTTTTTCTTCATTGAAAGCTATCACATATAATTAGAGACAACTGGGTGAAACGTTGTTGATTGAATGAAGTCTGAGATCAGACTAATGAGAAGATGGGGCAAGTCACTAAGTGGAGTGGGAAATTTTAAAGTAGGAAGGGAAAAGGTAGATATTGTAGAAATAAGTAGAAGAATTAGCAAATTATGACAATTTTGCTTATGGACATTGAGAAGCATGAGGTGTTCAGAGGTGCAAAGCCAAGATAACAGTTTACAAATGATTTTTCAGGTTATTGGTAACTTTGGGTATACATATGTTTGCTAAACTTGGTAGATTTTTAAAAAATGTGTATTTAGCCACCTTCACTACCTAAGCTGGGGTAAATGGCTATAAGGTAGTTGTTTAATGGAGAGATGGTATCTCTTTAGAAACAACTGCTAAATAATGAACTATACATCATCTGTTACCCCAAGGAGATAGTATGCACTTCCAACTGACTTTGAGTTTAGTCTTGGCAAGTGTAAGTAAAATCTAAGGGATTCCCTTGCTACCGGATGAGCTTAATAAAAATTATTCATACAAATTGTATTTCTCTGATTGGCATCAAAATAACCAGTAACTCTGATAACTTGTTGGTGAAATATGTAACTGATGAAAGATGCTTATCTGGGATCTCTGGTAAATTTCTCCTCTTCATAGCATAATACTTTGTGCAGGGCAGTGTTCTTTAATCATAGAGAAGCACGATAGTGTAGTGGAAAACGAATGAGGAAGCAAAACTGGGTATCTTCAGTTAAACTCTGAGCCTTGAAGTCCCTCACATACAGTAGTGATAGTACATATCAGGGCTGTTGTGGGAAACAAATGAGATGATAGTACAAGCATTTTGTAATTGTAAAGCTGTGTTTAAGACACAGTAATATGTATGTAAGAATGTGCCAATTTGACTACTTGTGCTATTATATATATATTTGCAATCAGAAAATCTCTTCTAATTTTTTTTCCTATAAGGTGGAGAGAGGTTTAGTTTGGGCAAGGGTGGTGGTATATTTTTAATTTTATCTGAAAAATGTTGATAATGTGTTCATGAGGAGGGTTATTGTGAATATTAAATGGGATACAAGTGCTTAACCTAGAGAAAAAACATTCCATTGATGGTAATTATTACTATAATATGTGGCTATTTAAGATGAGACTTTGAACTAAAAATTAATTCTTAAAATAGGTGACTTGAAAGGACTTCAGTTTTTATAAGATAAAAATATACATGCTTCTCAGCTGTCTTCATTTTAGTAAACTTGCATCTTAGAGAATCAATCATGTAGCAAAATTATAGTCTTCAATTATAGGATTCAGTATGAATTAATTTCCTAAGCTAAGGTCATGGTAGTTTCCAAAGAGAGTGCATTGGTTTTCAAACGGTAAATGTGCAAAGTCTA
>JAVSCE010001357.1:0-19976 GCA_032199065.1 Smutsia gigantea | reverse complement strand
AAACTCACTCACACACATGTAGAACAAACATTTACTTTATAGAGTTAGAAGATGGGTTTGATTCCCAGATTCCTTACTGACAAGGATTGCACTCTCTGACTCTACCTCAAATCTAAAATGGGCACTACAGAATTTTTAAGGATCAGGTAAAATAACAGATATAAAAGGAGGTGCACCATAAGTGAATATCCTCCTAACTGTTCTGTTTGTCTCTGTACCTTTTTCATATTCATTCAAGATTTTATCTCTGTTTTTTAATTCTAATCTAAAAAACTCATTCTAAAAGGGATTCATATACACCATGCACAATGCTGTAGAGATCTGTCTTCACCACATATTATACTGGATTAAGGGGGGAAAATGGTATCAAAGCATTCCTTATAAATACCTTGTGAAGCTCCATTCTCTTCATCATCCATTGTGAGATCAATGACACCACCTGAATCACTACCTGTGGCTTTTCCACTCTGAAAAACAAAACATCTACATTTTTCAAGGGAAACTATATATGCAGACATAAAGGAAAAATGAAATGCCACTGATTGGCAATGAAGATAATGAGTAAACTGGTTCAATCTGGACTCCTAAATGGCTTTACCTGAAGAAACAAGAGTTTGTCAGATAAATGACCCCAGAATACTTATGAACTAAACACCTGCCATGTAAAAATTGAGTTTAAAATATTTACACAAGAAATTCTGGAAGCTCTTTGTTTTTTTTAAAGTAAGGTTTCAATTGCATACACCTATAAAAGTAATTAGGTGATTTAAATGATAAGTTTTGAAAATACAAATATCAATCACTTTCCAATATTTAAAATGTGGAGCAATACTTCACTAAATTACCATATTACTTCACAAAAACACCAAAGGTGACTTTAAAGCTTGAATTAGATTACATAAAACAATAATTTTTACCCTAAGAAAATGGAAATGGTGTGATAGGATACAGTGTGCTGAACTACTGGTTAACTGACATCTAATTTGATCAAAGTCAGCCCATTGTCCCAAATCATTAGAAATGTTATAATAGCAACAAAAAAGAAAAGTACAACATAGACCTAAAGAATCAGGATTTACAAGTTACAAAGACTGAGCACATGTTTTAGTTACAGCACTTAGTACCTATATGAATTTATGTTAAAAGATAATTTCCTTGATTTCCAATACTGGAATATGGAATTTGTTACAAGGATGAATCCAAATATATATAAAAGAGTTTAATACCAACTACATCCCACAGTAACTGTTAAATAAATGCTAAACATAATTACTTTATGATATACTTAGATCAATTCCAAATGATTAAGGTTTTCATCTGCAAAAACTCAAAGTTTGTGTAATTAAATAAAAAAATTAATTGATTTAATTCCAGCCCAATCTAAAGATAAATGGTGTAATTCTAAATTTTAAAATTACAAAGCTTTCTATGATAATGACTTCATAGAATATGACTTATAACACCACAAATCCATGAAATGAGAAACTGACACACCTTTGAAGAACAGAATTTACTTGATAAGTCATCTGTATAAGGCCTACTTTTCAAAACTTACCAAATTTGAAATTTATCAAAAACTACTAGACAAACATGCCAAAGACCGGTAAAACAGAACCTAACTTAAGACAAAACATGATCAACAGAAAATGACTCCAAGCAGAGCCAAATGTTAAATTTAAAAAAGACTTCAAAGCAGCTGTTAAAATATGTTCAAAGAATTAAAGGAAAATATATCAATGAATGTGTAAATAAACCTCAGAAGTAGGAACTGAAAAACAGTAACAGAAATTCTTGGGATGAAAAGTATGATTATTAAATAAAAATTAGCTAAGGGGATTCAAGAGTAGATTGTAGGTTGATCAATCAACCTATTAACTAGATCAACAGAAATTTTCCAAAAGAAAAACAGAAGAAAATATGAAAAGAACCAGAGACCTGTGCAATTAATAAGAAACATTTCAGCAAAATTCTAAATGAGAGGGAAGGAGAGAATGGGGTAAAAAAGTCATTTGAAGAAATAATAGCAAAAATCTCCTCAAATTTGCTGAAAGACATTAATCTGCAAATACAAGAGGTTCAATGAACCTCAAGCAGGATAAGCCAAATATATCCACTCCTACATGCATCCTAGTCAAACTACTGTAAGTCAGTAATGAAGAGAAAATCTTAAGAACAACCAGAGAGGGAGGAAGTGGCTTAAAGATGGCAGCATGAGCGGTGAGACAGAAACCTCCTCCCAAAACCACATATAATATGAAAATATGGCAAATACAGCTAATCCTGAAAGAGCAACAGGAAAGAAGGCTCTGATAGACTGCCTACACCTGGGGAACACAGCAGACCTCACTTGGAAAAGGGTCAAATGCCAAAGCTGTGATCCAACGGAACTGAAGCCCTTCCCCCACCTCAGCTCACAGGAGGAAGGAAGAGAAACAGAGCATATGGGGGGTGGGGGGGTGGGGGCCTAGGACTGCTGAACACCCAGCCCTGGAGATGTGCTCTGGGAGCATGAACCTACACTTCATCATGCTCTGGAGATTAGTGGGATTGGAAAGCTATGACAGGCTGAATACTGAGAGAGACTGAGATTCAAGCTGCTTGTAGAGAACAGGCACCCACAATGAGCCGCGCTGGGACAAAAGAAAGAGGGGCAGTCTGAGAGACTTCCCAACAGTAAAAGGGCTGCTAAAAGGACAAGGATTGCACACAGCTTGCTGCTCAGGAGAAAGGTCAGGAGAACAAAACTGTTCTGGGGCACTCAGCTCAGCAGGTTGGAAACTTGCAGGAGCTTCAAGTGCTCCATCCCCCTGGCTGGCAACACAGCTACAAGGCCCCCCACCGCAAGTACATGGCCTAATGCTCCTTTCTCCCAGTCAGCACCAGCTTGCAAACTGGCTGGCCCTGCCATTGCGCCAGGCCGGCCAGAGGGTGGACTTACATAGAGCAACTACAACTACATAACATATAGAGGCTCCTCCCTGTGCTCTCGGTCCACTGGCCATGGCAGTGGAGGCAAGCACTGTAGCCGGGAAGCAGGAGCTCTTTCCTCCCAAAAAGCACCAGCACTGCTCGTCTGCGACCCGTGCCATCGCTCCAGGTATGAGCAGCTCCAGAGAGTAGAGCTTCTGGGCACCACCAACAAATATGAAACGTCAAAGGAAACTGGTTCAAACCCAAATCACAAAAACACCAGAAAGAGGGCCGAGTGAAACTGAACTCAAAAATATTCCTGAAAGAGATTTCAAAATAAAAATGATAAGCAGGCTCACGGAGCTACAGAAAAATATTCAAGACATCAGGGAGGAATTCAAGAATGAGACACAGACTTTGAAAAATACGGCACCCGAAATGAATCATACAATGGAGGGATTTAAAAGCACATTAAATGAAGTATAGGAGATAGTAAATGAAACAGAAATTAGAGAACAGGAATACAAAGAAGCTGAGGCACAGAGAGAGAAAAGGATCCTAGGAATTAAAGAATATTGAGAGAACAGTGTGATCAATCCAAAGAGAATAATACTCGCATTACAGGGATACCAGTAGAAGAAGAAGAAAGAAAAAGGGATACAAAGTGTCTTTGAGGAGGTAACTGCTGAAAATTTCCCCAATCAGGGGAAGGACAGAGCCACTCAGGCCATGGAGGTGCACAGATCTCCCAACACAAGGGACCCAAGGAAGATAACACCAAGACATATAATAATTAACATGATAAACACCAAGGACAAGGACAGAGTATTAAAAGCAGCCAGAGAAAGAAAAATCATCATCTACAAAAGAAAACCCATCAGACTATCATCACACTTCTCAACAGAAACCTTATAGGCCACAAGGGAGTGGCATGATATATTTAATGCAATGAAACACAAGGGCCTTGAATAAAGAATACACTAGCCAGCAAGATTATCATTTAAATTTGAAGGAGGGAATAAACAATTCCAATATAAGGAAAAGTTGAAAGAATTTACCTCCCACAAACCGTCTCTACAGTGTATTTTGGAGGGACTGCTATAGATGGAACTGTTCTTAAGGCTAAATAGCTGTCACCAGGGGAAATAAAACCACAGTAAAGAAAGTACAAGAATTAATTAACATGCAAATGCAAAACTACATCAATTACCCCCAAAGTTAGTCAAGGGATACACAGCACAGAATATGATACCTAATATATTAAGAATGGAGGAGGGAGAAAAAGGAGGAAAAAACAAAAGAGCCCTTAGATTGTGTTTGTAATAGTGTATTAAGTGAGCTAAGTGAGACTGTTAGTTAGTAAAGAAGTTCCCCTTGAAGCTTTGGTAACCAAGAATCTAAAGCGTGCAATGGCAGTCAGTACATATCTACCAATAATCACCCTAAAAGTAAATGGTCTGAATGCACAAATCAAAAGACATAGTGTCACTGAATGGATAAAAAAACAAGACCAGTGTCTATATGCTGGCTACAAGAGACACACTTTAAACCCAAAGACATACAAAGACTATAAGTGAAGGGATGGAAAAAGATATTTCATGCAACAAATAGGGAGAAAAAAGCAGGAGTTGCAGTACTTGGACCAGACAAAACAGACTTCAAAAGAAAGTAATGAGGGACAAAGAAGGACATTACATAATGATAAAGGGATGAGTCCAACAAGAGGATATAACCATTATAAAAATCTATGCACCCAACACAGGAGCACTGACATATGTGAAACAAATACTAACAGAATTAAAGGGGGAAATAGAATATAATGCACTCATTTTAAGAGACTTGAACACACCACTCACTCCAAAGGACATATCAACCAGAGAGAAAATAAAAGTAAGGAGACAGAGGCACTGAACTGTGTGACACATTAGAACAGACGGACCAAACAGACATCTATAGAACACTCCAACCAAAAGCAGCAGGATACACATTCTTTGCAAGTGCACATGGAACATTTTCAAGAATAGATCTTACCTAGGCCACAAAAAGAGCCTCAGTAAATTCAAAAAGATTGAAATTGTACCAACCAGATTCTCAGATCACAAAGGTATGAAACTAGAAATTAATTACACAAAGAAAACAAAAAAGCCCACAAACACACAGAGGCTTAACAACATGCTCCTAAATAATCAATGGATCAATGACCAAATAAAAACAGAGATCAACCAATATATGGAGACACATGACAACAATAATTCAACACCGCAAAATCTGTGGGACGCAGCAAAGGCCGTGCTAAGAGGGAAGTATATTGCAATACTTCAGGAAAGAAGAACTACCCCATATCAACAGTCGAAACTCACAATTAATGAAACTAGAAAAGGAAGAACAAATGAGGCCCAAAGTCAGTAGAAGGAGGGACATAATAAAGATTAGAGCAGAAATAAATAAAACTGAGAAGAATAAAACAATAGAAAGAATCAATGAAAGCAGGAGCAGGTTCTTTGAGAAAATAAACAAAATAGATAAACCACTAGCCAGACTTATAAAAAAAAAAAGAGAGAGAGTTTACACATATAAGCAGAATCAGAAATGAGAAAGGAAAAATCACTATGGACATGACAGAAATACAAATAATTATGAGAGAATACTGTGAAAAATTATATGCTAACAAACTGGATAACCTAGAAGAAATACAACTTTCTAGAAAAATAAAACCTTCCAAGGCTGACCCAGGAAGAAACAGAACATCTGAATAGACCAATTACCAGCAAGGAAATTGAATTGGTAATCAAAAAACTACCTAAGAACAAAACCCCTGGTCGAGATGGTTTCACTACTGAATTTTAACAAACATTTAGTGAAGACCTAATACCCATCCTCCTCAAAGTTTTCCAAAAAGTAGAAGAGGAGGGAATACTACTCATCCTACAAGTCCAACATCACTCTAATACCTAAACTAAAGACAGCACAAAAATAGAAAATTACAGACCAATATCCCTGATGAACACAGATGTAAAAATGTTCAACAAAATATTAGCAAACCAAATTCAAAAGTACATCAAAAAGTTCATCCATCATGATCAAATAGGATTCATCCCAGGGATGCAAGGATGGTACAACATTCGAAAATCCATCAACATCATCCACTACCTCACAAAAAGAAAGGACAAAAACCACATGATTATCTTCATAGATGCTGAAAAACCCTTTGACAAAATTCAACATCCATTCATGATAAAAACTCTCAACAAAATGGGTATAAGAGGGCAACTACCTCAACATAATAAAGGCCATATATGACAAACCCACAGCCAATATTATACTTAACAGCGAGAAGCTGAAAGCTTTTCCTTTAAGATTGGGAACAAGACAAGGATGCCTACTCTCCCCACTTCTATTCAACATAGTACTGGAGGTCCTAGCCACAGCAATCAGACAACACAAAGAAATAAAAGGCATCCAGATTGGTAAGGAAGAAGTCAAACTGTCCCTGTTTGCAGATGACATGATATTATATATAAAAAACCCTAAAGAATCCAATCCAAAACTACTATATCTAATATCTGAAATCTGTGAAGTTGTGGGATGCAAAATTAATACACAGAAACCTGTTGCATTCCTACACACTAATGATGAACTAGCAGAAAGAGAAATCAGTAAAACAATTCCATTCACAATTTCATAAAAAAGAATAAAATATCTAGAATAAACCTAACCAAGGAAGTGAAAGACTTATACTCTCTGAACTACAAGACACTCATGAGATAAATTAAAGAAGAAACCAAAAAAATGGAAACACATCCTGTGCTCATGGATAGGAAGAATTAATATTGTCAAAATGGTCATCCTGCCTAAAGCAATCTACAGATTCAATGCAATCCCTATCAAAATACCAAAGAATTTTTCAACAAATTAGAACAAACAGTTCTAAAGTTCACATGGAACTACAAAAGACCTGAATAGCCAAAGCAACCCTGAGAAGGAAGAATATAGCTGGGTGGGTGTACACTCCCCACCTTCAAGCTTTACTACAAAACCACAGGAATGAAGACAATTTGGTACTGGCAGAAGAACAGACCCATCGATAAATGGAACGGAATAGAGAGCCCAGATATAAACCCAAGCATATACAGTCAATTAGTATACGATAAAGGATCCATGGATATACAATGGGGAAATGACAGCCTCTTCCACAACTGGTGTTGGCAAACTGGACAGCAACATGCAAGAGAATGAAACTGAACTACTGTCCACCTCTATACACAAAAGTAAACTCAAAATGGATCAAAAAAACACAGGCAAAAATTTCTTGAATATAAACATGAGCAACATTTCTCTGAACACAACTGCTCAGGCAAGGGAAACAAAAGGAAAATGAACAAACGGGATTTCATCAAACTAAAAAGCTTCTGTACAACAAAGGACACCATCAATAGCACAAAAAGGCATCCTACATTATGGGAGAAGACATTCATAAACGACATATCTGACAAGAAGCTAACATCCAAAATACATATAAAGAACTCACGTGCCTCTACACCCAAAAGCAAATAACCCAATTAAAAAATGAGCAAAGAATCTGAATAGACACTTCTCCAAAGAAGACACTCAGATTTCTAACAGGCACATGAAAAGATGGTCGTCATCACTAATTATCAGGGAAACACCAATTAAAACCACAATGAGATATCACCCCACACCAGTTAGGATGGCCAACATCAAAAAGGCTAGGAACAACAAATGCGGGTGAGAATGGGGAGCAAGGGGAACCCTCCTACACTGCTGGTGGGAATGTAAATTAGTTCAAACACTGTGGAAAGCAATATGGAGGTTCTTCAAAAAAGTAAAAATAGAAATACCATTTGACCCAGGAATTCCACTCCTGGGGATTTACCCAAACGAAACAAGGTCTCAGAATCAAAAAGACATATGTAAATCAGGAAAACAATTCCATTCACAGTTACATCAAAAAGAATAAAATACGTAGGAGTAAACCTAACCAAGGAAGTGAAAAACCTATACTCTGAAAACTACAAAACACTCATGAGAGAAATTAAAGAAGATACCAATAAATGGAAACACATCCTGTGCTCATGGATAGGAAGAATTAATATTGTCAAAATGGTCATCCTGCCTAAAGCAATCTACAGATTCAATGAAATTCCTATCAAAATACAAACAGCATTTTGCAATGAGCTAGAGAAAATCATTCTAAATTTCATATGGAACCACAAAAGACTCCGAATAGCAAAAGCAATCCTGAGAAGGAAGAATAAAGCTGGGGGGATTATGCTCCCAAACTTCAAGCTTTACTACAAAGCCACACTACTCAAGACAATTTCATACTGGCACAAGAACAGACCCATAGACTAATGGAACAGACCAGAAAGCGTGATATAAACCCAACCATATATGGTCAATTAATATATGATAAAGGAGCCATGGACATACAATGGGGAAATGACAGCCTCTTCAACAGCTGGTGTTGGCAAAACTGGACAGCTACATGCAAGAGAATGAAACTGGATTACTGTTTAACCCTGCAGACAAAAGTAAACTCGAAATGGATCAAGGACCTGAATGTAAGTCATGAAACCATAAAACTCCTAGAAGACAACATAGGCAAAAATCTCCTGAATATAAGCATGAACGACTTCTTCCTGAACTCATCTCCTCCAGCAAAAGAAACAAAAGCAAAAATGGAAAAGGACTTCCGGGAAGATGGCGGCGTGAGCAGGGTGGCAGAAATCTCCTCCCCAAACCATATGTATTTATGAAAATACAACAAGTACAACTATTCCTAAAAAAGAGACCAGAAGATACACGACAGCACATAGCCTGCAGCTACACCTGAGAGGACTCGGCACCCCGCAAGGCGGGTGAGATACAGAGCCGCGACCCTGCAGGACCCGAGCACTCCCCAACCCCAGCGAACTGGCGGGAGGAGAGGATTCAGAGCAGGGAGGGAGTGGAAGTACAGGCCCGTGAAATAACCAGCCCCAGTGACCTGCGCCAAGGGCGCTCACACACATTGCGCTGTGTAGCGGAGATTGGAGACAGAGGGTGCAGGATCTGAGTGGAGAACACACCCAGGTCCTTGCAGCCGGCCCCCAGAAAGAAAAAAAAAAGAAAAAAAAGAAAAGCGAGTGCTTTCTTCAGCGGCCTTATAGAGACAGGAGCCCAGGGGAGGAGCTGGATCGCCCCAGCAAACTCAACCCATTAGGCTGGGAGTCCTGGGGAGTTTCAGACCCCTTAGCTGGTGACTGGGAATGGGTGGCCGCACTTAAGACTTCCCACAGAGATCAATAGCCTCCCATTCGTTCCCACCCCAGCCAGCGCTATAAAAGGCCCTGTGGAGTGGTGCACCATGGCTGTGGAATAGTGGAGCAACAGCACCACCTACAGCATCCCCACAGAATCTACCCCTGGTTGGGGTAATATTTTTCTTCTCTTTCTTGTTTCCTTTTCTTTCTTTTTTTTTCCTTTTAAAGTCTTAAAGAGCCCAGCTGACATATGTGGCACCTACCAGCGACCACTTCTATAGCTATTAAAAGACAGGAATATGGTCCAGACTAAGATCAACCAGACAAACCCAGAGAGGGAGCATGAAGGGATGGAAATGCACAGTCGTCCTGAAAAGAAATTCAGAATAAAAGTCATAACTATACTGATGGATCTACAGAGAATTGTGCAAGAGCTGAGGGAGGAAGTGAGGGAAGTGCTGAAAGAAAATGCAGAAATCAGACAAGCGAACGACAGGCTTCACAGCAGACTGGATGAGATGCAAAAGACTGTTAATGGAATAGAGATCAGAGAACAGGAATACAGAGAAGCAGAGGCACAGAGAGATAAAAGTATCTCTAGGAATGAAAGAATATTAAGAGACCTGTGTGACCAATTCAAACGGAACAATATTCGCATTATACGACTACCAGAGGAAGAAGAGAGAGAAAAAGGGATAGAAAGTGTCTTTGAAGAAATAATTGCTGAAAACTTCCCCATGATGGAGAAGGAAATAGTCTCCCAGTCCACGGAAGCCCACAGATCTCCCAACACAAGGGACCCAAAGAAGACAACATCAAGACAAATAACAAATAAAATGGCAAAGATCAAAGATAAAGACAGAGTATTAAAGGCAGCTAGAGAGTGAAAAAAAGATCACCTACAAAGGAAAACCCATCAGACTATCATCAGACTTCTCAACAGAAACCTTACAGGCCAGAAGAGAATGGCATGATATATTTAACATAATGAAACAGAAGGGCCTCGAACCAAGAATACTGTATCCAGCACGATTATCATTTAAGTATGACGGAGGGATTAAACAATTTCCAGACAAGTGAAAGTTGAGAGAGTCTGCCTCTCATAAACCACCACTACAGGATATCTTAAATGGACTGCTCTACAGGGAAGCACCCCTAAGGCTAAAAACATGTCACCAGAGAAAATAAAATCATAGCAAAGAAAGCAGACCATCCAAATACTAACTAAAGGCAAAGAATAAACACCTAGTATATAAAGAATAGAGGAGGAAGAATAAGACTGGAGAGAAATAAAGAAACATCAGACGGTGCTTACAATAACTTAACAAGAAAGTTAAGTTAGATTGTTAGATAGTAAAGAAGCAACCCTTGAACCTTTGGTAACAACGAATCTAAAGCCAGCAATGGCAATAAGTACATATGTATCGATAATCATGCTAAATGTAAATGGACTGAATGTACCAATGAAAAGACACAGAGTAACAGAATGGATAAAAAAACAAGACCCATCCATATGCTGCTTACAAGAAACTCACCTCAAACCCAAAGATATACACAGACTAAAAGTGAAGGGATGGAAAAAGGTATTCCATGGAACCAACAAAGAGAAAAAAGGAGGTGTTGCAGTACTTGTATCAGACAAAATAAGACTTCAAAACGAAGAAAGTAGCAAGAGATAAAGAAGGACATTACATAATGATAAAGGGGTCAGTCCAACAAGAAGATATAACCATTATAAATATATATGCACCCAACACAGGAGCACGAGCATATGTGAAACAAATACTAACAAAATTAAAGGAGGAAATAGACAGCAATGCATTCATTTTAGGAGACTTCAACACACCACTCACTCAAAAGGACAGATCAACCAGACAGAAAATAAGTAAAGACACAGAGGCACTGAACAACACACTAGAACAGATGGACCTAACAGACATCTACAGAACTCTGCACCCAAAAGTAACAGGATACACATTCTTCTCAAGTGCACATGGAACATTTTCCAGAATAGACCACATACTAGGCCACAGAAAGAACCTCAGTAAATTCAAAAATATTGAAATCCTACCAACCAACTTCTCAGATCACAAGGGTATAAAAATAGAAATAAATTTTAGAAAGAAATCAAAAAGGCTCACAAATACACAGACACTTAACAACATTCTCCTAATTAATCAATGGATTAACAACCAAATCAAAACAGAAATCAAAGAATATATGGAGACTAATGACAACAACAACACAAAGACACAACTTCAGTGGGACACAGCAAAGGCAGTTCTAAGAGGAAAGTATATTGCAATCCAGGCCTATTTAAAGGAGAAAGAATATTCCCAAATGAACAGTCTAAAGACACAATTACTGAAATTGGAAAAAGAAGAACAAATGAGGCCCAAAGTCACCAGAAGGAGGGACATAATAAAGATTAGAGAAGAAATAAATAAAATAGAGAAGAATAAAACAATAGAAAAAAAAATCAATAAAACCAAGAGCCGCTTCTTTGAAAAATAAAATAGACAAAACCCTAGCCAGACTCATAGAGAGAAAAAGAGAATCTACACACATAAACAGAATCAGAAATGAGAAAGGAAAAATAACGATGGACGCCACAGAAATACAAAGAATCATAAGAATATTATGAGAATCAATATGCCAACAAGCTGGAAAACCTAGAAGAAATGGACAACTTTTTAGAAAAATACAACCTTCCAAGACTGACCAAGCAAGAAACAGAAAAACTAAACAGACCAATCACCAGCAACGAAATGGAATTGGTAAGCAAAGAACTACCCAAGAACAAAACCCCCGGACCAGATGGATTCACCTCTGAATTCTACCAGACATATAGAAAAGAAATAACACCCATTCTCCTTTAAGTTTTTCAAAAACTAGAAAAGGAGGCAATACTTCCAAACTCATTCTATGAAGCCAGCAGCAGTCTAATACCAAAACCGGGCAAAGACCTCACCAAAAAAGAAAATTACAGACCAATATCCCTGATGAACGTAGATGCAAAAATACTCAACAAAATATTAGCAAACCGAATTCAAAAATACATCAAGAGGATCATACACCATGATCAAGTGGGATTCATCCCAGGGATGCAAGGATGGTACAACATTCGAAAATCCATCAACATCATCCACCACATCAACAAAAAGAAGAACAAAAACCACATGATCATCTCCATAGATGCTGAAAAAGCATTTGACAAAATTCAGCATCCATTCCTGATTAAAACTCTCAACAAAATGGGTATAGAGGGCAAGTACCTCAACATCATAAAGGCCATGTATGACAAACCCACAGCTAACATCATACTTAACAGCGAGAAGCTGAAAACTTTTCATCTAAGATTGAGAACAAGACAGGGATGCCCACTCTCTCCACTGTTATTCAACATAGTACTGGAGATCCTAGCCACGGAAATCAGACAAAACAAAGACATACAAGGCACCCAGATTGGTAAAGAAGTTAAATTGTCACTATTTGCAGATGACATGATACTGTACATAAAAAACCCTAAAGACTCTACTCCAAAACTATTAGAACTAATATCTGAATTCAGCAAAGTTGCCGGATACAAAATTAACACACAGAAATCTGTTGCTTTCCTATACACTAATGATGAACTAACAGAAAGAGAAATCAGAAAATCAATTCCATTCACAATTGCATCAAAAAGAATAAAATACCTAGGAATAAACCTAACGAAGGAAGTGAAAGACCTGTACTCTGAAAACTACAAGACACTCCTAAGAGAAATTAAAGAGGACACTAACAAATGGAAATTCATCCCATGCTCTTGGCTAGGAAGAATAAATATTGTCAAAATGGCTATACTACCTAAAGCAATCTACAGATTCAACGCAATCTCTATCAAACTACCAACAGCTTTCTTCAATGAACTGGAACAAATAATTCTAAAATTCATATGGAACCACAAAAGACCCCGAATAGCCAAAGCAATCCTGAGACGGAGGAAAAATACAAGGGGAATTACGCTCCCTGACTTCAAGCTCTAGTACAAAGCTACAGTAATCAAGACAATTTGGTATGGGCACAAAAACAGACCCACAGACGAGTGGAACAGAATAGAAAATTCAAACATTAACCCAAACATATACAGTCAATTAATATTTGATAAAGGAGCCTTGGATATACAATGGGGAGATGACAGCCTCTTCAGCAGCTGGTGTTGGAAAAACTGGACAGCTACATGTAAGAGAATGAAACTGGACTACTGTCTTGCCCCATACACAAAGGTAAACTCAAGGTGGATCAAAGACCTGAATGTAAGTCATGAAACCATAAAACTCTTAGAAAAAAACATAGGCAAAAATCTCTTGGACATAAACATGAGCAACTTCTTCATGAACATATCTCCCCGGGCAAGGGAAACAAAAGCAAAAATGAACAAGTGGGACTATATCAAGCTGAAAAGCTTCTGTACAGCAAAGGACACCATCAGTAGAACAAAAAGACATCCTACAGTATGGGAGAATATATTCATAAAAAACGTATCTGATAAAGGGTTGACATCCAAAATATATAAAGAACTCATGCACCTTAACAAACAGAAAGCAAATAATCCAATTAAGAAATGGGCAGAGGACATGAATAGACACTTCTCCAAAGAAGAAATTCAGATGGCCAACAGGCACATGAAAAGATGCTCCACATCGCTCATCATCAGAGAAATGCAGATTAAAACCACAATGAGATATCACCTCACACCAGTGAGGATGGCGAACATCCAAAACACAAACAACAACAAATGTTGGCAAGGATGTGGAGAAAAGGGAACCCTCCTACACTGCTGGTGGGATTGCAAATTAGTTCAACCATTGTGGAAAACAGTATGGAGGTTCCTCAAAAAACTCAAAATAGAAATACCATTTGACCCAGGAATTCCACTCCTAGGAATTTACCCTAAGAATGCAGCAACCCAGTTTGAAAAAGACATATGCACCCCTATGTTTATTGTAGCACTATTTACAATAGCCAAGAACTGGAAGCAATCTAAGTGTCCATCAGTAGATGAACGGATAAAGTAGATGTGGTACATATACACAATGGAATATTATTCAGCCATAAGGAGAAAATAAATCTTACCATTTGCAACAACATGGATGGAGCTAGAGGGTATTATGCTCAGTGAAATAAGCCAAGCCGAAAAAGACAAGTACGAAATGATATCACTCACATGTAGGGTATAAGAACAAAGAAAAAAACTGAAAGAACAAAACAGGAGCAGACTCACACAACCCAAAAATGGACTAATAGTTACGAAAGGGAAGGGGACTGGGGAAGATGGGTGTGAAGGGAGGGATATTGGGGAAAAAGGGGCATTACGATGAGCAGCTGTAATGTTGCGGGGGCACGGGGAGGGCTGCACAACTCAGAGAAGACAAGTAGTGATTCTATAGCATCTCACTATGCTGATGGACAGTGACTGTAAGGGGTTGGTGGGGGGGCCCTGATGAAGGGGTAGTTTAATAACCATAATATTGCACATGTAATTGTAGATTAATGATACCAAAATAAATTATATAAAAAAAAAGCAAATATAAACTTATGGGACTACATCAAACTAAAAAGTTTCTGTACAGCAACGTACACCATCAACAGAACAAAAAGGCATCCTACAGTATGGAAGAATACATTTGTAAATGACATATCCAACAAGGGGTTAACATCCAAAATACATAAAGAACTTATACACCTCAAAACCCAAAAAGCAAATTAGCCGATTAAAAAATGGGCAGCGGATATGAAGAGACAGTTCTCCAAAGAAGAATTCAGATGGCCAACAGACACATGAAAAGATGCTCCACATCTCTAATCATCAGGGAGATGCAAATTAAAACCACAATGAGATATTACCTCACACCAGTGAGGATGGCCATCATCCAAAAGACTAAGAACAAGAAATGCTGGCGAGGATGTGGAGAAAGGGGAACCCTCCTACACTGCTGGTCGGAATGTAAGCTAGTACAATCATTTTGGAAGCAATATGGAGGTTCCTCAAAAAAATAAATACCAATACCATTTGACCCAGGAATCTCACTCCTTGGAATTTACCCAAAGAACACAACTTCTCAGATTCAAAAAGACATATGCACCCCTATGTTTATTGCAGCACTTTTACAATAGCCAAGATATGGAAGCAACCTAAGTGTCCATCAGTAGATGAATGGATAAAGAAGATGTGGTACATATACACAATGGAATACTATTCAGCCATAAGAAGGAAAGAAATCCTGCCATTTGCAACAACATGGATGGAGCTGGAGGATATTATGCTCAGTGAAATAAGCCAGGCGGAGAAAGAGAAGTGCCAAATGATTTCCCTCATTTGTGGAGTATAGCAATAAAGCAAAACTGAAGGAACAAAATAATAGCAGAGTCACAGATTCCAAGAAGGAATTAGTGGTTACCAAAGCGGAGGGGTGTGGGAGCGTTGGGGGGGAGGGTGGGAGAAGGAGATTGTGGGATATTATGTTTAGTTCACATGGTGTGGGGAAGCACGGAGAAAGCAGTGTAGCACAGAGAAGGGAAACAGTGAATGTGTGTCGTCTTACTACACCGACGGACAGTGACTGAATTGGGGTATGACTGGGGACTTGATATGGGTAAACGTAGTAACCATATTGTTTTTTCAGGTGAAACTTTCAAAAGAGTGTATATCAATAATACCTTACGAAAAAAAAAGAATATCTAAAACATGAAGATTGGATGTGGTCCAGCAGGAAAAGCCAACGCAAACCTTTTACCATTTAGCACAGTATTTCCATGCCAGTTCTTGCAAAATGCAGCAATCACAGCTAATGATGTGTGGCTAAATAAGCTAAAAAGTTGCTTCAGAAATCAAAGCTTACAGTCAGATCTCAGGCTTGTACATAAGTGAGTAAATTAAAAGCCCTTTGATGTTGTTACTTGTTATTTGAAAAATTTCTTTAAAGAAAGTTAACTGTTTAGAGCAAAAGCAATATGTATGTAGTTAATAACATAGGTCAAAGTAAAACACATGACTATAATAGCATAAAGCCAGGGAGGTGCTACACGTAGGGTGCTGTAGAATACATGAAGTGGTATAATATACTTGAGAGTAGACAGAGATAAGTTTAATAAATGTTGCATAAATACACACTCCACTTGGTTTTGATTTGGAGAATATGGGGTTTTCATTAAAAGTTATACTCCTTATCTTAACAGCAACAACAGAAAAGACATATGCACCCCTGGTTATCGCAGCACTATTTACAATAGCCAAGAAATGGAAGCAACCTAAGTGTCCATCAGTAGATGAACGGATAAAGAAGACATGGTACATATACAAATGGAATATTATTCAACCATAAGAGGAAAACAAATCCTACCATTTCCAACAACATGGATGGCGCTAGAGGGTATTATGCTCTGTGAAATAAGTCAGGCAGAGAAAGACAAATACCAAATAATTTCCCTCATTTGTGGAGTAGAAGAATGAAGCAAACCTGGTGGAACAAAATAGCAGCAGACTCACAGGCTCCAAGAAGGGACTAGCGGTTACCAAAGGAGAGGGGTTGGGAAGGGCGGGTGGGGAGCAAGCGAGAGGGGATTGTGGGATATCATGATTGATGCACATGGAGTGTGTGGGGTCACAGGGTAGAGAGTGTAGCTCATAGAAGACAAACAGGGACTCTGTGGCATCTTACTATACTGATGGACAGTGACTGCAATGGTGTATGCTTGGGGACTCGGTAATAAGGGTGAATGTAATAACCACATTGTTTTTCTTGTGAAACTGTCATAAAATTGTAGTATTAATGATACCTTAAAAAAAATAAGAAAATATATCCTACCTATTTGCAACAATATGGATGGAGCAAGAGGGTATTATGCTCAGTGAAATAAGCCAGATACAGACTAATATCAAATGATTTCCCTCATTTGTGGAGTATAACAATGAAGCAAAACTGAAGGCACAAAATAGCAGCAGACTCACAAACTTCAAGAAGGGCCTAGTGGTTACCAAAGGTGAGGGGTTGGGGAGGCTGGGTGGAGAGGGAGGGAGAAGGGGATTGAGGTATATTATGATTGGTACACATGGTGTGTGTGGGGGGGTGTGGGTCACAGGAAAGACAGTGTAGTACAGAGAAGACAAGTAGTGACTGTGGCATTTTCCTAGGCGGATGGACAGTGACTTCAATAGGGTGTGGGGTGACTTGATAATATGGGTGTATGCTGTAACCACAATGTTTTTCATGTGAAATCGTAAGAGAATATATCAGTGAAAAATAAATAAATAAAAAGAACAACCAGAGAAAATTATGTTACAGAGGAGCAAAGAGTTATTGCCGAGTGTTGATCAGAAACTATGCAAGCAAGAAGAGACAAAGTTATATATTCAAAGAGCTGATAATATTTTTAAAAACATATAACTAAGAATTCTATATACAATTAATGTCTCTTTGAATAAGGGGAAAAAATAAGAGGTACATTTTTTAGATACTCAAAAAATGAGAAAACTCATCACTAGCAGAGCTACACTGTAAGATCTTTGGAATACTCTTCAGTTTGAAAAGAATGCCAACTTGGATTTATAGAAAAAAATAAAGAGGACAAAAAAAGGTAAATATGAGGATAAATATGAAAGATGATATATCTTAAAAGATATATGATACAGGCGGACTTCCGGGAAGATGGCGGTGTGAGCAGGGCGGCAGAAATCTCCTCCCAACAGTATATTTATCTACGAAAACACAGAAAATACATCTATTCCTAAAAGAGAGACGAGAATACACAGGAAAGCGCACAGCGTGCAGCTACACCCGAGAGGACTCGGCACCCCAAGAGGCGGGTAAGATACGGAGCCGCGACCCGGCGGGACCCGAGCCCTCCCCCACCCCAGCGCACCGGCGGGAGGAGAGGATTCAGAGCCGGGAGGGAGTGGAAGCGCACCCCGCGAAGTAGCCAGCCCTGGTGATCTGCGCGGGGAGCGCTGACCCACATTGCGCAGTGCAGCGGAGATTGGAGAGACAGAGGGGCAGGATCTGAGCGGGGAACGCGCCAGGGGGCTTGCAGCCGGCTCCAGGAAGGAAAAAAAAAGTGCGCGCTTTCCTCAGCGGTCTTAAAGAGACAGGAGCCCAGCGGAGGAGCCGGATCGCCCCAGCACACTCAGCCCAGCAGGCTGGGAGTCCTGGGGAGTTTCAGACGCCTTAGCTGGCGACTGAGGAAGCGTAGCCATACTTAACCCTTCTCACTGGGATCAACAGCCTCCTATTCGTTCCCACCCCTGCCAGAGCGATAAAGGGCCCTGTGGAGCGGCACAGTCACAGCTGTGGAATAGTGGGGCAACAGCGCCACCTAGAGCATTCCCACAGAATCTACATCCGGTGGGCATGTTTTTTGTTTTGTTTTTTTCTTTTCTTTCTTTTTTTTCTTTTTTTCTTTCTTTCTTTCTTTTTTTTCTTTTTTTTTCTCTTTTTTTTCTTCTCTTTTTAAAGTCTTAAAGAGCCCAGCTGACATACGTGGCACTATCAGTGACCAAATTATACAGCCATGAAAAGACAGAGGAATATGGTTCAGACCAAAATCAACCAGACAACCCCAGAGAGGGAGTCTGAAGGGATGGAAATGCACAGCCTCCCTGAAAAAGAATTCAGAATAAAAGTCATAACCATGCTAATGGACCTACAGAGAAATGTGCAAGAGCTGAGGGAGGAAGTGAGGGAACTGAGGAAAGACAATACAGAAATCAGACAAGCGATCGATGGGCTTAACAGCAGAATGGATGAGATGCAAGAGACTGTTAATGGAATAGAAAACAGAGAACAGGAGTACAGAGCAGCTGAGGCAGAGAGAGATAAAAGGATTTCTAGGAATGAAAGAATATTAAGAGAACTGTGTGACCAATCCAAACGGAACAATATTCGCATTATAGGAGTACCAGAGGAAGAAGAGAGAGAAAAGGGATAGAAAGTGTCTTTGAAGAAATAATTGCTGAAAACTTTCCCTCACTGGGGAAGGAAGTAGTCTCGCAGTCCACCGAAGCTCATAGATCTCCCAACACAAGGGACCCAAGGAAGACAACACCAAGACACATAATAATTAAGATGGCAAAGATCAAAGATAAAGACAGGGTATTAAAGGCAGCTAGAGAGAGAAAAAAGATCACCTACAAAGGAAAACCCATCAGACTATCATCAGACTTCTCAACAGAAACCTTACAGGCCAGAAGAGAATGGCATGATATATTTAACGTTATGAAACAGAAGGGCCTCGAACCAAGAATATTGTATCCAGCACGATTATCATTTAAATATGATGGAGGGATTAAACAATTTCCAGACAAACGAAAGTTGAGAGAGTTTGCCTCTCATAAACCACCACTACAGGATATCTTAAATGGACTGCTCTAGATGGAAGCACACCTAAGGCTAAAAAGATGTCACCAGAGGAAAAAAAATCATAGCAAAGAAAGCAGACCATCCAAATACCAACTAAAGGCAAAGAATAAAACACCTATTATAGAAAGAATGGAGGAGGAGGAATAAGAAGGGAGAGAAATAAAGAAACATCAGACTGTGTTTACAATAACTTAACAAGAAAGTTAAGTTAGATTGTTAGATAGTAAAGAAGCAACCCTTGAACCCTTGGTAACCACGAATCTAAAGCCAGCAATGGCATTAAGTATATATCTATCAATAATCACCCTAAATGTAAATGGACTGAATGCACCAATCAAAAGACACAGAGCAACAGAATGGATAAAAAAGCAAGACCCATCTATATGCTGCCTACAAGAAACTCACC